>CM021109.1:532547502-532570090 GCA_007115665.2 Sequoiadendron giganteum | reverse complement strand
AGCAAATCAAATCTTCTAACTTGCACAAGAATTGATACGAGCCACTGTGATTCAATAATAAAGAAGATGATATACTAAAAAAAATTCCTTGAGATGCGCAACACAAAATTATAACACAAAATTGCATACAGATCGATGCATGCTAAACTACTAGATGCTTTGTTCTTCATTGTCAATATTCAATCTATTTGTCGGTATGATCAAATGATGATGTGCATATCTAATCAATGATTACGATTTCCATAAATGACAACACCAAGTGACACTAGCAGTGTCTCTTGCCAACAAAAGATAGTCTAATGTAGAAGGAAGGAACATTATACAATGATATGCAAAGTTAGAGAGTTGGCTTAGCAAACGACTTTAAACCATAACATTATTGCAGACAAAGAAGTGCCTAACCCATAGTTATACTTCACAAAATGAGCTTTAGAATTTAACTAAAATAGAAGCTTAGTGATTCAGGAAAAAATATCGTAACTAAAAATTTAAGAGGGATTAAAATTCAATTTCCAAAGATCTATCCTAGCTTAAAATTTGAATAATTCAAAATGCTTAGAGGTTGAAAACTTGACATTCTATAGCAACAGGCTGGCTTATCCATAAGGTGACTTACATACATACCAAATCTATCGATTTCTTAAGAGTAAGGTTGTGGTTTAAGCTAGAGATTACGCTCATAGTACAATCCAAAATCAAAGACCTTTTTAAAGAATGAAGCAATTACATACCTATAAGAAATTTTCAGACTGCCAATAAAAGGGTCATCAAATCTTAGCAAGGGATGTTGATATAAATTAAGGAGTGGAATCAAATCAAAATAAATAAATGGTGAATAACATGAAGATTATTCCTACATACTATCAAATTCAATCTTGAATAGAAATAATTGACCTATGAGTACGTATTTGCAGAAATAAAATTTCAGCCAGACTGATACAAAGACAAAATGAATCACAAGAAACTTATGTAATTCAAAAATTTAAGAGCAATAGTGTTGTATATACATTGAAGATTAAGATTCTCAAGAATGTAAGAAAAAAAAAAAGATTTACCACACTCAAGATTTGAAACACTTTGGTGAATACAATTTCTAATAATTTCAATTTCTAACCAAGCAAGCAAGCAAGTATAAAATTTAACCAAATGGGTCAAGCATCCAAAAATCTGTTACAAGAAGTAGAGACAAATACAAGAAAGAAGGAACCCGGATCCAATTGATTGAAAATGGGTGTGGATTTGATGCGAGTTTCAGATTTCCAAATTGCAACTTTAATCCTTTTGCTACAGTTTCCACTTCTCAAAAAACCCCCTACCCAAAATTTTGAAACACAAAGTCTGAGATTCTCAACGAACCAAAGCCACACCTTATACATACATCTCCTTATAAAAATAAGGAAAATTATTGTTTTTGAATCCAAAAATCAACAAAAAAGATAAGTTTCCAATACGAATTTCAGTTTGGAGTCATGCATATGCACGCACTCCATCTTTTTCCAATTTAACTTTCTTTTACAATTAGTTCAAAAATATCCTCTTATTTATTTACTTTAAAAATTATATTACTTTCCACATTTAATTAATTAAACTCTAATTATAATTTAAACATTTAATCACATTATTTAATTTAATAATTAATAAAATATCCTCATAATACCTTTTTACAAACATAATTCATTTAATTATTATCTTAACTCTGAATTAATTCAAATTACCTTATAATCAATTTAATTAAACAAGGCCATTCATAAAATTAAATTTACCACATAATATCAATAACCAATTAAGCAACATAATAACGAGCAACAATAAGACATCACCAATCATCTACTCAAACTTACTCAAATGTTAAGAAATGCCAAATACGGAGGGGCACTACATCCTCCCCCCTAAGCTTTGACTTACTCCTAGAAGTCACAAAGTGAAGAAAAAAATATGCAATAATAAGCAATATCATCACAAACAACCACGTCATAGCACAATTTAATCAAATAACAGTAAACACCAATCAAAACAACTGATAAATCGAAGGTTGTGAATGAAATTATATCCTCTAAAAATTATATGGTTGTAAGGCAGTGGCATGAAGGAGATCAAAAGAGACCCTGATGTAGAAGGAAGGAATGCTATATAATGATATGCAAAGTTGGAGAGTTGGCTTAATGAATGACATTAAACTAGAACATTAATGCAGATAAAGAAGTGCTTAACCCACAGTTATACATCACAAAAGAGCTTTAGATTTAACTAAAAGGAATAGAAGCTTAGTGATTCGAGAAAACACCCGATAACTAAAGATTTAAGATGTATTAAAATTCAATTTCAAAAGATCTATCTTAGCTTAAAATGTGAATATTTTAAAATGCTTAAAGGTTGAAAATTTGTCATTCTACAAAAGCAAGTTGGCTTATCCATAAGGCAACTTACATATATACCAAATCTATCGATTACCTAAGAGTAAGGTTGTGGTTTAAGCCAGAGATTACACCCATAGTACATTCCAAAATCAAAGACCTTTTTAAAGAAGGAAGCAATTACATACCTATAAGAAATTATCAGACTGCCAATAAAAGGGTCATCAAATCTTAGCAAGGGATGTTGATATAAATTAAGGAGTGGAATCAAATCAAATGAAAAAAATGGTGACTAACATGAAGAGTATTCTTGCATACTATTGAATTCAGTCTTGAATGGAACTAACTGACCTGTGAGTATGTATTTGCACAAATAAGTTTTCAGCCAAATCGATACAAAGACAAAATGAATCATAGAAGACTTATGTAATTCAAAATTTTCAAGAGCAATAGCGTTGTATATACATTGAAGATTAGGCATCTGAAGAATGCAGAACACACAAAATGGATTTACCACAATCAAGATTTGAAACCCTTTGGAGAATACAATTTCTAATAATTTCAATTTCTAACCAACCTACCAAGCAAGTATCAAATTTTACCAAACGACTCAAGCATCCAAAAATATATTACAAGAAGTAGAGACAAATTAAGGAAAGAAGGAACTTGGCTCCAATTGATTTAAAATGAGTGTGGATTTCATGCGATTTCCAGATTTCCAAATTGCAACTTCAATCCTTTCGCTATGGTTTTCGCTTCTCTATAAGCCCCTAACCCAAAATTTTGAAATACAAAGTTTGAGATTCTCAACAAACCGAAGCCACAGCTTATACAGACATCTCCTTGTAGAGAAATATTATCTTCAATTAAAAATAAGGAAATAGTCTAGTTTTCAAATCCAAAAATCAACAAAAAGGATAAGTTTCCATTTCGAATTTCAATTAGGAGTCATGCATGTGCACACACTCCATATATTTCCAATTTAACATGCTTTTACAATTAGTTGGAAAATATCCTCTTATTTATTTAATTTAAAAATTATATTACTTTCCATATTTAATTAATTAAACTCTAATTATAATAATATTTATCTTTAGCTTTAAACTCTAATTATAATAATATTTATATTTATATTACTTTCCACATTTCATTAATTAAACTCTAATGATAATAATATTGCTTCCCGAATGTTGGCATTGTACTTGATGGTATTTCTTGGGTTGCGATATTCTTGAGTGGTGGTACTTCGTATTAATTTCTGAAGGTCGTACATCTCTCTTTGTATGAACGAACATTTTGAAAGCTTAAGCTCATTAAATCTTAAGTCATACGAAACAACTGCCTCCATTAATTACCAATTTGTGGGTGTTGGATTTTGTGTGGCTTTAAATTTGGTATTTTCTCATCTATTGAGTAATTTCCTTCAAGAAGCTTCTCTGGCTGTTTAAGGCTATTTTCAATGTCATGTATTCTTCAATGGAACGTGAAAATTCTATGAGAACATGGCGCTTCACCCCTAGAATCTTTGTATAAATTTCCCCATCCATGCCTGGGAAAGGCCACTTGAAGACAACATCTCTCAGGGAGACCTGAATCGTATCTTCAAAATGAGGAGTATAAATGAGGAAGATGTAGTTCATTCAGTTCTAGGTAAGGAAATCATTGGCCCGATAGATCGAATGGCTTTGTTTCCTTCTCAGGTTCTATCTATTTTTCTTTCAAATATTATGGATTTTCTTCAGTCATTGAGGGATTTAGAGAAAATCATCTCTAAATTTGTAAACCCTCAATTTTGTGAGAAGAATGATTTGTTGTATTTGGTTCAAAAATACAATTTGTACTCTGGGGAGGGTTATGTTGGAGGAATAATAGGAAAGGAGGAAGTTTAATCTATATTTTGTTTTTTGGTAGAATTTTGCTCCAATTTTGCTCCAGCTCCATCATGCTCTCCTTTTCCATGTCCACTTTCATAGAAATTTTACAAAAATATTATGTCACATCTAATATGTTATTGGATTAACCAACTAAAAGATTTTGTAGACTTGTAATGTTGAAAAAAGGGTCCTTAGCCTTTTTCATTCTTGCTTAGCTCCTTCTTGTGGATTTTGGACTTAATGTTGGCTTGATCTAGTGTTGTGAGGTGTTTTACACATTCACATTAGGTCTTTAGGCACTATTTAAGCTAAATTCACTTAACTCTTCCCTAATTTAATTTTGTAAAATGTATTTATTTACATTTTCACCTTAAATTTGGGAGGCTTGTAAATCAAGTGGATCTAGTCTAGCGTTGTAATCTTTCTTTCACATTCACATGGGATTTAAGACCATTCTAAGTTGAATAGACACAATTTGGCCCTAATTATGTGTTGTAAAGTGTAGTTTTTTACACTTTCACATTAGATTTTGGGCCCTATTACATTTATAACCTTTATATCATAATTAATAGACCCCTCTGACGCTATATTGTGCATCCCAAGGCTTATTTTGATAAAAAAATAGACAAAATAAACATATAAACTTAACTTATGTACTCCTTGACACTTTAGCCCCCGAAATATCCCCTATGGGACCCATTCGCCACTTTGGGTAAATGAGTCCCATCCACGTGGGACTCATTCACCCAAGATGGTGAATGAGTCCCATTTGAGCTATTTTTGAGGTTTGAGTAGGAAAAAGTGGTTTTTTAATTCTAATTTCTTCAATGACATCCTTGGGGATAAAATTAATGGTCATGTGAGTAGCTTGCCTATATAAAAAATCTTCCAAATAATTATTTGATCTAAGCAATCACTATTTCATCATACATTCATGAGATCAAGCCAAGAAAGCAAGGGTTAAGCATTTCAATTCTTCACAAGGTCATCAAGATAAAATTCAAGATCAATTCTAAGGCATTCAAGAGCAAGATTCTTCATCAATTATTGTAGAAATTCAAGATCCATCATAATATCAAGTATATCAAGCATCAAGCATGATAGCGAGTTAATTTTGTGATATAGCATTGAAGATCCAAGACCAAGCATTGTTCTACTCTTATTGTCAAAGATCAAGATGTACATCCTTCATGGTCATTTCATGTCAAGTTGTAGGTTTACAAGACATCATTCAAGTTATTATTGTTCATGTTTCATGTCCTATGTTCCATGTTTCATTTTCATCTTTCATTATTTCATCATTTGGTTTAATTACCTAAACGGGGTTTGACCAAGAAAAACCCCCATTCTCTAAAAATCAACAAGTCTTCTCCTCTTTGCATCTATAATTGTAGATCTAGGTATCTTGGAGCTTGAAATATCATTGAATAATAGGTCTCAAAATTGTTGGAGTCATCTCTCTACTTGCAAGGTAAAAATATTCACAAAAAGCCACTAACAACCTCAAAAATCAAGGTTTCGGATCCGGACACCTAGAGGAACAAAAAGAGCAAATTGAGAGGTGCAAATTGGAACTTGGAAGTTCCAGAAAAGCCAAACTAGACTCATTTTCCACAAGTGGTGAATTAGTCCCATTTTTGGTCAACTTTGAGATTTTTTGCAGTTTCAGATACCCTTTTCCAAGAAACATGTTCCTATGCGAAAACCTTGATCTGGAATTGATTCCCCCAAATTGGAAAATGAGTCCCAGTGGGCCAAAATTTTAAAATCAGTAGCATTTCTAGTCTCCACAAGTTTCTACGTGCATACTTTCAGTTTTATAGCTTTCTATTTTGTTTCATTTGTATTTCTATGTCATTTTGCATATCACATTATGTTTTCCAACATTTCCTTTTCCAAGTCCAAATTTGGTGGTGAACCCCTCATTTCTTATCGTTAAATCCCTTTAGAAAATTCTATTTGATATATTTTAACCTCTTTTACATTGGAATCTCAAGGGTTTTCTCCTGAATGGAACACCCAAGAAGAAAATTGGTCTCTCTCCTTTTAGGTCTAAAACCCTAGAAGCCCCTAGAGGGAGGTCACCATTTTCTTCATTTCATTTTGGTTAACTTGAAAATGGCTTAGCCCTCAATGTGTGTAGTGTGAAACTTTTGGATATTCTTGGTTTTGATCAGTCAAACATTCAATCTGATTCTCTATCTATTACGATATTTGACAATGTAGGAAAAAACTCCTTGGTGCGATCACTTTACCTATTACAGCTGGAAAGGGCACATTGGAGACACTTTTCCATGTTATGCCTCACAAAAATTCATATAATCTTCTTTTAGGTAGGCCATGGATTCATACAATGAATGGGATGCCTTCTACTCTTCATCATCAAATGAAGTACATATACAATAACAAAGTGTACATAGTCAAAGCCGACCCTAACCATAACAGTTGTTTGAACATTGAGAAAAAAAAGGAAAATCAAACATTAACACCAAATAGAAAAGTAGAACCCATTCAAGAACAACAAAAATCTAGATGTCCTAAACCCTTCACAACGATATCAATTGATGATTTGGGATTATTGAATTTTGAACCAACATTTATGGGAGAATATAAGATCATAAACAAAGACTCAAAAAAGGGAAAATAAAAAAATAGTAATGTCAATGCAAAATATGGAGGACCCTTCGAAAGAATCCACCTCAACCATGTTAGACAAAGAAGCAAATTACACAAAAAAAATCAATGAACTTAATCATGAGCAACCATAGAATCTGAAAGAGATGAAGAATATTTATGGAAAATTTTACGAAATGATGAAACAACTAGGTTACAATGTGTAGACATGCAAAATTAACACTATCGATTAGTCATATTTCACCCATCAATTAAACAAACCAGGTTTATCTAAATAATCTCCTAAGGTGATATCTTTAATTAATTAAATCACTTTTTTATCTCCTAAAGTTTCTTGATTTAATTAAATCACATTTATTTAATTAAATGACTAATATTCATTTTCCTCTCATTTGATTTAAAACAAATCCAAAAATGTAAATCAAATGTCACACCAACTAATCACTAGCTTAATTAATCAAATCCTTGATTAATGCTAAGCCTAAGCCATGTCCTATCCTCTATCTTTTCCCACTTGCACAATAAATCATTTATTTTGATTTATTAAAGCCCTATTTTCCCCAGAAGACATATTCCTTGGGAATATGCCCTCATTAACTCCCCTTGTTTGAATTTTTTTTCCAAACAAATTTCCCCCCAAATCCTTCAACTACATGCATTTAATTGTATTTTGAAATTTCAAATGGGCACATTGGCCAAAACTTGCACAATCATGGGCCAATCACATTGTGACAAGTGGATCTTTCCTATTTGTTGGGGATTAGTCCCATATTCTTCAACATTGCCTCTTATCTCTTTAAAATACACTATAAATTCAAGGCTCCTCTCCTTCAAAAACACAACACAATCTCATGCAAAGTTACTCTCTACATTTGAGAACTAATTTTGTCCATTATCACAACATTTTACCTTCATCATTTAGCTTGGCAAGGGTTGGGAAAGGGATATCTTCTACACAAAGAATAGCACCAATCCACCATAGAATAGGTATACTTCATGTCTTCTTTACATGCTTGGATTAGTTTTGTCATTTGTTTGTATTTTGAAGCATGTGGTATTATTTTATGAGGATATTGGAGTTTCCTTGGTTATGCTAATCATACTAACAAGGTGTGTGTATTAGATTTTTACTAACCATTTGCAGATTTTGATGTCCACAAAATGGCACTAGAAGGAGGGCACAACTTCTATTTCAGTTTGACAGAGTATTTTTAAGGATAACTAACAAGATATTCCTTATGGATTGATTTTCATCTATTAACCGATTCTTCACAAATATTTCAGAGCTTATGTTTGTCGAGATAAAATATTCAAAACTTTTGCATAGTTAATTATTTCCATATATTAACTATAGCCGAAGATTTCTTCTTTTCCACACCATTTATTCAAGCCCGAGCCAAGTATTTTAGTGACTTTTCTATGCTTCTCATTTATTCCTAATCTCGTGCCAATCTAAACTACCATTTCATTCTTTGACAGGTGTTACATTTTGTAGGAGAAGGCATCAACGCAATTCCTTTTTAGTAGTCTTATCATTTCAAGCTAGTCTCTGCTAAATTGGAGAGGTTAAAAAAAAAAGGGTCAATAAACTTATAGTGAGCAAAAGATTTCAAAATCTTAAAGGATGGACAAAGATAGTAATGCATAGATAATATCTCAAGCATAGGACACATTTAAGGATAGTTCTCATTGCACTCCATTAGATTGCATTAAATAAAAAAGATAGTGTACAGTGGGATGTCGACAGAGATAGTAATCCTAAGATAAGTAATGCGGATTTCCTTTCTTCTTGCATTAAATGTACAATGAAACTCCATTGCTGAAGTAACTCGGGAAAGTCAAAACAAAGGAGTGGTAGTTCTAATTTGTATGGTATTTCAATTTTCTTTTTACGTGGTCATTTATGTATAGATCTGCATAAGAACATGATATTTGGAATTATTTAAACATGTCAGTATACTAGCATTTGCAGATTCTGATTTAAGAATTGTTAAATTTGTTATAACTATTTCCATCGATTGTGTATTCATGAAGAGATTTTCGTGTATCTTTCCTCCTGAAATGTTTGTGGTATCATTTATGGAACATTACTCGTGCAGTGAGCAAAGACTTTTGTATTCGTGGTTATTGGCCTCATCTCCATTTGTGAGATCTAGCCTTTGCTTTTGTTCTTGCACCTGCCACATATGGGAATTGATAGCAAGAGAAGGACAAAGTGTGTACGCATGTTGAGTAAACACTATGTCAAATGGAAGGAATAAAAGTTGGTGAATGAATTTATATTTTAGCCGCTGTTGGTCATCTTCCACGTGCATACACATTAAGGATCTTAAAGAACTAACAACAATATCTATTGGCTGGACAAAAATGAGTCATGAGGTCGATGCTATCTGTCAACACCTTTCTTCTGCCTATCCGCATTTATGATGCATTCAAATCTTTGATGTGATATCATCCACCATGTTTCTTGGCTTATGTTGGTGCAATGTAGTGAAAATATAAACCTGTGCTTGATGTTTTGAGTTAGATATCTATCCCGCAATGGTGCTAACTTTTTTCTTGAGGACCTTTTTGTTTTTGCTTGACATCAGTTTTTTTTTATGTAACACTTGTCTTCTAGTGTTTAAATCAACGTAAGACTCACACCAAGTACCAACGAAGGATTCAAATTTATGTATGATATCTCTCAAATTTGATTCATGATGTTATCAAGGTATCTCACCATCAAGTCCACTTAGGATATTATCTATTTCTAATTAAGATTCTTCAGCTTCTGTCAAAAACGCCAACCACTTTAGAACGCCATTTATTGTGCTAACATAATTTCTCAAAGATTTACATGTGAATATCCCATTTTGAACTAACTCGAGCTTTATCTCATGTTTAAGCTTGTTGTAGTATGAAAGAATTCTTGGGCATAAATTATTGTAATACTTGCAAGCTAAATCTAGAGACTCTGCAACCTTTTTCCAAGGCTAATTTCAACATATTTTTGGTGGTTTCAAATATTTTTTTCTCATCTTCTTTCTGAGTCTTCTACATGTGTACATGATAGGGCTTTCATTTGAGGGTTTGTTGGGATGACTATCTAATACAATGACCAGTTACTTTATTGTGATTATAGTTATTGTTGGGATGAGTGATCTTAGTAAAGAATAATTTATATAAGTGCAGAAACATTAGTCATAAGCAATGGCCTCTTACTCCATTAAATAAGGTGATTAGAAGAATTGTAGAGAGATCTATGAGTTTGCAAGATCATGGGTAATGAGATAGCCATAATGAGAAAGAAAAGGACGATTGACACCCAAGAAACAAAAGAAAGGGAATTCCTTCAAACATCTTTATGAACTAGCTATGGGTTTTTGTGAACATGGTGGGGCAAGATAATGATGAACAATATTTGTAATTAGTAAGAGTAACAGATCTATACAAGGGTTATTTTGGTTGTCTAGAAAATGTATTGCAATGCACTGCCTACCATCCAATGCTATAATTTGGTAAAAGAGATCTGCTACGTGAAAATTTCTACAAAAAGGCCTTATCTAGATGTTGAGACTTCCATTTCTATACACAACCTGTGAGTCACATGTTTCCTGATTTTTGAAACACAAATTTGATTGACGTGTGGAGAAGGCATAGGAGGTGAACAAGTGAAATTAGTTGCGTTTTGCGGAAGAAAAGGTTATGCCAAGTACGCACAAAATGAAATATTTTATGCAGGCACGATATCTTTCTTGGGCCCATTAACACAATCAAATTCTCAGGATATTCATATTTATTCAGCTTTAAGTCGTTGATATCAATGTCTTCACACTAGTGATTATCCTTGTTCATTGTCCATCCATGAAGACTCTGAAGATAAATTTATTTATTTATCTTCTCTAAGTGGTTGATAGAGCATTTCAACAACATAGTTATTAATTGATTGATGGTGAGAAGGTGAGTGTTTAATTGCATTCTTTATCATGATTAGTTTTGGAAGCATGTCTTCCTTTTTAGACTAACAGGTGTTGGATGATTTTCTTTATGATGCATAGTAACATTTGGGAAATTTAAACTAATTCTTATATTTCACTTGAAGGTTTTGGGAGGTTGACATTGGAGTTGAACATTGGAATGAAGAAAAAACAAAGGCGAACGAAGCAGAGTTGGATAATTGGACATTATACTTGAAAAAACATTTCTTAATGCTTCTTTTTTTTTACAATCTATAGCGTCCATTTTCTACTCTCGTTTTCTGTTTTAAACCAACTCACTTTTCAATTTGGGCTTAAAATCAATCACTAATTTAAATTTTTCAAAGTTGGATTAAAATTAAACATTAGAAACCTACTAAATTTCAATTTGGGTTCTAAAAAATGAACAAGACAATTTTTACATCTCGCTTTGGTTCTTTAAAACGAATCAAAATCATTGTTTTATGGACTTAAAATGAACAATTTTTTTCATGTTTTGCAATATTTTTCAAAAATTAATATCATTTAGAAGGCGTATGCGCTTCTCTCATGCTTCACAATAATCTTGAGAATCAAAATTCTTTTGGTGATATTGAATTAATTAAAATATTTCCTTCACACCTTTATTTGGGATTTAAAACTGAACAAAACATCTTGCAAGTGTGAGTAAACCTATTGCATGTGTTCTCCCTTTGTTTCTAAATGAAGGTTGATTGAACTACGAATATGTTTGCTCACTTTTGTTTATCTTAGAGGGCCTACCTTGTGGGAAAATGTACTCACCCAAGGGAACAACCCAACCAATAACACACTAAAGCCAAGTGTATTTCCAACTGGGATATAAAAGTGGGTACTGGAACAAAAGCTAGTATCACACGGTTGGCTCTGATGAGAATGTCAACAATGGTCTCTTGCCACATGGTTCAATCTCCACGAATGGAAAGTTCGAACTAAAAATCCCTTTTTAGCAAAGGCCAAAATCCTATCTATTTATTGGTGCAAACGGTCATGTTTTTTGAAGCCACCCCACATATACATGTCATTCTGTTGTAGAGATGAAAAGTATTCCATGGGAGATTCATGGGTACTGATGCTTGGTTGACCTGAGAAGCGAGTTCACTATAAGGGGGATCTTGTGTGGTCAAGCATCTAATCATCCACACTGAATATGCACGGCTGGATTTATCCAAGTGGGAACCTAACAAATATTGTCTTTTTAGCATATGGTTTTTCAAAAACAAACATTCACAAAGAAATTCAGAATTTCAAACCCTTTGGAGGAAACAAATACCCTTGACAAATCTAAGTGCTTTTGCTTACCCTAGGGATTCTATCCCTAGAGGTTTCTAAGTACTTGGGTTTAATCACCATTTGTTTTCAATAAATTCAACTTAGGGAGTTGCGCTCTTGAATTCTTGATCTTCACATAATGGACCTTGTGGAATGAAAGGAATTGAGACATAGACATTTAATTTGAAACTTTAATCAAAAAACTAATTGTGGTAAAAGGAACTCACTAAGCAAAGATAAAGACAATTGAATCCACACATGTGTTCTCCGAAATGATTTCCCGCAAGATCAAATTTGGAAACCCAAGTTCAAAATTCTTAGTCCAAAAGCTCGTGAGGTGCCTTTTGAAATACTTCTCGAAGTTAGAGAAAGGTTGGTTTACAACTTCTACAAGAAAGCTTCAAGAAACAACCCTAACTTGTATGAGTTCTATTATCAACAAAATCCTGAGCTTTTTGAAAGGTTTTCTTTTCTCACATAGGAAGTCAAATGTGTTATTCAAAACTGAGTCTTGTAAGAAGGAGTGTGATCTAGGTCAATTCTAGGATCAAAATCAATCACTCTCATCCACCTATCAACCATCAAAATCAGTCAAAAATCACCTCACCAACAACTCTTGGAAACTTTGTAAACATCTATTATGCTAAAATTCTAGGAAAAATCAGATCACTTTGTTTGACTTAACACACTTAGTCAAACCATCATCTTGTGTATGAGTTTACTCTAGGATAACACAACTTCCTAGGGTTTACAAGTTCATTATCACTTTGTTTGGCTTAACACACTTAGCGAAATTATCAAATCCATAATCACCTCATTTGACTTAACACACTTAGTCAAACCGTCCTCTTATGCACAAGTTTACTCTAGGATAACACAACTTCCTAAATTTTATAGGTGCATTATCACTTTTGTTTGACTTAACACACTTAGTAAAACTATCAAGCCATCACAATCAATCAATTCAAGCCCTAAAAATTTAGCATTTCCTTCAAAGTTTCATTAAGATTTCCATTCATCTAAATCATCCGTCTTTCATTTATCTCATCCCCATCATCACTTTGGTACTTGAATTATCCTAAGTTCTTCTCTTCTTCGAACCTAAGGTTTAGACCAATCTAAAGGATTAGAGGTTCATCTCTTACATTCTTGAAAATTGATCTCTATTTTATGGTTCAAACTCGATCTCAACACAAGAAGAATATGGAGAAAAACAAAGAAACATCCATTTCAAGTGATCTAAGCCAAACCGAAACAACATTTGAGCCAATGATAAAAATTGTTCTCCCCATCAATCCTCCTCAAATACCTCAAAATTCACAAGAGGAAGGTCATATAGAGAACATTACTAACAATTGGATAGAGACCATAATATAGCCCTAATGGAATGAACCCTAGTTGGAAAGGTTATGGGTCCTAGACCAAATATTGAAGTGGTTAGGGAATTTGTTAAAAATAAATGGAGAACCAGTGGGAAAGTCTCAGTTGTTGCTCTTCCAAAGGGTTTTTTTGCTTTTGAATTTACTTGCAAAGAGGATATTACGGCTGTAAGAGGTGGAGGTCCTTGGGTAATAGGAAAATCATCCCTGGCTCTAAAGAAGTGGTCCTCCCATTTAGATCTATCAGATTCTATCTTTGAGAATGTTCCAGTCTGGGTTAGACTTCCAGGCCTGCCCCTGGAATACTAGAGTGAAGACATCTTCCTAGGTATTGCGAGCTCCTTTGGTGAGCTCCTTTCGATCGACACATTGACAACTACTAGAAAGAGACTCGTTTTCGCGAGGATATGTGTGGGAGTTCCTCAAGAAGCAGATTTACCATCATTGATAGAGATACAATCTAAGTTGGGATCCTGGGAACAAAATATAGAATTTGAAACCATCCCATTTGCTTGCTTCAAGTGTAGGAAATCTAGTCATTGGGCAAAAAAATGCCCTCTAAATGCCGATAATCAAAAAGATAAGCCAGCAAAACTTGGAAAAAAAGAATGGAAAAAAAAAAAGAATGACTCTGGAGAAGGAAGGAGGGAGAATAAATAGCAGGAGTTGGAAAATATAGAAGCCGATAATCAGAAAAGCTCCTTAGAGATCGAAGTGGTTTTGGAGGATAAAGGTGAGTCCCCTATTGAGCTTCATAACTTAAAGTCTCTCTCAAAGGAAAGAGGTATTAATGAGGGCACCCTAGCTGGAGAAGGAGATCGGATCTTGTCCCCTTCCTTATCCCAAATGACAGTCCCTTCTGATAGAAATGAAGAGATACTGGGTTTGGAGGATATCCCTAGTGAGGGCCTATCCTTGGTCCTGAAAATCCCTCCTCTCTCCCCATTTTCTGATATTCTCCCCTCTATGGGTATGAAGCACCTACTGGAGACCAGCTCTGCTATTGGGGTTTTAGAATCCCTTGAAAAATAGGATTATTCAGCTAACCTATCTAGTAATGTCTTGTGTTTTCAAGAGAACGGTAACATGGACACATTACCATGGGAACAAAGACTACCCAATGAAAAGGATTGGGAATCTAGTAGAGAGACGGACAGTCAAGATGAGACTGATAAAGAAGAGAATATATCAAAGAAGAAGTTTGATAAAAACAAGCAAGGGAAGACCCCAAGTTTCATTTCTACCAGATCAAGAGGTAAGGCAGATTGTGGAGCAACAAAGAATTCAAGAGGTAAAAAGTCTTTGAAAAAGAAAAGAGAGCTGAATAGCTTTCAGGATATAGCGGATGGATCCCAGAAAACCATCCCGGAATGTCTTAACTCCCCTGGTATATAATGAAGATTATGTTTTGGAATATAAGGGGACTCAATAGCCCCCACAAGCAGGATGTTCTTCACAATTTTGTTAGAGATCACAAACTCGATATTCTTCTAATTCAGGAGAAAATTGAAAAGATGAAACTCTTACAGTACTACAGTAACCAGGGCAATAACTCGAATGGTGCTTCGGGTGGCATTGTTACTTTCTGGAATAGGAACAATATCAAAGGGGATCCGATACTAGAAGGTATGAATCACATAGTTACTAGATTCACTCATATAAGAGATAACTTCAGTTGGATTCAAATGAACATGTATGCTCCTAATGGAAAAGGTATGAGGAAATATTTTTGGTTGGAATTAGCCTCCATTAGGAGGATTTTTGATAAAGAAGCTTGGATTGTTATGGGGGACTTTAATACTCCCTTAATGAATGGTGAAAAATTGGGGGATCTCAGATTAATTTAGAAAGTAAAGAGGATCTTCAAAATTTTATTGATACTCAAGGGCTGATTTATCTGGATCTTCTTGGAGCCTCCTTCACCTGGTCCAATCGTAGAAAGGGGACGGACCTCATTCAGGTCAGATTAGATAGATCTTTGATTTCCAATCATTGGTATTTTGATTACTATTATTCCCTTAAAGCCCTCACTAGAATAGGTTCTGATCATTCCCCTATTAGTTTCACTGCGGATCCTATAAAAAAGAAGAAGAATACTCCTTTCAGATTTGAAAAAATGTGGACCTCTCATCTTGCTCTTAAAGAGGAAATAAAGAAATGGTGGAATATAAGTATTCAAGGAACTACAATGTTCAGAATTGCTAAAAAATTAAGGGAAGTGAAATGTAATCTTAAAAAATGGAAAAAGGAATCTTTTAGAAACATATTTAAGATCAAGTCCGAACTTCAGATGGATCTGGGAGCAATTTAATTCAAAATACAGAAGGAGGGTTACTTGAATGATACTAAGAAAAAAGAGAATGAGCTCCTTATGAAGATGCATGACATAATTGGGAAGGAGGAGGAGTTCTGGAAAGAAAGATCAAGAGCCCTTTGGCTGTTTGGTCGAGATATAAACACAAGGTACTTCCACCTTTCGGCCTCTAAACACAGAGCTGTAAACAAAATATCTCAAATAGATGTGAATGGAACCAGATTTGAGGAGGAAGAGGATATTAGGATGCAGGAGAGCTCCTTCTTTAAACTTCTTCTCTCAGCAAGTACTGAAATAAACCAGAATGAGCAAGATCAGCTAGTGGAAACTATACCAAGAATTATCAACCATGAAAACAACTATTTTATGAAAGCTATCCCCACCAATGAGGAAGTCAAGTGGGCTATCTTTTCCTTTGATGGGAATAAAGCCCTGGGTCCTGATGGTTTCCCTTTGTTTTTCTTCCAATGGCTTTGGGAGATTGTTGAAGAAGATGTGGTTAATGCTGTTAAGGAATTTTTTGGAGCCAGATGTCTTTTAAAAAAGTTAAATGCTACTTTCTTGGTTCGTGTCCCCAAGAAATCTAGAGCTAATAACTTTGAGGCTTTTAGGCCTATCAATCTCTGTAACTCTTTATATAAGATCATCTCTAATGTCTTAACCTCTAGATTCTTATTTTTTCTGCCTTCCTTGATTTCTCCTCAACAAAATGGATTCGTTCCTGGCAGACAAATCCTGGATTCTATAGTTATGGTTCATGAGAACATTCACTTCCTTGTTGAGTCGAAGACTGAAGGCTTCCTTTTAAAGCTTGACATCTCAAAAGCCTATGATAGAGTTGATTGGATTTTTTAATTTAAAATTCTGAAGGCCTTTGAATTTAATAATAGGGTTGTTCAAATGGTGGAACAACTTGTGTCCACAACATCCATATCGATTATGGTCAATGGATCCCCAACCTCCTTTTTTTAGAACACTAGAGGTCTAAGGAAGGGTGATCCTATATCTCCTATTTTATTCACTATTATGGCTGAAAGTTTAGGCAGGAACCTGAAAAAACTGGTAGACTTTAAAGTTATCTCTGGGCATAGACCTTCCTCGGGCAACTTGGTGTGCTCTCATGAACAATTCGTTGATGACACTATGCTCATGGGTCAAGCTTCAGTGTCTGAAGGAAAATCTATAAAACAGCTGCTTGCCAAGTATGGAAGAGCTTTAGGACAGCTGATCAACAATCAAAAAAGTTCGCTGTTCTTTTTCAATACTCCAGCTCATAAACAGACCAAAATTGCCAGAATTCTAGATTGTAAGGTGGATTCCCTTCCTGCCACCTACCTGGGTCTTCCTTTAAGCTTGAAACCTCCTGATGCTTTCTAGATATCGTTGGTGGATAGATTTAGTAAGAAGCTTGCGGGTTGGAAAGGTGCTCTGCTTAGTCAAGCTGGTAAGCTTCAGCTCCTCAAAGCCTCTGTCCAGAATCTTCCTATCTACGCCCTGAGCCTCTTTAAGATTCCAGCTGAATTTGCTGAAACAATTGAAAAAATTCAAAAAAGATTTCTTTCGTCGGGTGTTGAGGAAAATAAAAGAGTTCCCTTGATTGACCGGAATTTGGTTTGTAGACCTAAAAAGAATGATAGACTTGGTTTAAGAAGAATCAAAACTGTCAATAAAATCCTCTTGGCTAAGCAAATCTGGAGAATCTTCTCTTCCTCTGGGGAGTGGATCGATATTATGGCTAGCAAATACTTAGAAAACAACTGCTCTTCCATTATTAAGAAGGACCCCCACCTTCTTCTAAGACAATCTATATGCTGGAACAATTTAATTATTGGAAAAAAGATTGTGGAAGAAGGCATTGGTTGGCAAGTGAGAATTGGTAATTGTACCAGATTTAGGAAAGACAGATGGATTTTTAAGGAACCCTTAATAAAAATCAATTCGTTCAGAGATTGGGCTGAGAATTGCAAGGCTAGGTTTGGAACTTATGTTAAAGATTACAGAGTGAATGGTAATTGGGTGGACTTGGGCAGAGTCAGTCAGACTTTGGTCCCCATCCAAACTACGCTGCTGGCTGTTAGACTTAGCTCTGACCAATTGGAGGACTGTGTGGTTTGGATTGATGATCCCTTTGGTAATTTTTCTGTGTCTTCTTCTTTTGCTAAGATCACTTCTTCTCTGGATCATCCTCCCTTTTGGTCTAAAGCTTGGTGCAAACATCTAATACCTAAAATTAATATCATCTTTTGGATCTTGCTCCAAAATAAGTTGATTACGATTGACAACCTGTGTAAATGCAGATTTCAAATCCCTAATAGATGTTGTCTTTGTAAGATGGATGTTGAATCTGTGAGTCATTTATTCCTTCATTGCTCTTTTGCTGCTTCTCTTTGGGAAAATTTTATCAGGTTATGGAACCTTCCTTGGGTTTTCCCATTGTCCATTGAAGATCTTTTTTCTCAGTGGAAAGCCCCGACAAGGAATCCCTTACTTAGGTCTTTTTGGGACTTATCCTTCCCTCAAATTGCTTGGGGCCTCTGGTAAGGACAGGAAGACCATGAATGCGGAGTATTCAAACTATGATCTACTTGTTGCTAAGGAATGAAACATAAATTTTAATTTGTCTTGTTCTATTATGAAGGCCAAAAAGGACAGAGAGAGAGTTTGTTGGACTTTTCCGCCTAACGGGTGGATCAAAGCTAACTTTGATGGTGCGGCTAAAGGCAATCTGGGGGCAGCGGGCTATGGAGGAGTTATAAGGGATTCCAATGGAAAATTCATTGGTGCGATTGCCTCACCTCTTGGTTCTCAAACTAATCATTTGGCGGAGGCAGTTGGCGCTTACCATATCATAAATTTAGCCCAAAGTCTCAACATTAAAAATTTATGGCTTGAAGGAGACTCCAAAAACATAATTGACTGCCTCCGTGGAAAATCTCCACCCTCGTGGACCATCAATTCGTGGATTGATGAAGCTAAATTGAAATTGGCCAAATTTGAAAAAGTTAAAATATCACACGCCTATAGAGAAGCCAATGCTGTTGTGGACTTTTTTGCTAATGAAGGAGTTAAGCGTAAAGAAGTGTGTACCTGGCTAAATAATAGCGATCTAAATTTTAATGTTTGTGACCTATTAAATTATGATAAATCACATGGTAAGGCGACATGTTATCCCTTTAATGAGGACAGGTTGGATCTATCACATCACAATCATTAGATTGCATGGGACCGAGCCCAGTGGAGTAATTTGCAAGATAACTCTGCACGCTTTGTGGGTTCTAAGATTTGGCGGGGCCAATTTTAGAAAGGCTTGTGCTTGGACCTACCTCACTGTTTCGGCTAATATGAGAGGAGACAAAAAGCGAACTGAGCCGGACAGCTACAAAACTCATATGAAAAATGCCAAGGTTTGGAACAAGATTAAAAGTGGAGGGTTGATTCCTTTTCTTGGAGAAGCTTCATGGCTCTGACCAGGAGGCTACGGATCTCTTCGCCAACAATTGGCATGATGGTAATTTGACCCTATTTGGAAGGAATGTGGAGCTCAACGAAAATATTATTGCTGATGTTACGGGATTACCCACTAATGGGAAGAAGTTTTTTAGAGACAGGGCTTTTTCTGATGAAGCTGTTATCAGATTTCCAAAAAAGGACAAGGAAAAGCAAAGCTTGGTCAAAATTGCTAACAGTTACTTCGATGTTGACTCCATAAAAACTATATGGAGAAAGGTTCTTCGGGTCATCATGGAGTACATTACGGTGGACGGGCGATTTACTAAAGTCTATGGCTACCACTTTGCTCTTCTCAACCATTTCTGACACAAGGTAAGGGTCTCTATCCCCTATTATCTTTTCTGCTCCTTGCAAAAAAGCTTGGAAGACAATAAGAAAAACCCTAAAAGATTCCCCATTCTTCACACTGGGTTAATTAGGCTGATTGTTGAACATCTTCATGTGCCCGCTCCTACTATTTTGGAAACCAACCCAGATTCTAAGAGTGATGATACTGAGCCCAATGGCTCGGAGTATTTGCCTAACCCTAGCCTGGTTAGAAAAGCCCCTAGCTTGCATGCTAGTCCTTCCAAGGAGTCAGGTAAAATTCGTGTTGAGCTCAAGCCTGATTGCCCTCCTCCTAAGATTAGCTCTGTTGGCAAGAAAACCTAGGCTAAAATCCTTGTTTCATAATCTGAAGAATCCTTTGAGTTGGAGGAATCTGATACCAACATTGCTGAGCGCTATGCTGACCCTTTGCCGGACATACCCATTGTTGATAATTCCCCTGTTAACACTAGAAAAGATCCCTCTCTTGATTATCTCAACCTTGCTAAAACCAATTCTGAGTCCCATTCCAAACTCTTGGATTGGACCTTCTCTGAAATTAATGAACTGAAAATTAAAAACTGGGCCCTACAAAGTAAGATCGATGAAATGGGTGCTAAGATTGCTGAGATGGATAAGAAAGAAGCAGTTCATAGTAATAGGAACATTGACACCGAAGCTGCGAGCTTAAGGAATACCATTAGAACTGTCGCTGAACAAAACAACCGTATAGCAAGACATAATGCTATAATTATTAATGCGATGACTGAAAATCTTGACAAAGCCCAGCAGGGATCTTTGGTGGTTGATCTAGAAGATACTGAAGACAAAATCTAGGACATGGAAGCTGGCATTTCCAAAAGAACCCATGCCAACTTGAAGCGCAAGACCCCCCTTACTCCGAAAATGGTTCAAACCTTTTAAAAGGGGGTTAAAGATATGTAGGATATGGAGGCGGAGATAGAGACTGTTCTTAGGTCTCTGAAGTAATGGCTGGGGTTTCTTGTGTATTTTCTCTATTGTCCCTTCTTTCCTGACCCTTCTGGTCCTTTTTGTTTGGTTGTTGCTGGTTTTTTCTCGGGTAGCTATTTTTCTTGGTGAAACTTTGGTGTTCTTTTTGTTATTTTGTAAACTTTGTGGTTTCGAGTCCCTGTAAAACCCGTTTTACCCTTTTATCAAAAACAATTGAATGATGCAATTATAAATTCTAGAAATGGTGCAAAACCTTAAGAGTCACCAAATTGCCAGTGCCATGTTGAAATTGTACCCATCCCAAAACATGTTAGAGCTAGCAAATGAAGGGGCTAAACTCCCTTTCGATTTTGATGTAAGTACTATTGTGGAGAGGTCTCTTGACATCACAACCTCAGCTACATCCACACTCCCACTTCAAAACGTCACTCAGGACATCCCCCATATCATATCGTCCATCGCTTCAACCCCACCGGTTCTTAACAAGGGAAGTGCCATGTTTCATGAACTTCAAAAACATCACCTTGTGCACAACCGAGGGTTGAATGCAGGCACTACATCAGATCAATCCATCCTAGTAAATTCATTGCACCCTTACGTCCCGCTCACATTTCATGATCCTACCAATTCATCCTCATTTCACGTGATACCAGATTATCCTCTCAGCATGCAAACTTCTCTCCCAATCTCACAAGAAGGTGAATTATTTGGAGCAGGAGGAATATTGGATCCATCATCATCACTATCAGGGATTGCACCACCCATCTTTCCACCATTTCCACCCTTACCGCTCACATCTACATCATCACTCGGGTTGGGTCTCCCTCCTCTTCCCACCATCAACCATTCAAATCAGAAAACTTTATCAAATCCACCACCTGTGTCATTTGTACCACAACAATAGATGGAAACCATCCAAACAACTATAGCGATCAATACGTCCACCATTCCTCAAAGCATGGATCCTTAGGGACCAAGCATCTCGATCACACCATCCATAGCTTGAACCTCGATCATTAACAAGACCGTTCCACTCATCACAATGGTCGACATTCTTCCTAATCCACCACCATTACCACCAAGGCACAATGCGACCAATTCATTCACCATGACATTGCAAGGCACTCGACAAGTTGCTCAACAAAAAGTGCTTCAAAATTAGCAAGCTGCACAATTAGCTGCTCAACAAGTGCAAGCACAACTAGCTGCACAACATGCACAATAGGCTAGACAAGCCCAAGCTTTGTTACAACAACAACAAGTTGAACAAGCTGCCCAAGCTACAGAGGCAGCTGAAGCTGCTCACTCCGCACAAGCTACACAAGCTACACATCTCGTTGAGATTGCATAGGCAATACAATAAGCACACGCTCAGGCATGAGCCCAATTCCAAGCTCAACAAGCACAAGCACAAGCACAGTACCAAGAACAATTCCAAGTGCAAGAAGAAGCGTATCGCCAAGCCTTGTAAGACTATCAATTATAAAAAAAATATAACCAACAACAAGCGTTGTTGGCACAACAACAACACAACCAACAACAAGCGTTGTTGATGCAACAACAACATGACCAACAACAAGCGTTGTTGGCGCAGTAGCAACAGGATCAACAACAGGCATTGTTGGCTCAACAACAAGCGCAGGCATTACTTACTCAACAAAGCTTGCAACAAAACCACATCAACATCGCATCTGTCAATCCCACACTCCAGAATGTATTCACTCCACATCTTGATCTGCAAGGTGACGTAACGACACAAATCAAATTTCTCTCGCAACAAGTGCTAAATCTTCAATCAGGGAAGATAGTCAGGACATCAAGCAACTTGTGCCCTTATCTATTTAACAAAAGCTTGGATATGGTACCATTCCTAAGGGGATTTAAAATCCCCAAATTTAATAAATATCGTGCGATGGGAAACCTTGAAGATCACATCAAGGGGTTCCAAGTACATTGCATGGAAGGTGCCTACAATGACACATATCAAATGTGGCTA
>CM021109.1:532477435-532547402 GCA_007115665.2 Sequoiadendron giganteum | reverse complement strand
CCTAAACAAAATAGGTTTAGAGAGAAAAGAATGGGGCAATGATCATTATCTTTTTATTTGTTGTTCTTGTTGGATATTCTTGTAAACTAACTTCATAATGCGTACTTTGTTTTATTTGTAAGAAGGATGTTTTAGGTGTCTTCTTGACCACATAAGAAGGCTTGTCTTTTTATGTTTTGGCCCGAGATATTGAGAATATCTGAACAACATTCCGAATAAGGTTTCGTTTGTCAAGTGTGAACAAGAGTACTCCTATATGTTTGATGAGTCAAATTCCATCACACTAGGCACAACACCATCCTTGTTCTTAATAACTTGATGCATCACACCTATGTGTTATCAAACATAAAGAAGGGTATGCTCTTTATCTCTCCCATCTTTGGATAAGCAATACATCATCATCATCATATCCAATAAAGTCTCGATGACTAGGGGATTTGTTGGACTTCTACATGTTCTTGGAATTAAGAGTTGATCTCTCTCATTCTTCTATCCTCTTTCGCACTAACAATGCATCTATCTGAAATCCTACATAATCATATCATATCATCATAGGACATCATCCATCTTATCCATCTCACATGCATTGCATAATCATTTTAGATGTTTAAAATAATATAGATTTTCTATTCTAAGTATTTTCCCAAAACATCTCATTTGCATTAATCATTTAGGTTGCTTAGGATAATATAGATTTGTTATTCTAAGAATCTTCCAAACATCTCATTTACATCATCATTATCATATAGATCAGTTAGTCATATCCATCCATACATCCATTTTAAACCTCTTTGTCACGAGATCAACCTCAAATCAAATTTTTTTGCTCGATCTCTCAAGGGGGCAATGTACTAACATACTTATTTCCACCGGGGCATTTGAAAAAAATAGATTTTTTTTTTTTTAATTTTGATGTTGGTGGCATCATTCTTTGAACCAATGCAATGAGTACATTGCTTCAAAGAGGGGAAAAATGTAGACATGCAAAATTAACACTATTGATTAACATCATTGATTAGTCATATTTTGCCCATCGATTAAACAAATCATGTTTATCTAAATAATCTCCTAGCGTGTATCTTTAATTAATTAAATCACTTTTTTATCTCCTAAAGTCTCTTGATTTAATTAAATCACATGTATTTAATTAAATGACTAATATTCATTTTCCTCTCATTTTGTTTGATTAAATCACATGTATCTCATAAAACACTAATGATTTGAATTTGTTAGATTTTGTATCCTCCTTTCAAGGAGAGAACAAAATCTGATAATCTAAAGAATCTTGCATAGGTATGATAACTAATACTAAGTAAGAGATATCTTTGTCGCAAAATAAAAAAACATTATTTTCTATTGATCAAAAAAGTATCTTGGTGAGACTAATCCAAGATCGTTTGATATCTCTCCCTCCAAAAACTCGAAATAAATTCTACTATAAGAATTCATTTTGTGCCTATCATAGAGTTCAAATTCATTCTACTAATGAATAGAATGCTTTGAGTAACAAAATTCAACATCTCAAGGCGTGTGGTGCTCTTCCTTGTGTTGAAGAACCTAATTCCTCTAACTATTAATTATTCTCATCCTATTTGGCTCACCCTTTTCCTACACTAAGTGGGGGGAAAGGGTTAGGTAGCCTTCTCCTCATATATCACTTGTTGTTGTCTCTTTTAGCTACTTGACCACCTTTCATGAACATATAAGAGAAAGCTTGGGGTGTGGATGACATGCCTTAATTGGGGTCACATGTGACATACTACCTTTTTCATGACGTAGCTTATCAGAAACATATGACTTGGAATAGGGATTTTCGAATAAGCTCTAATGTCATCTTCTAATTTAAAGAAATTTCTCAAACCACTGGCATTAGCAACCACTTTAAAGTGGGGGTATACATCAACATTCATGTTTGAATGCACAATTTTCTTTCTTCTTGTAATGTGACCTTTTCTTGGTGGTATTATATATATGCATACATGTGTTATCATCCTTTAATATGATAACTAATACATATATTAGTGTATTTATATATACTTATATTAAATATATTCATATATATCATGATCGATTCCTCTAATGGACAATACATATCTACATGTATATTTCATATACATATATTTGTACATGTATGTTTATTCACAACCTTGAAGTAACTCAAAACTATCAAAGACATTTAATTTTAGATTTCTAGATGACCAAAAGGAATCCTAAGAAATTAACTCAAACTTCCTATCAATTGAAAGGAAAAACCACATGGTTTAACACATTATCAAAGAATTAAAGCAATTATCTATAATACACATTCATCATTTCATCTTCCATTTGTATATACAAAACATAATTATACCTTAAAAATCAATAACATCTCAATGCATATTTAAGTATTTCATTCACCTAGTAAACATATTAAAGTCTCAATTTACACTTCTTATCATTTTTACTCATGAAGGTAAAATTAACCTGGTAACTCAGAGATAGGGTGTAACATGCTTCCAATAAATCTCTTCCTTCTCAATAATTTTGTGTAGATCACTTAACAAAGTCTTTTCTTTATCAACCAAAACCGTCAGAGCTCCCAATTCCATATCCTTTTGAACTTGTCTAAGTTGCTCCTTAAGGGATTATTTTGAGAAAATATTTACCAAAAAAATTCTTGTTCCAACCTTTCAAAATATCTTTGATAGATTTCAGATTGAAGGATAGTCCAAACATAGCTAAACCAAAAAACTTGATTCTCCACTAATACCAAAAGATCTCTTTAAGAAGAGTGTGATGCAATCAAATCAATCAAACTGAAAGGGATGCTTGGTCTTAGGAGGAGGGGTTTTCTAAACAAAAGTAGAAGAGTATGATTAGAGTTGATCCTTAGGGGAGAGGATAATGAGAGAGTGGAAGACACATCCTAATTGGAGTAAACAAGGCAACAATCAAGTCTGACCTAAATAAGGTTATCCAATGATTGTGTAGGAAGGAGCTTAAACATCCCAATAGACTGGATCGAGTACTTCTTTTGAGAACAACATTATTAGGCGCATAAACATTGGAAATAATCTACTCATACAGACCTTAGCTTTGGGAGAAGTGAACATTATGGAAGTTTCTATCCTTGGAAATCATAGAACTATTGAGGAAGGGTTTCCATATAATGATCAGATTACTAGAAGCCCCCTCCACATCAACAGCCTCATAAAGGGCATTGCGCCAAATGTATTTACTAAATTTATCAAAGTTAGCAACAATCATCTTAGTTTCTTGAATAAGTAAAATTTCAGGCCTAAATTCTTTAATGAGATCCCTAACAATGTGCTTCTTATGAAGGCTATTGAGCCCTCGAATGTTCCATAAGAGGATTGTTGCAAGTATGGATGTATTTTATGGTATTTTCATTGATGTCAACATAGTTCAAGCTTGATTACAGATGGTAATTATATAGACGAGATATTGTAGAAGTGCTTAGATTAAATGGAGATATATTTATGAAGTTATAGTTGGGTATTTTCCAAGTGCTTTTAAGAAAATTTGAGAAATAATGAAGAGATGATAAAAATATTGGAAAGTTTGATGCTATATATCATGAAGCAATTTTCCTTGGGTATTCAAACAACAAAAAGGCTTATAGATTTTTTAATAAGAGACCGAGGAAAATAATTGAAAGTGTTAATGTAAAGGTTGATGAAGCTATGTATAGACCAGTGGAAATAAATGAAGTTGAACCTAATGATCCTATCTGTGTGCAAATACAAGAAGAAGAAAAGGATGAGAAAGAAGAAAATGATGAAAAAGAAGAGACTGAGGAACCTACACCTAAGACTCCTAAATATGTTCAAAGATATCATCCCGAGGAACAAATAATTGTAGAAAAAAGTGAAGGAGTGAAGGCAAGAAGAAAAGTGGTTGAGGTAAACTTATATTTACTTTCTAAGATAGAATATAAGACTAAGAATGAAGCATGTAATGATGGAATTTGGGTTAGAGCAATGAAAGAGGAACTACAATAGATAGAGAAGAACGAGACATGGGATCTATTCCCTAGACCTGCATACAAGAAAGTAATTGGTTCAAAATGGGTGTTCATAAACAAGATGAATGCAAATGATGAAGTTGTAAGAAAGAAAACAAGACTTGTAAGTAAAGGATATTCATAGGTTGAAGGAATATATTTTGAAGAATTTTTTTCACCTATAGCATGAATGGAAGCCATTCAAATTCTCTTGGCATTTTCAACTAATAAAGACTTCAAAGTATATCAAATGGATGTCAAGTATGCATTTCTGAATGGAGAATTGGAAGAAGAAGTATATATGGAGCAAACAAAAGGTTTTAAACTATTTGACAGACTGAACATGGTTTGTAAGTTAAAGAAGGCATTATATGGACTTAAACAAGCCACTAGAGCTTGGTATGCAAGATTGGATAGATACTTGACAAAGCAATAATTTAGCAAAGGGTCCGCAAACATCAATATTTACTTCAAAGATGAGAAAAACAAGATACTAATAGTTGTGGTATATGTTGATTGCATCATATTTTATGGAAATGAAGGTATGCGTAAGAATTTTTTTGAAGAGATGCAAAAAGAATTTGAAATATCTATGATTGGTGAATTTAATTTCTCCCTTGGACTTCAAGTTAATCAAACTAACAAAGGGATATTCATTTTATAATCCATGTATGTTAAATAATTGTTAAGATAATTTGGAATGGATGACCCCAAACTGGTTTGTACCCCAATAGTAACTGGATGTAAGCTGGGTAAGAACGATGAATATGCTAAAGTTGATCAGAGCATGTACATATCCATGATTGGTCGACTATTGTATCTTAATTCTACTAGACCTAATATCATGCATGAAATATGTTTAGTTGCAATATTTCAAGTAGAAACTAAGGAAGCCCATATAATAGATGTGAAGAGGATATTCAAATATCTTAAAGAAACTCCATTTTATGGTCTATGGTATCCAAAGGATAATGATTTCACATTTAATGCCTACAATAATGTAGATTGGGTTGGTTATATAGATGATTGAAAGAGTACAAGTGGTGGTGAATTATTCCTTGGAGGAAGATTAGTTTCATCGTTGAGCAAGAAACAAGATTCAGTTTCTTTATATCCACTATAGAAGTAGAGTATATTGCAGCAACATCCTATTGTACACATGTACTTTGGATGAAGCAAACCTTGATTGATACAGGTGTGGTAAGTAATAAACATATCTCTATATTTTGTGACAATACAAGTGCTATAAAAATTTCAAAGAATCCAGTGATCCATTCCAGAACAAAGCATATATCTATCAAGTATCACTTCTTGAGGGAGAAGGTATTGAAGAATAAAGTTAGACTTGAATATGTACCTACCAAAGAACAAGTTGCAAACATATTCACTAAGGCCCTTCTGGAGGATACTTTTGAGTATCTTAGAGGGAAGTTAGGGACTATTTCCCATCCTTCTTTGAACTAAGTGCACATGTAGGTGAATCAGTCTAGTGGATTCACACTCTTTTGTTCTGGATTGATCATAGAGGTCTACTCCTCGAGGGGAGTAGAGAAGTGCATTTTTGCAATATGTGATGTGGGTGTACTCCTTAGGGGGAGTAAACAAAGATTTATATGGAAATAATTTCCATTTCCATCGATGTCAAAGGGGGAGAGAGAATCATGTGAAAATTTTATGCTTGGCAGGTTGTTGCTTTTGAAAATCATATATGTTGCCTTTGATGGATTTTCACATCATGTGTTGCCATCAATGACAAAGGGGGAACTTTGCAAGTATGGATTTGTTTTATGGTGTTTTCATTAATGTTTTCATTGATGTCAACATAGTTTAGGCTTGAGTACAGATTGTATTTATATAGATGAGATACTGTAGAAGTGCTTAGAGTACATGGAGCTATATTTATAAAGTTGTAGTTGTGTTTTTTCCAAGGTTTCCTTGAGTGTAACAAGTGTGAAATAGGAACCCTACCCTTGTGCTCTATTCCTCAAAGGTGGGGCATACTATTTCCATTGCTACATAACCTACAACCTTTTGAGTAGGAAATAATTTTATTATAAAATAAAACTGTAATAAATAAAATTAAAAAAATATATATAAGAAAATAATATAAAATAAAATAGATTTAAAATATATATAGGAAAACAATATAAAATTAAATCTGCAAAGTATAACTTAATTTTTCACTAATTATTAACTTTAGTATTAATCTTTTTTTAGTAAAAAATAAGAGTAAAAAATATTATAATAGGGGAGAGGGGTTAGTATTTGTGCAAGGTCCAATTGTTGTGATAGCACGTGTGCTTATAATATTCAGTCTTTCCACATATTTATACTATATATTGTAAATGATTAGTTCATGTTTAAATAAAATAATAATCAAATGTTGGTCAAGATGGAACCATACTTGAGCACATGGGAACTATGAATGTTATATACAAATTATGAATGCATTCATTAAAAAGTGAAATAAATGTATTTTTTGTTTCAAATAAAATAATAAAGATATCCATTATAAGTGCGGCATTTATAAAATATGATGCTCAATTTAAACAAGTATTTTTGTCATAGTGAAAATGTTACTTATGTGTACAACTACTGAGTTGTAATATATATGCATTGGAGTGTTGCATGTTAATAGTTTTTTTGACCACAAATATAAAAGGTGAGCACAATAAATATCTCGAATTTTCTCATGAAATCTGAATTGTCAAAACAATATTAGTGTTCAACTATTGGTTCAATTTTGTTGGATATAAGTTTTATGATAAGTTAGATATAAGTTGTATGTTAAATAATAATGTGTTGTTTTTATAATAATAATTTGGTGTTTGTGTTAAACTATTGATCCATTTGTGTTATGTTAGGGATAACAAAAAAATATGGTTACCAATAGATATTTGGTTCATTTAGATTGTAGATAAGTTATACTTTAAATAAAATTATAATATTTTACTAACAAAAAATGATACATCTTTTTTCAACTATTAGGGGTACATGATTAAGTTTCAATCAAACCTTTGAAAGTTGAATTTTGGACAATTCTCACTAGACGTACTCATATGGAAAGGTGTAATTTCTTCCAGAGAGAGAGGATAGCAAGATGCAACAAAAATTTAAAGCATTCAACCAGTACAAGCTCCAAAACAAATCAAAGACATGCATTGGGAATAGACTCCAGAACTTTAGGATGATGGACCAAAATTGTAATTTCTTTTAGTTAAATTTCTATTAATGTTTATAGACTACATCGCTCAACTCGAGCCATTTTAATATTTATGTAATGTGAATTTAAAGACAAATATTTTTTGCAATCTGTTACAAACTTTTTTAATGGTAATCTAAGCCATTTGAAATATAGGATTTAGTTAGAAGCTTTCTATAAATATGTAATCTACAGAAGAAAAAGACAACACAGAATAATACTGTTATGTTGTCAACATGTTTTTTGAATATATATGAATAAAGAAACTATTGCATATCAATCTCTAAGTTGTTGAAATTATGGACGAAAATTAATTTTAATGAAAGAGCTTTCGATTATACTGTGCATGTGACTTGGGAACGAACATAGGAACTTGGGAATTGGCCACTCGAGGGAGGATAGATTAAATAGATGAGTACTTTCCTTTTTTTCATTTTTGTTGCATGAATAATAATTATGTCATTTTTTTTCTATGTTAATTCTGTAAGAAGTCATTAAGACTGTCGTCTTAGAGTCTAAAGTTTTGGAGCACTCATTGTTTTTCATTTTCATAGTTACTTATTGTTAACTATTAGAACTGTTACTTTAATTAATCAAATGTTTCATGGATTTTTTACAAGTTTTTTAATTTTGTACTCCTAATTTAGTCATTTTTGTGGTTTCTAATTTAGTTATCATATTTTACAGATTAATTATCTTGTGCTTTTTGTTTTAAATACTTTCCATTTTTCTTTAGATATATTATTTTTTAGTTAACTAGTTAAACAACCTCAGGTTAAAATTAAATTTAGTTACTCCAAAAATTTAGAAAATATAAGAGAGTTAGTTGAGTCACCTTATATTGCAAACAGCCTTGGATCGTGCTTGATCGACATATTGAAGTTTTATCTTATAAAGTAATGGGACCTAAGAAAAGCCTAGAAACAACTAGTATAAAATCATTGTAGACACAAATAATGGGTGTCGTCATAATCCAAAGATTGGATCTAAGAGCTCTTCCCAATCTATAAAACAACCTCCATCATGAGAGGTGAATATGACCAATTTCATAAGGATACAAGTGTATGTGGTGTGAGATAACATGGAAATGACATTTGTTAGAGTACGGTAAACACTGAGAGGGGGGTGAATCAATGTTTCAATAACCAAATTCAAATTCAAATTTTTTTCAAAACATAGAACTAAGTCAATGGGCCCTTGGTCTACTGGTGAAGTTGGAAGGTTCAGAATGAGCTCACTAGGGATAAGGTCTTGCTGAGTGGAAAGCCCCGACGCCAAAAAAGGGATGAGGCCGAGATCGTGCCCCAGGAGGATTTTGGCAGAATGAATACCACTCAGACCTTGGTTGCTAAGCTAAAGGCCCCCCCCTCATGGGTTTCTCCAACAAACAAAAAAAACATAGAACTAATCATGAAAAGTCCAGTTTCAAGAATGTACTCAAATGTGACAACCAATATCAAACCTCTAAACCACATGAAGAACTCAGAAAGGAATAACATAAAAGAACCATAACACAATATTTTCATGAGTGGAAAACTCTCATAGGGATAAAAAAAAAATTGGGAAATTGCCACTTTGGCATAATAAATTCCCATTGATTAGAGAGCCGCACTTGCTACAAAAATTACTCACTGTCAAAGCCTCACTAGCTACAAGAATGCCTCACTGGATTTTCAATGTTGCTACAACCTCACTGGTATTTTAAGTTAGCAACTACCTCACTAGAAAATACATAGCAACTAAATCACTAGCAAATACAACTGCCTCACTAGCAAAAAAATTTCACAGCAAAATGATTCTTAAAATAAAAAGACAGAGCATAATATTTGTTTCATTACAAAGCATTCCTTGACTATCTCACTTTCATTTGAGACTTAAGAATTCATAAGTTTGTGTTCTTAAATAAAATTTTCACTTTTAAAGGGCTTCTCATTTCAAAATAGGTTATGCATTAAAGCATAATATAGCCACACTAATGATATTGTAGAGTAATTCACATATGTATCAAACCAACACAGTGACTATGTCACCTCCTTATATACATCATGATAACTTTTCCTCATGAATGAAAAATGAACATACAATAATATGGTTTCATCAATGTTAACAACCCTAAATATTTTCATTGTAACCTTATCAAAAATGTAAACCCTTGTATATGCAATACCTTTAGAAACCTATATGTAAAATGAGAAAAACTCAACCAAAACCTTGCTTTACACTCAAATCACAAAATAGGGTTTTAATATAAAAGAAGAACTTGATTCAAAATTTGCAAATGATAGATATCACCTGGTGAAGCTGATTGTTGCAAACCACTTTTTCTAATCGTTGTACCATAAAAATAATAATTGTTCCATGCACTAAGTTAACCACTACTAGGTAGAAGCAAAGACTCAACTAAACCATAGTAACTCAATCATAGTCACATAAAACCCATTAAATATCATGTTAACATCAAATTGCCTTGCAAAAATCTTAATGTATAGACCACTAAACTCTTGAAATATACTCATGCAAATAATGACCAGAGTGAAACCATGTCTTGTAGCTTCCATTCCACCTATCTCTCCGAGCTTCATCGAGCCCTAACTCAACCTTCAAACAATATATTATATTTTGCAGGATGATAATCATTTATGGAAAATGATAATAAAACAATGTGTCAGCATTTTCATCACAACCTTTTCACTTTGCAAAAAAAGACAATATAATTGTGTCAGTCTTTAATATCATAACCTTTATTTGCATGAATGTAATAAACATCATGAAGTCCAATACAAATAACTAATGATTTGTGTCAACTAAAACATCAAGTGCATTGAGTATTAAATCAAGGTCTATGTCAATATGAAATAATCTTGTCTTAATAATTTATCAATGCTCATTCATAGTCACTTAAAATATAAAACCAATGATGTATCATGCTTTTCACAAGTGTGTCAAGGTTACAACCTGTCTTGAAATCAATGTCAAAACCACAATGTCAAATAGGTCAACAAAATCCCCCTTTGGCATTGATGTCAAACCTGCCATGTATCTGAAAAAATAATCATGATAAGCACCAAAACTACCCAATTGAATGTAAATATCATGAAATAAAAAAAAATCATCACAACAACGAATCTAAAATAGTAAATTGATCATGCCAGTAACACAACATATTGCACCAAGTAAACCAAGAATTGAGATTAATTTACCTTTGGTAACAAAATGAACCAACACCAAGTGAATTTGTGCACCATAATCTGAAACAACAAATTGATCATGTGAAAAACACAACATATTGTACGAATTAAACCAAGGATTGAATGTAATGCACCTTTGATAACCAAATGAACCAACACCAAGTGAATATTTGCACCAAATGAACCTCTATGCTTAATTTAATATGGTCTTCTCCCCATTTTGACAACAATACCAAAGGTCAAAGGGGTAGTAAATCAATAAATGACCACTACAGAAGATTAAAAACCTATGAAAGCAAGATATAATAAACACAACCTATATAGAATAATTAGGCATCCAAAAACCAACTATCCAAACGTCTTAAACTATTATCATAGTGAAAACCAAACACCATCATATCAGAATAAAGAAACCATAAAACATAATATAGTCATAATGAAGCATAGTGACTGCCAGAGTATATAAGATTGATCATATATGCCAACCATGAATATCATTGGCATAGTAAAATATCCATAATGCAAAAACATCAGAAGAACTATAGAATCACATATACAAAGTGAAGTAAAATTGTTTGAAGATAGAAGTGGAATAGCAATATAATTAGCCACCAGGGGGAATAATCTAATCTATGAAACTCCCCCTGAAAATATGAAACCATGCAACTGAGATGATCATACTCTCTCCCTTAGAATATAAGTGAAAGAAAACTAACAACAAGAGAGTGCATCTTTTCAAATTCTCCAGAAATGAAAACATTGTGCAACAAGGCACTATACAATGCTATCTTAAAGAATTTTTTTGCATTTTGTTTTTTACTTCAAGGTGTTATATGATAATATGAAAGTTGAGACAACATTTTAAGGGAACCAAACAATATTAAGTCAAACAATGTATTAATAAAAACTTATCCAATACATACATGTAGACCATGCATATATATTGTGCATAAATAATGTATGCACCATTACTAGTATAATCCTAGGCAGTGCATTTATATCACTATCTTAAATAGATAAATAAAATAAAATTCATTAAAACATAATTACCAAGAAGAATACATGGTTATTAGGCTAGCATTGCAGGAAAGGTCATGAAGCATATCACAACGACTATTACTCACAATTCACTGTCCAGAAGTAACTCATCTATCAAACCATTAGTTCACATATTACTATTGTCAAGGTACTAATGCCACCATTACTTCCCATACAAGAAATCAATAGCATACAGTATATAAAATCACTCCCAAGAATAGTATGAGTACCAAACAACTCAATTCTAAGTCACTATCCAAACTTTGAAATAAAGCAGTTCTTCACCATGACTAAACAAAGAATTCATTCTTAGTATAATCGTTAATATTATGAAATCATGATCCAAGTAGAAGCACTTGTAAAAAATCATTTCACATTCATATTGTATTCAAACTCTTCTAAGAACACTTGTTAAAGGACTAAAATAAACCACCTTGAGAGTCTACTCGACAATGCTTATTACTTGTAAAATAATGTATTCACAACACTATCTTAAATCCAGTTAAGGCATTTACAACATTTTCTTATATAGTAGAGGAAGAAAATTAAAATACCAATTTGCAAGGTCAAATATTGAAAGATCATAGTCCACTATTCCCAAAATCAAAAAACACTATACAAACTCAAAAACATTGTGCACAAGCTAAATGAAACTTCACTATCATAAATGCCTAAGTGCATCAAGAAGTGAGCCAACCATACAAAATTGTCTCAAATTGAAAGGATTATTAAGTTCTCATTTATCATTGTTCATTATCATTTCCTATCAATATCACTATAGTAGCACTAAGAAATAGTCATAGCACTATTGGTAGATACTTGAAACAAAAGTCTCACAAAGCAACTAAAATACATATCACTATCAATATGATCATGATTGACATTACACAGTGAAAAGATTCACTCAAGGAAATACAATGTATACTACTAGCATGACAATGACAAAGATAATATTCTTTTAATTGATGAATGATGTAACATCACTATTAATGATTATCCTCTCCTTTGAAGCCCTTATCTCATATGATACTATCATGGAAAATAATGTTATCACTATTAGTGAAGCAAAATACCACTCCATATTACATTATCAAGCAAGAAAACTTATGTCCAAGAGTATTGTGCATCAAAAAGATGATTACTACCATGCAATGATGACTACTGTCCACTTGACCACAACACCACTCAAATACTACTCTGAAAAATTGTAAAATGATCATAACCATCACAAGTACAAAACAAATTTAGTAGCATTGTCCCTATCTTCAAGCCAATAACAAACAAATAACATTCACAAGAAATTGAATTGACATCAAGTACCATCAAAAGAGTAATGAAGATAATCATAGTTTCCCAAAACTAGTATTTTCCACTCTACCAATGCCTTGTTTCACACATGAAATTCCTTAAACCAAACAATAATATCATTGTGCATCTGATATGGTGTAAACACATACCACTACTGCCCCTGTAATTTTGAATTTCTTCATCAATAATATTTAGAAGAAAATCATTTACATAATAAACACAATCACTTTGTAACAAAGAAACAGGTAGCTTTGCACAACCAATAACACCGTCATGAAGAATTATGAGATTTATATTGACTTCAAACATCAAAGAAGGACTATCACCAACTTCTACACATAAAACCACCAATTTATTGTAGAGACACAACCTCTCTATTGTTATCTAAGGTGTTTGAATAATACCTCGAAAAGCATCTCCCCCTCAACTCAAGCTCCTATTAGCATGCACAAGCTTAGACTCATCCTTTTCCTATTTTCTCTTTCTTCTCCAAACCTTCTAAATGATCATCTTCTTGGGATGTTTCCTTCTCCAAAATTTCTTCTTTGGTTTCTCAAACCTAGTTCTACAGTGCTTTGCAACATGGCCACGGTTATGAAATTTATAACATGTTACATTCATATTCTCAAAGAATTCATATTGACTCCTTTTAGACCTTGTTCTATGATAGCTTTCTTTATGCTCATAACCATTACATAAATAATAAAAAACTAGGAAATGAATAACTGCACCTCATTGATTGAGCTTACCAAGTAGGTGAAGATCCTGTGAACCGATTGGCTCTACTTCTTCTTCCTCTATTCATGTCCTTCAAAAACTAGCCTTTTTTTTAAAACGACATTTTTAAGGACTTGCACTCACCATATACAACATAACTCTTTTTGTATGAAGGATAAAATTCTTTTTCTTTTGAATTTAGATTTGTAACTATGCTATCTAGCACTTTAACTATGAAATCTGATTTAGAATTGTAGCTACGATAAAATTCTATTTCTTTTGGCTCTTTTGCTTCCACTAATTTAACTCTGTGTCCTAAACTCAGTTACCTTGTTATTACTAAATTTGGCCTAGTGACCATTCTGCCTAGGTTTTTGTGCAAAGACAACGTGGCCAATGAGCCTTGCTCTTCCATCATATCTTTCTTACCTAGCCGCAATTGCTTTAAGATCCACATTTATGATATTGATAAATTTATGATAGGTGATTTTCCTTTTTATGCATGTGATTTGCACATTGCCTTGATTAACCAACAAATATTTATTCGCCCAAATATCCATTATGTGAAGAAAGCCTATTTCTTAGCCAATATCTCTAACATTTTTCTATTTCCAAGTTCTCTGGTTTTTTCTTGTCTAGGTTCATATCATGGGTGGTGATCGCGTGTGAATTGAACCTGATAATTGCGGTGAATTCCACAAAATTCCATTGGTTTGGCACATCTGTGTCGAGGGTGTCTTAGCTCCCCTAATGAAGAATCTTCTGGGTCATGACCCTAATCTATCTGATCAATTTGCCAGTTCCTGGAAGGATGGAGAGTGATGTTGGGTGGTATATCTTTTGAATTTAGCAAAGAGGTGATTGCACAATCTATTGGGATGAAGTGCACGAGGAAAACGTATTTGAAGCACACTCAGACTCAGGATAATGACAACATGAACAAATTCTTTGTGGGGTGTGAGGAGTTGGTCTGCAACCAGTTGGGCTTCGAATGAGAGGCCCTTCCACAAACCTTATACCAAGTCAGTTTTTCCCTCATGAAATTTGTGACGCTCAAAGGTAAATTTTAAAACCTACTTTTTCTACCACTTCCCTCTGTTGAATCATCTTAGGCAAATTTTTTTGTTAAGTTTTCCATTTTTTCTACTTATGGATTTGGGAAAATCGGTGGAAAAAAGTAAGGAAACTACTAGCCTTAACCTGGAAGACATCCCTCCTCTACCTCTCCACCAAGGGCTTACTATGAGGCTTTATCATTTCCACCTTGCTTTATGTCCTCTTAAACCTATTTTTTTTGTCCGTGTGGAGGAAGTTGAACCCCTCGTTGTTGCTAACATCTCCCATGCTGAATCTAAAAGCCCCACTCGAAAACCCCATTTGGGTATTGTTGGCAATCCCAAACCCAAACATGTTGCAAAAAATCTCAAAGGTAGTAGGGGAAATGCGCAAACAAGCACCACAACCAATCTGTGTGAGCTTAAGGCCACTCCGGCCAAAATTGTGTACAAAGCCACTCCAAAGAAAAAGGGAAAATATGACAGGATAGACTTAATGGAGTCGATGGCGAAAGAGTGCAAAGGAAAAAATGTGGTGGGGAAGGATTCCAAAGGTGACATGGTCATGGAGGCAACGATTATGACTGGTGGAGAGACCACTATTCGGAGGTCCAGGAGATTGGAAAAAAATAACAAAAATAGATTGGTTGTTGTGGACTTAGAGGAGGAGCAAACAGACAGTAAAGAGTATAAGGAGGAGGAGATGTCTGAGGAAGAAGAGGAGGAAAATGTGAAAGGTCCCCACAACATCCCTGATAGAAACAACGAGTTGAAAGAGAACTCAACCTCTTAGTCTTTGCACTTGCTGGATGTTAATCATGTTGAGGACCTGAAGGTCGCTGATGAGGGAGAGGAGCTTTGTGTGCTGAAAGAAAAAATGGACAAGGTGGATAAGAGATTCAGAGCATTGACCCGCTTCACTGTGAAGCTGGTCCATTTCTTCACCAACATTGTCTACGGTGATTAAAGATGAGTTGGAGGGTAAGAATGTTGAGGAGAACCAAGAGTGGGTCGAGGATGATGTCGTGGACCTCCTTTCTAAAAATTGGAATAATGCTAGTTAGCTAATGTTAGGTCCGTGTTTTGCTATTTTTATTGTTTGCTCATGGTCAGTGTACTATTTTTTAGTTATTTCTATTTTTTGGCTAGCTCTTTTATAAAAATTTGGACTTGATCTTTTTATAGCACTTTCATTTGGTTTCATAGTGTTTTATTAAAAAAAATTTCCTTAATCAAGTTTCGAAGTCAAACCAATTACAATTGAAACATAGGCGGATTGTATACAACATAAATTTTTTTGTATGTATCGAAATTAAAAAAAAAATTAATGGATCAAGGACATCAATACCCAACTTGGACATATTTAAAACAAAATTATTTTCATAATATGCTATTTTTCCACATGTGCAAAATAACAAGCTTGATTTTTAGTGAAAAACCTATGTTTAATCAAACCTAAAAAGCACATACATAATAAAACCAATACATATTAAATTATATTTGTTGGATAGCTCATTCTGACGGCTACCATGATCATTTTAAATAAATTTTAAATGAATTCATTTGATACCCCAAAAGCTAAATCAAAAGTGTTTTTTTATTAGCATTTTGATAGCTGTAAAGGAGACTCCATTGTAGGTATGGTTTAAAACTAGTGGGGTTCTATCCAAAGGGGTTTTATCTAAGGTGGTTTGATCAAACCTTATTCAATTGAAATCCTTAAAATGGAACTTTTTCAGGCTTTAATCATTATATTTTCTAAAGATATGTGATTTCAGCAAAAATCAGAATCTCCCAAAAATTGTAAACTAACTTTGTGGGATCACCCTATGGGAAACACTAAGATGGGGAGGGGGGTGAATTATTATTTCAATTTAACCAAATTCAAATTCAATTATTTTTCAAAACACATAACTAATCATGAAAATTTTAGTTTCAAGAGTTTACTCAAATGTGACAGTCAATATTAGATCTTCAAACCACCTGAAGAACTCAAAAAAGAATAACACAAAAGAAACATAATAGTATTTTAAAGAGTGGAAAACCATCATAGGGATAAAAAACCACTCGATAAAATGCCTCTCTGGCTTAATAAATTCCCACTAATTACAGAGCCTCATTGGCTACTTTTAATGCTTCACTGGCTACAAAAATGCCTCATTGGCAAAACCTCACTGGTTACAACATTGTCTCAATGGATTTTCAATGTTGCTACAACCTCACTAGCCTTTTAAGTTAACAACTACCTCACTAGAAAATACAATTGCCTCATTGGAAAAATATTTTCACATCAAAATGATTCTGAAAACAAAAAAGATAAAGTATAATCTCTAGTTCATTACAAAGCATTCCTTGATTGTCTAACTTTCATTTGAGACTCAAGAATTCATAACTCTATGTTTTCAAATACAACCTGCACTTTTGAAGTGCTTCTCATTTCAAAATAGGTTTTGTATTAAAGCATAATATTGAAACACTAATGATATTGTGGAGTAGTTCGCATATGCATCAAACCAACATAGTGACTATGTCTCCTCCTTATATACATCATGATAACCTATCCTCATGAATGAAAAACAACCATACAATAATATGGTTTCATAATTGTCAAACAACCTAAATATTTTCATTGTAACCTTATCAACAATGTAAAACCTTGTATATGAAATTCCTTTAGAAACCCATATGCAAAATGAGAAAAACTCATCCGAGACCTTGCATTACACTTAAATCACAAACTAGGGTTTTAATCTAAAAGAACCTGATTCAAACTTTCCAAAGGATGGATATCACCCGGTGAAGTCGAATGTTGAAGACCACATTTTGTAACCACTCTACCATCACAAAAACAAACTATAACATTCCCTAAGTCAACCACTACTAGGTCGAAGCAAAGAATCAACTAAACCACATTAACTTGATCATAGTCACATCAAACCCCTTAATAATCATGTTAACATTAAATCACCTTGCAATAATATTAATGTATAAACAACTACACTCTTCAAATATACTTGTCCAAACAATGACCAAAGTGAAACCATGTCTTGCAACTACCATTCCACCTATCTCTCCAAGCTTCATTGAGCCCTAACTTAACCTTCTAACAATATCTTGTATTTACAAGATGATAATCATTTAGGTCAAATGATAACAAAACAATGTGTCATAATTTTCATCATACAAAAAAAACATAGAACTAATCATGAAAAGTTCAGTTTCAAGAATGTACTCAAATGTGACAACCAATATCAAACCTGTAAACCACATGAAGAACTCAAAAAGGAATAACACAAAAGAACCATAACACAATATTTTCATGAGTGGAAAACCCTCATAGGGATAAAAAACCAATTGGGAAATTGCCACTCTGGCATAATAAATTCCCATTGATTAGAGAGTCGGACTTGCTACTTTTTATGCCTCAGTCTTTACAAAAATTACTCACTGTCAAAGCCTCACTAGCTACAAGAATGCCTCACTAGATTTTCAATGCTGCTATAGCCTCACTAGTTTTTTAAGTTAGCAACTACCTCACTAGAAAATACATAGCAACTACATCACTAGCAAATACAATTGCCTCACTAGAAAAAAAATTTCATAGCAAAATGATTCTTAAAATAAAAAGACAGATCATAATCTTTGTTTCATTACAAAGCATTCCTTGACTGTCTCACTTTCATTTGAAACTTAAGAATTCATAAGTTTGTGTTTTTAAATAAAATTTTCACTTTTAAAGTGTTTCTCATTTCAAAATAGGTTATGCATTAAAGCATAATATAGCCACACTAATGATATTGTAGAGTAATTCACATATGTATCAAACCAACATAGTGACTATGTCACCCCCTTATATACATCATGATAACTTTTCCTCATGAATGAAAAATGAACATACAATAATATGGTTTCATCACTATTAACAACCCTAAATATTTTCATTGTAACATTATCAACAATGTAAACCCTTGTATATGCAATACCTTTAGAAATCTGTATGTAAAATGAGAAAAACTCAACCAAGACCTTGCATTACACTCAAATCACAAAATAGGATTTTAATGTAAGAGAAGAACTTGATTCAAAATTTGCAAATGATAGATATCACCTGGTGAAGCTGAATGTTGCAAACCACTTTTTCTAATCATTGTACCATAAAAAAAAATTGTTCCATGCACTAAGTCAACCACTGCTAGGTCAAAGCAAAGACTCAACTGAACCATAGTAACTCAATCATAGTCACATAAAACCCATTAAATATCATGTTAACATCAAATTGCCTTGCAATAATATTAATGTATAAACCACTAAACTCTTGAAATATACTCATGCAAAGAATGACCAGAGTGAAACCATGTCTTGTATCTTCCATTCCACCTATCTCTCCAAGCTTCATCGAGCCCTAACTCAACCTTCAAACAATATATTGTATTTTGCAGGATGATAATCATTTATGGAAAATGATAATAAACGAATGTGTCAGTATTTCCATCATAACGTTTTCATTTGCAAAAAAAGACACATATAAATGTGTCAGTATTTAATATCATAACCTTTATTTGCATGAATGTAATAAACATCATGAAGTCCAACACAAATAACTAATGATTTGTGTCAACTAAAACATCAAGTACATTGAGTATTAAATCAAGGTCTATGTCAATATGAAATAATCTTGTCTTAATAGTTTATCAATGCTCATTCATAGTCACTCAAAATATAAAACCAATGATGTCTCATGCTTTTCACAAGTGTGTCAGGGTTACAACCTATATTGAAATCAATGTCAAAACCACAATGTCAAAGAGGTCAACAAAATCCTCCTTTGGCATTGATGTCAAACCTGCCATGTATCTGAAAAAATAATCATGATAAGCACCAAAACTACCCAATTGAATGTAAATATCATGAAATAAAAAAAAATCATCACAACACCGAATCTAAAATAGTAAACTGATTATGCCAGTAACAGAACATATTGCACCAAGTAAACCAAGAATTGAGATTAATTTACCTTTGGTAACGAAATGAACCAACACCAAGTGAATTTGTGCACCATAATCTAAAACAACAAATTGATCATGTTAAAAACACAACATATTGTACCAATTAAACCAAGGATTGAATGTAATGCACCTTTGATAACCAAATGAACCAACACCAAGTGAATATTTGCACCAAATGAACCTCTATATTGAATGTAATATGGTCTTCTCCCCATTTTGACAACAATACCAAAGGTCAAAGGGGTAGTAAATCAATAAATGGCCACTACAGAAGATTAAAAACCTATGAAAGCAAGATATAATAAACACAATCTATATAGAATAATTAGGCATCCAAAAACCAACTATCCAAACGTCTTAAACTATTATCATAGTGAAAACCAAACACCATCATATCAGAATAAAGAAACCATAAAACATAATATAGTCATAATGAAGCATAGTGACTGCCAGAGTATATAAGATTGATCATATATGCCAACCATGAATATCATTGGCATAGTAAAATATCCATAATGCAAAAACATCAGAAGAACTATAGAATCACATATACAAAGTGAAGTAAAATTGTTTGAAGATAGAAGTGGAATAGCAATATAATTAGCCACCAGGGGTGAATAATCTAATCTATGAAACTCCCCCTGAAAATATGAAACCATGCAACTGAGATGATCATACTCTCTCCCTTAGAATATAAGTGAAAGAAAACTAACAACAAGAGAGTGCATCTTTTCAAATTCTCCAGAAATGAAAACATTGTGCAACAAGGCACTATACAATGCTATCTTAAAGAATTTTTTTGCATTTTGTTTTTTACTTCAAGGTGTTATATGATAATATGAAAGTTGAGACAACATTTTAAGGGAACCAAACAATATTAAGTCAAACAATGTATTAATAAAAACTTATCCAATACATACATGTAGACCATGCATATATATTGTGCATAAATAATGTATGCACTGACACTGATATAATCCTAGGCAGTGCATTTATATCACTATCTTAAATAGATAAATAAAATAAAATTCATTAAAACATAATTACCAAGAAGAATGCATGGTTATTAGGCTAGCATTGCAGAAAATATAATGAAGCATATCACAACGACTATTACTCACAATTCACTGTCCAAAAGTAACTCAACTATCAAACCATCACTTCACATATTACTGTTGTCAAGGTACCAATGCCACCATTACTTCCCATACAAGAAATCAATAGCATACAGTATATAAAATAACTCCCAAGAATAGTATGAGTACCAAACAACTAAATTCTAAGTCACTATCCAAACTTGGAAATAAACCAGTTCTTCACACTGACTAAACAAAGAATTCATTCTTAGTATAATCGTTAATATTATGAAATCATGATCCAAATAGAAGCACATGTACAAAATCATTTCACATTCATATTGTATTCAAACTCTTCTAAGAACACTTGTTAAAGGACTAAAATAAACCACCTTGAGAGTCTACTTGACAATGCTTAGTACTTGTAAAAAAATGTATTCACAACACTATCTTAAATCCAGTTAAGGCATTTACAATATTTTCTTATATAGTAGAGGAAGAAAATTAAAATACCAATTTGCAAGGTCAAATATTGAAAGATCATAGTCCACTATTCCCAAAATCAAAAAACACTATACAAACTCAAAAACATTGTGCACAAGCTAAATGAAACTTCACTATCATAAATGCCTAAGTGCATCAAGAAGTGAGCCAACCATACAAAACTGTTTCAACTTGAAAGGATTATTAAGTTCTCATTTATCATTGTTTATTATCATTTCCTATCAAACCATTTCCTATCAATATCACTATATTAGCGCTAAGAAACAATCATAGCACTATAGGTAGATACTTGAAACAAGAGTCTCACAAAGCAACTAAAATACATATCACTATCAATATGATCATGATTGACATTACACAGTGAAAAGATTCACTCAAGGAAATACAATGTATACTACTAGCATGACACTGACAGAGATAATATTCCTATAATTGATGAATGATGTAACATCACTATTAATGATTATCCTCTCCTTTGAAGCCCTTATCTCATATGATACTATCATGGAAAATAATGTTGTCACTATTAGTGAAGCAAAATACCACTCCATATTACATTATCAAGCAAGAAAACTTATGTCCAAGAGTATTGTGCATCAAAAAGATGATTACTACCATGCAATGATGACTACTGTCCACGTGACCACAACACCACTCAAATAATTTCCCAAAACTAGTATTTTCCACTCTACCAATACCTTGTTTCACACATGAAATTCCTTAAACCAAACAATAATATCATTGTGCATTTGATATGGTGTAAACACATACCACTACTGCCCCTGTAATTTTGAATTTCTTCATCAATAATATTTAGAAGAAAATCATTTACATAATAAACACAATCACTTTGTAACAAAGAAACAGGTAGCTTTGCACAACCAATAACACCATGATGAATAATTACGATCTTTATATTGAATTGAAACATCAAAGAAGGACTATCACCAACTTCTACACATAAAACCACCAATTTATTGTAGAGACACAACCTCTCTATTGTTATCTAAGGGGTTTGAATAATACCTCAAAAAGCATATCCCCCTCAACTCAAGCTCCTATTAGTATGCACAAGCTTAGACTCATCCTTTTCCTATTTTCTTTTTCTTCTCCAAACCTTCTGAAAGATCATCTTCTTGGAATGTTTCCTTCTCCAAAATTTCTTCTATGGTTTCTCAAACCTAGTTCTACAGTGCTTTGCAACATGACCATGGTTATGAAATTTATAACATGTTACATTCATATTCTCAAAGAATGCATATTGACTCCTTTTAGAACTTGTTCTATGATAGCTTTCTTTATGCTCATAACCATTACATAAATAACAATAACTAGGAAATGAATAACTATGCCTCATTGATTGAGCTTGGCAAGTAGGTTCTCTCAACAAATTTTTGGTTCTTTTCTAACTATTTTCTAACATTCTCAAGATATTTCTTTAGAGAGACTATTTATTTTTCAATATTTTAGTATTGAACTATTTCTACTTCCAAATCAGACCTTGTGATATATGCTATCCTCTTCTTTTCTTTAATCCCTAATTTTAGATTGACAATTAACTTATCTTTTATAGTGTGTTCCTTTAACAGAGAATTTTCCTCTAGCTTTGTTCTTAGAGAAAACACTCTGACCTTTATCTTTTGACAATCTTCTACTTTTGTTTGCAACTTCATTCAAGTTGCTTCTTCAACTTTTCTATACTATGCCAGTTGCAACTTTAGATCCAGATTCTCCTTTCTATGTTTCTCAATCTCATTAAGAGAATAAATAAGCTCACCATCAAAATCAATTTTACAATCATCTTCAACATACTCTTGTAAAAAATCACTCACTAAGTGATCTCCTTCTTTATCTACACTCTTCACTACAAGATCATCTTTTGTACTAAGTTTAAATAGCGTCTGTTGTTCAAAATTCTACTCGGTATTTCTTTTTTTCTATTTCTTTTACTTTTTCCATAGAAAGTACTCCACTACCAAGAACCTCTAAGTTGGTTAGAATTTGTGCAAGGGTATGGCTCTAATACCACTTGTTGGAGTATGGGGTGATCCCACAATACTAGTTTACAGTTTTTGGGCAAACTGGACACTGAACTAATTTTTTTTAACTAAATCTTCACTTTGGGGCTATTATATTAGCTAAACTGTGAGGAATTTGAAGATGATGCAAACTAGTGATTTGTGATGTTTTTTCTATACATTTTAAATATTTTTCTTTCAAAAATTTTGGAATTAGATTACACTTCTTTTTCCATCTCCTTCGAAAACTAGGTTTTTTTTTAAACGACATTTTTAAGGACTGGCGCTCACCATATAAAACATAAGTTTTTTTGTATGAAGGATAAAATTCTTTTTCGTTTGAATTTAGATTTGTAACTAGGATATCTAGCACTTTAACTATGAAATCTAATTTAGAATTGTAACTACTATAAAATTCTAATTTTTTGGCTCTTCTGCTTCCACTAATTTAACTCTGCGTCCTAAACCCGGTTACCTTGTTATTACTAAATTTGACCTAGCGCCCATTCTGCCTAGGTTTTTGTGCAAAGACAACGTGGCCAATGAACCTTTCTCTTCCATCATATCTTTCTTACCTATCTGCAATTTCTTTAAGATCCACATTTATGATATTGATAAACTTATGATAGGCAATTTTCCTTTTTATGCATGTGATTTGCACATTGCGTTGATTAACGAACAAATATTTATTCACCCAAATATCCATTATGTGAAGAAATCCTATTTCCTAGCCAATATCTTTAACATTTTTCTATTTCCAAGTTCTCTGGTTTTTTCTTGTGTAGGTTCATATCATGGGTGGTGATCGCATGTTAATTGAACCTGATAATTGCGGTGAATTCCACAAAAATCTATTGGTTTGGCATATCTGTGTCGAGGGTGGCTTAGCTCCCCTAATGAAGAATCTTATGGGTCATGACCCTAATCTGTCTGGTCAATTTTCCAATTCCTGGAAGGATGGAGAGTGATGTTGGGTGGTATATCTTTTGAATTTAGCAAAGAGGTGATTGCACAATCTATTGGGATGAAGTGCACAAGGAAAACGTATTTGAAGCACACTCAGACTTAGGATAATGACAACATGAACACATTCTTTGTGGGGAGTGAGAGTTGGTCCACAACTAGTTGGGCTTCAAAAGAGAGGGCCTTCCACTGCCCTAAGACCAAGTCAGTTTGGCCCTCATGAAATTTGTGACACTGAAAGGAAAATTTTAAAACCTACTTTTTCTACCACTTCCCTCTGTTGAATCATCTTAGGCAAATTTTTTTGTTAAGTTTTCCATTTTTTCTGCTTATGGATTTGGAAGATTCGGTGGAAAAATGTAAGGAAACTGCTAGCCTTAACCCGGACGACATCCCTCCTCTACCTCTCCACCAAGGGCTTACTATGAGGCTTTATCATTTCCACCTTGCTTTATGTTCTCCTAAACCTATTTTTGTTGTCCATGTGGAGGAAGTTGAACCCCTCATTGTTGCTAACATCTCCCCTACTGAATCTAAAAGCCCCACTCGAAAACCCCATTTGGGTATTGTTGGCAATCCCAAACCCAAACATGTTGCAAAAAATCTCAAAGGTAGCGGGGGAAATGCGTAGACGAGCACCATGACCAGTTTGTGTGAGCTTAAGGCCACTCCAAAGAAAAAGGGAAAATATGATAGGATAGACTTAATGGAGTCGATGGCGAAAGAGGGAAAAGGAAAAAATATGGTGGGGAAGGATTCCAAAGGTGACATGGTCATGGAGGAAATGATTATGACTGGTGGAGAGACCACTATTCGGAGGTCCAGGAGATTGGAAAATAATAAAAAAAATAGATAGGTTGTTGTGGACTTAGAGGAGGAGCAGATAGATAGTAAAGAGTATAAGGAGGAGGAGATCTCTGAGGAAGAAAAGGAGGAAAATGTGAAAGGTCCCCACAACATCCTTGACAAAAACAAAAAGTTGAAAGAGAACTCAACCTCTTAGTCTTTGCACCTGCTGGATGTTGATCATGTTGAGGACCTGAAGGTCGCTAATGAGGGAGAGGAGCTTTGTGTGCTGAAAGAAAAAATGGACAAGGTCGATAAGAGATTCAAAACATTGACCCGCTTCACTGTGAAGCTGGTTCATTTCTTCACCAACACTATCTGCGGTGATTAAAGATGAGTTGGAGGGTAAGAATGTTGAGGAGAACCAAGAGTGGGTCGAGGATGATGTCGTGGACCTCCTTTCTAAAAATTGGAATAATGCTAATTAGCTAATGTTAGGTCCGTGTTTTGGTGTTTTTTTTGTTTGTTCATGGTTGGTGTACTATTTTTAGTTGTTTCTATTTTTTGGCTAGCTCTTTAATAAAAATTTGAACTTGATCTTTTTATAGCACTTTCATTTGGTTTCATAGTATTTTATTAAAAAAAATTTCCTTAATCAAGTTTCGAAGTCAAACCAATTACAATTGAAACATAGGCGAACTGTATACAACATAAATTTTTCTATATGTATCGAAATTAAAAAAAAATTAATGGATCAAGGACATCAATACCCAGCCTGAACATATTTAAAACAAAATTATTTTCATAATATGCTATTTTTCCACATGTGCAAAACAACGAGCTTGATTTTTGGTGAAAAACCTATGTTTAATAAAACCAAAAAAACACATACATATTAAAACCAAAACATATTAAATTATATTTGTTGGATAGCTCATTCTGAGGACTACCATGATCATTTTAAATAAATTTTAAATGAATTCATTTGATACCCCAAAAGCTAAATCAAAAGTGATTTTTTATTAGCATTTTGATAGGTGTAAAGGAGACTCCATTGTAGGTATGGTTTAAAACTAGTGGGGTTCTATCAAAAGGGATTTTATCTAAGGTGGTTTGATCAAACCCTATTCAATTGAAATCCTTAAAATGGAACATTTTCAGGCTTCAATCATTATATTTTCTAAAAATATGTGATTTCAGCAAAAATCAGAATCTCCCAAAAATTGTAAACTAACTTTGTGGGATCACCCTATGGGAAACACTAAGATGGGGAGGGGGGTGAATTATTATTTCAATTTAACCAAATTCAAATTCAATTATTTTTCAAAACACATAACTAATCATGAAAATTTTAGTTTCAAGAGTTTACTCAAATGTGAAAGTCAATATTAGATTTTTAAACCACATGAAGAACTCAAAAAGGAATAACACAAAAGAAACATAATAGTATTTTAAAGAGTGGAAAACCATCATAGGGATAAAAAACCACTCGATAAAATGCCTCTCTGGCTTAATAAATTCCCACTAATTACAGAGCCTCATTGGCTACTTTTAATGCTTCACTGGCTACAAAAATGCCTCATTGGCAAAACCTCACTGGTTACAACATTGTCTCAATGGATTTTCAATGTTGCTACAACCTCACTAGCCTTTTAAGTTAACAACTACCTCACTAGAAAATACAATTGCCTCATTGGAAAAATATTTTCACATCAAAATGATTCTGAAAACAAAAAAGATAAAGTATAATCTCTAGTTCATTACAAAGCATTCCTTGATTGTCTAACTTTCATTTGAGACTCAAGAATTCATAACTCTATGTTTTCAAATACAACCTGCACTTTTGAAGTGCTTCTCATTTCAAAATAGGTTTTGTATTAAAGCATAATATTGAAACACTAATGATATTGTGGAGTAGTTCGCATATGCATCAAACCAACATAGTGACTATGTCTCCTCGTTATATACACCATGATAACCTATCCTCATGAATGAAAAACAATCATACAGTAATATGGTTTCATAATTGTCAAACAACCTAAATATTTTCATTGTAACCTTATCAACAATGTAAAACCTTGTATATGTAATGCCTTAAGAAACCCATATGCAAAATGAGAAAAACTCAACTGAGACCTTGCATTACACTTAAGTCACAAACTAGGGTTTTAATCTAAAAGAACCCGATTCAAACTTTCCAAAGGATGGATATCACCCGGTGAAGTCGAATGTTGAAGACCACATTTTGTAACCACTCTACCATCACAAAAACAAACTATAACATACCCTAAGTCAACCACTACTAGGTCAAAGCAAAGAATCAACTGAACCACAATAACTTGATCATAGTCACATCAAACCCCTTAATAATCATGTTAACATTAAATCACCTTGCTATAATATTAATGTATAAACAACTAAACTCTTCAAATATACTTGTCCAAACAATGACCAAAGTGAAACGATGTCTTGCAACTGCCATTCCACCTATCTCTCCAAGCTTCATTGAGCCCTAACTTAACCTTCTAACAATATCTTGTATTTGCAAGATGATAATCATTTAGGTCAAATGATAACAAAATAATGTGTAGTAATTTTCATCATACCTTTTCACTTTTCAAAACAAGACACTTATCATTGTGTCGGTCTTTAATATCATAACCTTTATTTTCATGAATGTAATAAACATCATGATGTCAAATGAAAATAACCAATGCTTTGTGTCAGCTAAAACATCAAGTGCATCGAGTGTTAAATCAAGGTCTATGTCCATAGATGAACTAATGTTGTCTTAATAGTTTATCAATGCTAATTCAGTCACCTAAAGTATCAAACCAATGATGTCTCATGCTTTCCACAAGTGTGTTAGGGTGACAACCTATCTTGAAATCAATGCCAAAACCACAATGTCAAAGGGGTCAACAACATTATCCATCATAATACAATGCTTTGAGGAGTTACCAATACCCATATAATATAAATTACACAAAAAATGGAGTGGGAGACTCAAGAGGAAAATATGTGCTAGTTACAACATATAAGGATCACTATTGAGGTTCTTATAATCAAGGGATTAATATATATATGCCTTTACAAGACATACAAAAGTACTTATGAGTTGGTTTTATTTTATAATCATTTTTTGAATCCTACTTAATGAAGTTGGAAACACTATATAAATTAGATCAATATATGAAAATATAGTCCCATTAATAATATTGCTAATAATACTCTCGATCTTCTAAGTTATTTTACCTTATGGTGTCACCCCACATTCTTATGATAATCCATTTAATAGACTGGATAGTTTAATCATACTCATCATTTAGTCTAATCCTGACATTAGTAAGGTATCAAGAGTTGCTACAAGGAATTATCTCATAACCTAATCTCAACCACATTGTCAAATTAACAATAATCGTCTTTCATTTGGTATACAAATAAAGTTAGGTTCATTATAGCTATAATAATAAATTCATTAACAAAGTTCTTATATCTAAAATATTTATAGACATCATACAATCATATAAAATATTTACCATGGCATCAATCGATTATCAAAAATACCAAGATTCAACATTAAAAAGATGTTTCATAATGTATGGTCTCAATGCTACTAAATGAAGTCACCCTTGAAATTATTATGCAACCAAGTATCAAGGGTCATATTTATTATATATGATTCTTGGTTCATATTGTAAGGTTATCTTGCTGCTAAATATCTGATCTAGGACTCCTTGTCATCTTATTTATTTTAAAGTTCAAGCATAAAGTATCTAAAAACTTAACCCTTGATTATATTGATTTCTTAGTTAATAAATATTTTAAAGCACCCTATAAGTTCATTTCCATTACACAAAGGTTAGGATGATTAGTTAACAAGAAATTATGTTTGTTTGCACAAATCACACTTATCACTAAACCAAGATGCTATGTCATAGTGAAAATGTAAGCATGAGTGATAACCTTGAACTAAACCATAGTGTGCTAGATAAATATTCAAATCAACATTTATTTATTGTGAGTTTAATGAATCTTGTAATTCAAGACCTTTTTAAGCATACTTGTGGTCTACAGAAATTTTATTTGAGCACCTTCAATTTACCTACTCATTCCTTGAAGGGGTAATACATCTCTTGTTGAATATGTTATAACTTCAAGCTCACAGATAATCTACCGTAGCATTAGAGAGTTCAATCATAAGGAACTAGTAAGTATACAATAGTGATTGTTTAGTATCTGCATAGCATTTAACTTTGTAGTTAAAGATAACCAACAATGAACCAATGTTTGAAACATGTTATATCACTAACGATTTTGACAAATAGCCTCATTGCAATAATATTGCCTTGTAGATGGCCTAATGAGTAGAATTAGATTAAGAATTTAAAACCAAAACATATTCTTCATAACCTGGTCTAACCTCTTATTTGTAAGGTTTTTACCATACTGTTAAGGGATTGGTTTGAAAACTATGAGTGCAAGTGAAGGCCAACTTGTTTGGTTAATTTAAGGGATAAAACTTTTTCTTTTCAACTGAGTGCTAATGTCATAATTACCCTTCATAGTTCCTTTTATTAATTAATACCTTTATTAATGAAGCAATCTACTCCTTTCCTTCTATCAATGGTAGAGTTCATATATTTATTAGAGTTATAAAATCTCATTTCATGATGGTAAAATTAGTAGTAACATTTCTTGGTTATTGGATTCAAAATATTTGGGAAACTTACAACTACTGTAAATCTACTCTCCATGCAATAATGAATGAGTGTAACGCTAAAAAAAAAATTCAGGATATGATGAGATTATTAAGAAAAATCCTTTGTGGGTTTCAACTGGTTTTGGTTTCAAGGCTTATTGGATAAAATTAAACAAATTGTAAGATGTTCTTAGACCTACATACAATTCTAAAATTCTTTACAACTACTTTTCATAATATAATTAGAAGAAAATAAAACCCTTAGGCACTGAAGGTAGGTAAATTGCAGCTAATTATTATATATCCAAATTTCAATCGCTAATGCTAAGAAAAAACCCCAATGAGCAACACCTAACTTGATAGGGAGATGTTCTACCTGTAAAAATTTCATCAATATGTCATTTCCAACACTTCATTGCTTTGCAATCCTCACTAAACTCTGGTTAACTTAATTCCAATGTGTTTCTTTGCCTTCCCCAGCGTGGTTTCTCCCTCCTTATCCAAAGTGACTCCCTCTTGTCATTCCTCCATTTCTCCTTCATCTAAAGTCCCCTCTTTCTCCATCTACATTTTCTATGTGCCTCCTTTTCCTTCTACCCTTTTTGCTCCCATTTTCCTTCAAAATTAGAGGTTGAATGAGTAGATATGGGGTCGTGGGGGTTTAAAGATTTTCCCAAATGCCTTTTTTTTCTCACATCCTGCCATTTGGACGACTCAGGCAATGGGGCACCATGCCTTACAATCTGTTGGCCATACTCAAATCCACACCCATTTATTTCAACTTGTCTGTTGTCGTCGAATGGAGGAAATCACCTCCATAAATGCTTCTTTGATGTCTTCTCCCAATCCTTTTTCTTGCCTTGAAAGGAATTTATAAATTGCTTCTTTTATTTATTTATTCTTTTCATAGCCTTGATTGTCATGGATGTGACAAAAGATTTGGACAAAATGCATATTTTTATAAGTTTCAATCAAAGGTTCTATTATGCCACTAAGTACTTAATCTATAGGAGAATAGTGTTGTGTTTGAGAGGTTTGTTATAATTTGATATAAATGTTAATTTAGACTTAATTTATTTTTATTTTTTAATAAAACATATAGCTAAGAAAACATATACAATTAAATTTTGCTACACTTTCCAAACATTGATGTGTAATTTTTCATGTTATATAGAATTAATATAATTTATACACTATACAAATAAAAATATATAAAATTTAAATAGTGACAACTTCCTTTTTATTTGTAATCCTATGTTAAAAATTGTAAGATTGTCAATATTATCAAGGAGAAACACAAAATACAACAATGTGCTCCATGTTGAAACATTTTAAAAGTAATGACTAATTGTTTTTAGAGGGATTAATAAAGAACAAATAGAATGAGTGGATGTGGTTTATAGTTGTAGAAGAAATTTCTTTTTATCTATAGTTATTTAAAGAAATGAAAAAATATTAAATTTTTATATAGACCATTTTTAGAATCTAAAGTAGTACATGTTGAGAAATTTTTTTAATATTTCATGATAAATTTTATTATATCAAGATCATTATTTTTTATTTGTGTGTCAATTATACAAATTTATTTCATATCAATAAAACAATTGGTCAATCATCTTGACCACCCAAAACATAGAAAAATAGAAAAAAAGTAACAACAAACAAAAATTAAAAAAGCTAAAGAATGAAATTGTAATAAAAGCACTATGTATTAAAACTAATTTTAAAAATATATGTTAATGCCCTTAGAAAAGAGCTTGGCTTTGAGTATTCTTTTAATGCTATTTTAAAACCAAAAAACAGAAATAATAATGTGGGCAAACCTCTATTCCCAATCAAAATTTTAGGAATATATTAAAATTAAAATTTTATTTTATGTTGATGCACATGAATATAATCAAGATAGCCGTTGAGAGTAAAAAAGACAATTCAAATTTCTGTTGAAAATAAAAAGCTAATTGCGTAGAAAAGACAATTCCGATTGATGGGTTCTGCAAGTAGGGAAAAATGGAGGAGGCTTTTAAATGTTTAGAGGAGATGCGTGGAATTGGGCTTTATCGAGGTACTCTGATTTTCAATGCAGTAATCAGTGGGCTTGAAAAGATGGTAGGAGAGGGCATTAAGCCTGGTAATACTATAATTTTAGGTCTGTGCATTATGGGGAGGTCCCAAGAGACAAGAAAGCTTCTGGATAAAATGGCTGTGAAAGGCTGTGCTCCAGATATATTTACATATAATATTGCGCTCTGTGCGATGCACACGGAGGGAAGAGCAGAAGCAGCTATTGAGCTTTTAAATGAGCCTTTATGATGATTATACTTACAGTATCATATTTTTCCTCTGCAAGGATGGCAACCTCAATGCTGCTTTCAAGTTCATATATCGTATGCTTGCCAGGGATTGTATTCCAGACGGTAAGACTTCCTATGTGCTAGTGATTCTTAGGCCATTTTTCGACTGCTATAAGTAACTGTTCAAATCTGGAAATCACATTTAAAGAATATACTACACTATTTGGTTCTGATTATTGAGCAGATTGAAGCTTTGTTGTGTACGCTTCAGATTACTACTCATATCAGTGACGCCTTGGCTACTGCTGGAAAATCACGCCATCATAGACACAAGATCGAATTGGGTGAAATACGACTAGGCTGGGGCTCATACTTCAAATTCAATGTGTGTTAGGAAAGACGTCATTACATATCTTTAGCTCCCAAACAGGTTCCCTTCTCACTGTTTAAGTCTGTAGATAGCTTTTGCATTGCCATACAAGTAGTTGTTGGTTGGTTACAACAATTGTAATCATTGGTCATCATATAGTGTCACTGTCACAGCAGTATGTTGCATTGGAAAAACATCATGTAATGCTGGAATTGTCTATCATTGAAGGTGATCAGAATTAGAGTTAAGCTTTCATTAGTAGAGGCCTTGTAATAGTTGAGTTCAAATTGTAGCTCAATACACATAAGGATTGTAGACAGTTAAGAGACTTTATTTGCAATATCATTCATCTTGGAGTTTGCAGTTGATATGTATTCGGCATGTGAGCTTGCCATCAGGACCTTGATCATAAAAAGGATGATCCATGCTACAACAAGCGAAACAAAAAGCTATGGTAATTTATTGAGAAATGCATAACCCCTGTTTGGTATCATACTATCGAGCAACATTTAGTTTCAACAAGGTGACAAAACTTGAGGTGAGCTTTCTTTTCTCATATTGTCAGGGAATTGTGTAATTGTACATCATTAGAAGCACATCAGTATAGGTTTGATCCTATTAATATTATGAATTTTTGTAGCAAAATTAGCAGCAGAGATGTTTATGTTTTGTGGTTTTATTCTTCTAAGTTGATAAAGTTTATATTAGAAGATTGGTTATAAATATAATCATAATTAGTGAAACACTGATGTGTATTTTCTGAGTCACTGATGAAAGGAAAAAGCACCACTACCGCCATTGCTTCTGCTACATTGTTCTTATTGATGGACTGTGGAAAATTAATACCAATTACACATTGTATGTTATTTTAATTTCTTACATTTTGAATCTGCCATCTTCAATTTATTCCCCATCTCTAAAAAGAGTTTGATCCACCACAGAAGAAGTATCAACACACCCTTTTTTGAATAAAAAGGTACTACAAGTGGAACATTTTCTATCCCCTGCAATTATAAAGCCATTAATAGTGCCTTATTCATATTTCCATTTTTCTTACACATGGTGAATCTCCTTGCTCCTTGAATGAGCTCTTCTAAATTTTGCAATCTTATGATTGCAGATATTCCCTGTCTTGTATGTCATTCTGCCTTCAGACCTTCACTACATTGAGAAGACAGATTGTGCCCAAGCCTTTCACAAACATCAACATAGTTAAGTTGACAGTCAAAATGGTGGAGACATGGAAAATTTCCTTTTAAAGCCTCCAAGATTTCTAATCTGGAGTTCAACAAGGATACAGGATAATTTTTTTTAATTTTATTTCTAAATTGACAATAAATGTGAATTTGAATTATTCCGTTAGGTGGATATCTGGTCTGAGACCCCATTTATTGTTGATGATTACAATACTATTTTATAATTACATATTAAAGATCTTTTAGAGGAATCTTAGTATCAACATATTTGATTAGTTGTAAGCATATTTTCTATTTATTAGAAGATTTACTATATATTAATAAATAAAAAATTGATGCTACTTATGCTTCTCACTTTCATCCTTACTATAGTTTGTATGATGCAGCCAAGGGAGGTCCTGAAACCACACAACACAATTCCACACAAAAACAACTTTTTTCAAGTCATAAGTTCTCAAATATTCTTTATCTCAACAGTCCTCCTTTATGCCTTGTAGCATAGCCAACTCACTCAATCGGGTATATCTATTTGATGTAGTCCTTTCAAATTGAGACCATGAGGGTTTGAAACACCCATCAAGGTACTCAACAATCTACCACAGCCACGCAATAGGTTACTTTTGATACAACTCTCTCAAATCAAGCTTTTAACACCAACTAGGCCTCAAATTAGGTCTATTTTACAAAGGGACTCTACTTAAACTTTCCCTTTCACTCCAAATTCAATTGGGAAGAAATTTTCATGTGACATAACCTAAGAATCCCCACTTATTTGCCAGAATTTCATTCACCAAAACACCTAAACCCAAAACCCTCCTTTGTAGGCAAAACCCTAGGGCTTTAATGGAAATCACATTAGCAGCCCTTGTCTAGACTTTCCACCACCTCAAACAGGTCTAAAAACCTCTAGACAAAGTTAATCAATCATGAAATTACGCTGCCCCAACATCTCTCACACTTTTCCACATCAAAACCTCTCCTTTTCACTTGGAAAAGACAAACTTCCACTCTAGGGCTTCATGCTCAACACAAATCTTGACCTCCCCTGCTTTCACAAAACTTCCCAACATCTATTCCTAGCAAAATCTGCCCATTCCACTGAGAAATAGTTCCTACAGAGGGTGGAATGAGTCTGATTTCATATTTGAGATGTCAAAACCTTTAACTCTACAAGTACAGACTTGTTCTCAGTAAATTAACAATTAAATGGACTAAACACAATGAAAAACTTCAAAATATAATTCAAATCAAAACTATTACACTCTTCAATGAAATCCAGTTCAATTTGGACCAATATTTTACTGTACGGGACCGTACAGGTCTTAGCAACAAGAAAAATACAGAAAATCTGAGGAATAACAAGGGTTTCTTTATTTGTTTCACTTCCAAATCTTCAAAATCCAACCTACATCAATGCTTTCCATCCTATTTATGATTTTTCCCTCAAAACTGACTCCACCGAACTAAACTGCCTTTTAAAGTTCCTGACCGTTGGCATTCCACATAAATCTGGTTTTTTTCATCCTTTTAGCAATTTTTGCTCAACTTGACAATTTTGCATTATTTTTGCAATTTTTTTAATCTAGACCAAGTAAACACCTAAAGATCATCTAAAATGACTCTTTACAACAATAAATGGTCTCATTGACCTTATTTAATACTACAATGACTCCACACCTAGAGCCTACTCCTTAACAACCTTAATTGACAAAAATTCTTCAATGGTGCCCCTGCACCATTGTATTTTGATTTTTAATTATTAACTATTATATAGTATTAATTTGCAAGTATCAAAACATTTTTTTAACTGCAGTCAGCCCATATACACATCAATAGTTTATAGACAAAACAACAAATTAAATCTCAGTTGAAAACACCATTAACAAAAGGAAAATACAAAACTTTGAAGACTAAAATTTATTCTTAAATATATCAAGAAAGGTCAAGGTAGATCTCACATATCCGTACTAAATGTCAACCAAATAACTGTAAGCTATCTAAATACTCTCTTGATCAAAGAGGGCAATCCATAGTTAGCTCATCTACTTGTCACTAATTTAATAAAACAAATGAATTCTTCTTTCACAGACAAACTTTTCACCCAGGATTGAAATGCCTAAATTTATTTAATGCCAGACTGTCTAGTTTTGACAACCATTTCTATTGACTCTCGCATGGCATGGAAGCAAAAAATCATTAAGACTTTGCTACAAACAAACGTGAGAAATTCAGACACAACCCTATGTATGTGTATATCCCATATTCACAAAGAAATTGGAACCCCAGAGCAGATACAATACCTCAGCTAGAGCAAAAAAGCATGCCAACATCTTACACACATAAATTCAATACAACACAACCTTAAACATCATGTACAAAACCCTAAACAACAAAACAAAAAATCAAAAGGAGCTCTATAAGTATATAGTACAAACCCTTCCAATTCATAAGAAATAGAAATTAAATAATGTTGTATTTCTCAAATTCTCAAAACAATTTTCAACCAGAAATAAACATGCCTCAAATTTTAGCTTTTATTTACAACTGGAGGGAAGAGTCTGCTCAATGTTGTCAACTAAATTACAGGGTTCTTCCCTGAAGGTCCCTGTACCCGTATCATACGGTTCTGGTACCGGCATTGGTCCAGGTCCAGGTACCTCTTGGTTCTTATATTATCTTGGGTATCCAGCTGTCATAATAAAAACTAAGTTAAAAAATTGCTAGCTCTGGTACAACAGTTATAATAAAAATAAAAATAAGTTAAAGAACACAATAAAAATATTAAATAAACACACAACTAACTAATCTGCTGCTAGTCTTATAGAAAAAGATTTTCTATTTTAGCAGATATAGCCCTGTTTTGAAATTTTGCCATATGGAAGATTCCCCATTTTTCTATAGAGAAGTTCCATCTATGAGTTATGTACCTCAGGTAGATTACTTTTTTCCAATTTTCTAGCCTTGCTCTTGAAGCCTCGAAGCCAGTTTCATTGCGTCGAATTAAACATGTTTGGATCCTTACCATCGAGACTTCCTGTTGGTTATTTTGTCAAATCATTTTTGTGGATATTTAAATTTCATGGATAGCACTCTCCACATAAACATCCTTTTGATATTGGTTAGTGCCTCCTGCACCGTCATTGGGATTAACAGAAGCAAGGACACTAGGTTTTCCTGTAGTTTCTCTTTCAATAGTTCTGTTTTTACTTACTAATGTCAACCACTTAGCTACTTTGGAACTTAATTCAAGTTGTCAAGGTAAACCATTCTGCTCCACTGTGTTTTCCTCAATGAGAAGCCTAAGATTATGTCATCCACAAATTGAAGGTTGGAGTACCTATCTTATTGAAGGATGGCCAATGATTTGTGAATTTCATTTGCTTCGTTGACTTTTGATGGCAGGTGATTTCAATCTTTTGCAAGGAAGATGAACAGGTAAGGGGTAGTGATATGAGAGTTATGCAGCTCTGTATCCATTAAATGAAGTGCGACCAATTGCTACTGGCTAATTAACATTGCTGAAGATAGAATTTTTGTATGATCAATTGTTAATTATCCTGACTAGAGGCTTTGGACATATCTAGTTTAAAATGCTAACCTGATATCTTCTAGGTTGTTAATTAGTATTTAATCTCTTGAGCAGAAATTTTGTCCCAAAGCTGCTTATACTCTAACTGGGCCTGTGAGATTATCTCATGCAGTAAGAGTTGGAAAATTCCAAAATGATTGAAAGTAATTTTGAATATTGTCTTACACAGATAAATGAGTTGGAAAGCTTTGAACGTGTTAGTACCCACCTGCCTGGGACTTGGAACCAAATTAGGGGTATTGAAAACCTTTGACATCTTTTTTATTTTCCTTGGCTCTTCCACTGCCCTGCGAAAATCATCTAGAATAATTGGCTAGAATTTTTAATTAAGTAATAGAAACCCATCAAGTCCAGGAGCTACTCTTGCCAATGACAACACTACTCTAAGTAGTAGAAAGTTGGTGAACAGATCTTCGGTCTTGTGGTTTAATTTGCAGTAGTTGCCTTCATCACTGGTGCACAGTAGATTGGTTTGTTATTGGATGATGTGTATAGGAAGCTATCTTATTATTAGTAATTTAGGAGAAAATAGCTTTCGAGCCCCTAGGTTGAGTGTGTTGGATATCGGTGTTAATCATAGTGATATCGGTGTTTCAGGGGATGGACAGAATTTGGGTAATGTATCCCTTCTTAACTGTTTAACTGTTTAACTCGAGATAATCTTAATAATTTGAATATCTACTTGTTCCATTTCTTCTTGTGCAAAACAAAAACTCTCTCATGTGCTTCCATCATGATCTACTCAATAGTCCCAAAGGTCAATCTTGTTCATTTGTAAATAATAATGCAAGCTCTCTTTCTAACCATAAGGACTGTTTTCTACCAGTCAAACCCAGTCATATGTTGCCTAAGTTACTATTTGCAACAATCAAGAAAATTGTAGTTTCAATTCTGCTCAGAAGCTAAATTGAACCCTTCATTGTGGGGTTTGAACAACCACAATTTGGTGTTCTTACAAATTTTCCATAAGCAATCCTGAAGAATGAGATGGTAGCAAAAACACAAATTAATTAAATTACAAGCTCTCCAAAAGCGCCAATTCAAATGCATCAAGCAAGTATAAACATGGAAGAAATATATAGAAAGTAATTGAAATTTAGTAATGGACAAGAAGAAACCCGTCTGAGCAATAATACAAACCTGGCGATGGAGCTCTAACTGTTTCCATGCCCATTCTTCTTGTTAAGTATATCTAAATGTGGTAGTTTGCTTTAGCTTCTTACAAACAGGAAACAATTCGCTTGAGTTTTCTACCACTGCAAATTCTTACTTTGCTTCTGCAACAGTCGATGCTAAAGTTTTATTTGTTACTTGTTCACATTTAGGATGAGGTAGATCCAGAAGAACTTCTCTCGTCTTGACAACACCACTATTTTGACCCCATTCATTCACCTCTCTAGATGGCTTGATCTCAACATGTGCAATTTGACCCATTGAGGCTCCATTGAAGATCTCTACAATGGGATTTTCTGGGGTATGCATCGACCATGGTTGCTGGAGTTTTCAGTGCTCGGACATGTAAATATGAGTCATTATAAAAAACACCAAATAATTGTTATACAAGTTTGCTTTGTGTGAAGGGAGGATCTGAGACTGTCTACGATACCCTGTTACTGTCACACAACAAACCCTCTTGTTGGTATGCAGCAGAAATACTTTGGGCATGCGTTTTGGGTATACAAAAGTGAGATTGTTGAGCTTTTAGCATTTACAGGATTGTTGCCGCCAGCAACCAGTGTATATTCCTGCAGGAGAATTTACCCATGGAAGAGCTCAAAACCTCCATTGTCTTGACCCTTAGCACATGCTGGTTAGTTTTAGAAACTTTTCTGTAACTTACACTCAAATTTCTCAATGATTTTCCCAACCTTTCTTAAGTTGCAAAGTAAACCAACATCACATTTTGAGATTTTATGCCTGTACATTGTAACGGTTCATAATATTGCTTCTGTGATGCTCTTATAAGGCTTTTGGGTTCGTTGATTGCAGTGAGGGCACTACTTCGGTCATGCTCTTGTTAGCATCCCCATTACCATTACACTAGGCTCATGGGTCCCCTGATTGCAATAACGGTATTAGATATTGGTTCCTGTGAGGCATTATAAGCCTACAAAGATTTGTCAAATCCATGGTGAATTTTTTTAAGAAGTTTTAATGGTTCTGTATAATCTTAAAACTACTGTGATTTCCCACATGTGGGCTGTCTTTCCTTATTTTCATTGAAGAAGATTTTGGGATATCTCAGCTGAATATATTTGAAGTTAGCGAAAGAGTATTCACTCCATATTTGTATGTATGTGAATGTAAAAGGATCATTCAATTTGCTAAAAATATGAAGTCAGCAATCATATGTTCTTGAAAATCCAATTCTTGAAATCAGCCGTTGAAAAAATGACTAAAATAATGAATGAGAGAAAGTTCGTAAAGGAAACTATTAAAATAAAAAATGGAGGAAGGTCAAAAGAATTTAGTCTTATTTTGTCCTATATCTACATAGGACATGTGATTGAAATTTAGCATCCATCATTCACAATATTCTACGTATTTGTAGTTGTGTCCTTGTTTATAAATGTTCGGTGAATTTGCCCCTAGCACTAGAAATGAACATTCTAAGCAGTAAAGATAATTTTAGGATGCTTGGATTTAAAACCTATTTGATATGCCATGATCACTGTAATGCATTTGTCATTTGATTACATGTTTTTTAATATACTTTTAGTTTAGTTGGGGAGGAGCTTTTGTTACACTTTAATATACTTTTTGGTTTGATTGTAGGTGGGGAGGAGCTTCGGCCAATTGTATGAAAATGGAGAAGGTGAAAATACGGAGAAATCTAAGAGAACGGAGGTTCTCTTCCAAACCATGAGCGAGGTTTATCTGCTGGATGATAGATATAAATGGAGAAAATACAGCCAAAATATTGTTAAGAACACTCTCCATCCCAGGTTTTTCTCTTTGCCAATATACACATTTTCTCTAAATGAAACATATGACAAAATTAAACAATAGGATGCCTACTTTGCCTATAAATCTAAATTATAGTCAATGTCGAAAGAGACAATGAAATTTTACTTTAATATCTAAATTTCGTTTTTGAAGTAAATTACAACTTCAATATAAGAAATTTTCAATTTTCATTTGTTTGTTGGATGTTTTTATGCAATACACAAAAAAAATATAAAATATAGTGATATTAAGCTAGATGTATAAGAGTTTTTAATTTTAATTTTATTGCATATTTTTTCGATCATATTTTCTCTTTTTATTGTCCATCATTGAATGTAATTTAAAACATCAATTGAATAATTACACAATTAAAATATTCTCTCCCTCTCTCCCTCTTACCCTTCTTTCTTTCTTTGTATCAGTTTATCTGGCTCTTTCCTTCCCCTAGTGTTTTCTATTTTTGTTTCTCTCTATCTATCTATATATATACTTTTGTTCTTTTGATGATTTTTGTTCTTTCCTTTTGTTTTTACTTTCTCTCTTCTTAATTTCATTATTATTTTTCCCTATTTTTCAGGTTTATCAAATTTATTTTGTTTTATTCTATTTTATTTTATGTTTATATGGATTTTTTCTTATATTTTCTCTTTTTTCTTTCATAGTGTATTACTCACTCACATCTACCTTTTATACCTCTCTTTCTCTTTTGACATATCTTTTTTCCTTTTAATTTAATTTTATTCTAGTTATCTATCATTGTCTAAATATCTTTATTTCTTTTAAATTCTTTTCTCTATATTCCTATTTATATTTCTTTGTTTCTTGCCATCTATTTTTCTCTTTCTATATGGGTTAGACCTTGGACCGTAGAATTTAATTTTTTGACCTATAGACCTTGATCTACACCTTGGCCTCATGGTTGTGGGTCCTTGATTGATAAAAAATTATCCTATAGCCTAAACACTTATATCCTAGACTCTTAACTTTTGAACCCTAAACCTTAGGGGCTGTCTTGTACATGTGGACCCTAGACCAAGAAATATTACTATTTACCCTTTACCCTAAACTTGTGCACAAACCCTAGTGCTTAGTCTATGCTACTAGATATTTGACCTCAGACAATAGAACATGGGCATTCGATCCCAAGAACGTAGGCCTTAAACCTTGGACCTTAGAGCTTCAAACTTTAATATTGAACCTTGGATTATTAGAAGATTAAAGCTTGGATCCAAGACCATGTATACTAGACTATGGACCCTAGAATTTAAATGTTAGATTATAGAAAATAATCTTACCTTAAATTTGAGAAATATAACATTGTGTGCTAGATGTTTACCTTAAAACTAGGAGCCTAGACCTTGGTCCCTATCCCTAGATTATAGATCATGAACCCTTAACCAAAAAACCTATACCATTTATTGTGAACTCTTAAAGCTTAGATTTTGGATCACTAGGACCTTAACATTGTGTGCCCTCAACAAGAAACATATACCCTATACCATAAATCATTGGACCAGTGACATTTGATCCCATCATTTGAGCCTAAACTTTAGACACTAGGATATGGACAATATACCCTTTGGACCTAGATCATAAGAATTTCACCCTCAAACCATAGAGTATGTGCCCTTATATCATGTGCCTTGATTCTTAACCTTGGAATCCAAGACTTCTTGAATATTACACAATGATTAATTGATCTTGGGCCTTAGAATTTGGATTATAGAATGAAAGCATGGACTCTATAGATTGAATCTTTGAACCAAACCTTGTTTCTAAACACATTATTCTGAAGCCTTTTAACTTTGAAGTTAGATCCTAAACCTAGAACTTTAACTTTGGACCCATGAACACTATATGTTCTAGCTTGGATTAATCAATCATGCACTTTAGATCAAGAAACTATTACTAAATATTGTGATCCCTTAGACTCTAGATTTTAGATAATTGGACCTCACACCTTAGACCAAGAAACTTTTGCCCTATGTCTTTGACCATGGACCCTATGATCTCTTCAAAGGTAAAACCAACATGACACCTCTTCCCGATCCCAACTTGATTGAATGTAAGACCAAGATAAGGTGGGTAGGGTGTTGGGTTGGGTTGTAGACTACCTTTGAGTCAATAGAAAAAATAAGAAGAAAGAAAAGTCCATACCTTTTTATTCTCAGAATGTAAGCCCTTAAAATTTTTTGTACACATCTCCAAGGGACTTGTTTCGCCCCAGGATGACACCCCCTCTCGACCCCAACTTGGTAGAATGTAAGACCAAGGGAAGGTGAGTTGGGTGTTAGACTAGGTTGCAAAACTACCCCTGAATTAACAAAAAAAGAAGAAAGAGAAGTCCATAGTTTTTAATCATCATAATGTAAGATCCCTTGTAGGCTATTGTATACATCCCAAGAGACAAGTCTCACCCCAACATAATACCCCTTACTGACCCCAACGTGGTAGAATGTGAGACCAAAGTAAGACAAGTTGGACATTGGGTTGGGTTGTGGGGGATACCTTTGAGTCAACAAAAAAATAAGAAGAAAGAAAAGTCAATACCTTTTTATCATCAGAATGTATGACCCCTTACGAGTTATTATATATATCCCCAAGGGACTAGTCTCGCCCGAGCATGACACCCCTTCCTCACCCCAACTTGGCAAAATATAAGACCAAGGTAAGGTCGGTTGGGTGTTGGGATAGGTTGCGAAGATACCCCTAAGTCAACAAAAAAAAGAAAATATAGAAGTCCATACCTTTTTATCATCACAATGTAAGATTCCTTGTAGGTTGTTAATTACATCTTAGGGGACTAGGCTCGCCCAAACGTGACACCTCTTCCTGACCCCAACTTGGCAAAATGTAAGACCAAGGTAAGGTGGGTTTGGCATTTGGTTGGGTTGGGAGGATACCCCTAAGTCAACAGAAAAAATAAGAAAGAGAAATCCATACCTTTTATCGTGACCAAAATGTAAGACCCCTTGTGAATTGTATTCATCCCTAAGGGACTAGTCTCACCCTAGCATGAAACCCCTTCCTGACCCCAACTTGGCAAAATGTAAGACCAAGGTAAGGTGGGTTGGGTGTTCCGTTGCGTTGGGAGGATACCTTTGAGTCAACAGAAAAAGTAAGAAAAAGAAGTCCAAACCTTTCTATCATGACCAAACTGTAAGACCCCTTATGAGTTGTATACATTCCCAAGGGACTAGTCTCACCCCAGTATGAAACCCCTTCCTAACCCTAAATTGGGAGAATGTAAGACTACGATAAGGTGAGTGGTGGGCAAGGTTGTGAGGATACTCTCGAGTCAAAAAAATGAAGAAAAAAGAGAACTCCATACCTGTTTATCGTCATAATGTAAGATCCCTTGTAAGTTAGATACATCTCTAAAGTTATAGTCTCGCCCCAACATGACACCCCTTCCTGAATCCAACTTGGCAAAATGTAAGACCAAGGTAAGGCGGGTTGGGCGTTGGACTGAGTTGCGGGAATATCCCCAAGTCAACAGAAAAATAAGAAAAAAGAGAAGTCCATACCTTTTTATTGTCAAAATGTAAGACTCTTTGTGAGTTGTTGTATACATTCCCTTGTATACATCCTTAAGGGATTAGTCTCACCCTAGCATGACACCCTTTCCTGACCCCAATATGGCAGAATGTAAGAGTAAGGTAAGGCTGATTGGGCATTGGGCTAGGTTACGAGGATACCTTTGAGTGAAAAAGAAAAAGTAGAAGAAGAAGTTCATACCTTTTTATCATCATAATGCAAGATCATTTGTAGATTGTTATATACATCCCCAGGGGACTAGTCTCGAACTAGTGCGACACCTCTTCCCGACTATAACTTAACATAATGTAAGACCAAGGTAAGGTAGATTAGGCTTTGGGTTGGGTTGTAGGGATACCCTCTGAGTTAACATATAGAAAAAAAGATAACTGCATACCTTTTTATCATCTTTTTTGATTAGTTTGAGGCCAATTTACAAAAAAACCATAATGTGGTTTTAATGTACCTGTCAATTAATACACCAACAATCCATTCGTATTAAGTACCATAACATCCTTCTCCTCCACCCTTTGAATCAAAGGTGTCTTAAAATAATTTATATCATCCATGATATTTGCATATCACACTATTACAAAGGGGAAGAGAGGTGTATTATGAAATCAACCCAGAACTAATGAGGGATGGAAAACATTGAACCAAAATAGGTAAACCAAAAAATTCTTTGTCATAGGATTGAAATCTAGAAACTATGGCTTCACCAATCAAAATTATTATTTTATTTTCTCTCCCCATACGCCTTTCTATTATTTATTTGTTATATATTTTTCTCATTGTCAAGTATCTCTCTTTGTTTATCTATCTTCTTTGCCCATCTTTATATTTTCACATTTTTTAAATATTTTTTTGTGTTTATTTCTCTTTATTATATTTTTCTCACTCACTCTCTATTTTTTTTGTTCTTTCCATCTATTTTTTATCTTTCTCTATTTTCATTTATTTGTTTTATTCCCTTATAAAGTTGGCCTTGGTTCGCGAGATGCTAAACCAAATCACCATTTCTATATCAGGTAAGGATTTGATTGAAAGGTTGGAGATTGAGGAAAACAAATTCTTTTATGTGCATTATATAGGTCATGACCATGTGGATGTCAATTGTGTAAGGAATCAAAGTATTAAGTGACTCAACGCTCAATCCCTAAGGAAAATAACAACAAAACTTAGAGTTCAATTAGAACTGAGGAAAACAAAAAATAATTCAAAACAACAATAAATTTTGTCTTTTTCTTATCTCACTTTTATACTTTGTTTATCTATTATTTTTCTCTCTTTCTATTTATATCTTTTTTATTCATCTGTATATCTTATATCTCTTTTGTTGTCTATCTTTATGTTTTCTTTCACAATTTTCTCTTACATTTTTTTTTTTTATTTTTTACTTTTCTTATATTTTCTTTTTGGGTTTGCTTCTAAATTTTATTTTGTTTTTTAAAATTATCTTTCATTCCTTTTATATCTCCTCTCTTAAACTTATTTTCTATCTAGACATTTTTAATCTCCTTTTTGATCTCTCTTTTTCTCTTCCTCGTGTTTTTCTATCTCCTCTTTTTGTTTGTTTGTTTGTATCATTTTTTATTTTGTACTAGGTATTTACTTATCTTTTTAGTTTAATAATCTCCTTTCATTCTTTATCTTTCTTTATGCCTTTGATTACTTTTTATAAGTTCAAATTTTTACCCTTTTTTTGTTTCTATATATGTCCATCATCAATTGGTTTTTAATAATTTTCACTATTTATTTCTTTCATTACCCTTTTCTCTTTATCCCTCTCTTTCTTAATGTTTTTTTTTTTATGGTATAAACCCAATTTTAAGCAATCGGGAACCTGAAAGAATAAAAATTCATGCATAGACATGCCCCAACTGCAAGAAATATACAACTATAATCTTAAATGAGGACCTAGAAGCTAATCCATCTTGTCTCGCACAACCAAAAACTTGACATCAAAAGGGAGACATTCACTCCATTCCTTTGAAAACCTACCCCCATAAGTGTTGAGACTAGCATTAGCATTAGTAGCCCAATCAATAACCATGTTACCAGCTTTGCCTATGTGCCTTTGATTACTTTTTATAAGTTCAAATTTTTACCCTTTTTTTGTTTCTATATATGTCCATCATCAATTGGTTTTTAATAATTTTCACTATTTATTTCTTTCATTACCCTTTTCTCTTTATCCCTCTCTTTCTTAATGTTTTTTCTTTTAATGGTATAAACCCAATTTTAAGGGATCGGGAACCTGAAAGAATAAAAATTCATGCATAGACGTGGCCCAACTGCAAGAAACAATAAGAAAAATATACAGCTATAATCTTAATGAGGACCTAGAAGCTAATCCATCTTGTCTCCCACAACCAAAAACTTGACATGAAAAGGGAGACATTCACTAAATTCCTTTGAAAACCTACCCCCATAAGTGTTGAGACTAGCACTAGCATTAGTAGCCCAATCAATAACCATGTTACTAGCTTTGCCTATGTGCGATAACTTGAATCCTTCCAAATCTCCAATCAAACTTCTGGTTGCATCAATGACCACCTCCAAATGCCAGTTATTGATATTACTACCCTTCAAGGCCCCTATAACAAGCTTGGAATCACCCTCAATCCAAAGCTTCTTCCAACCTTTCTCCCTATCAATCATCAAGTCCTAGAGCATGGCTCTAGCTTTAGCCATATTGTTGGTATCAATGCCAAAGTTTACCACATATATTAATAGAGGCCTGCCCATAGAATATTTGAATGCACCACCACCTCCAGCAATGCCTGGATTTTTTTTTGGCCAACCCATCAACGTTGAACTTGACCCAGCCCCTATCTAGCTTCACCCATTTGAGCTACAAACCACCCACTTGCAAAGAGGCATAGGGTGAATCCAGCCATCGGAAGCAAAGCCAAGCTTTGGCCCAATCTTTTTCCTCCTCCTTGAGAAACCATTTGTCACACTTACGAAGTTCTCCCAACTCACTAATGATGCCAACCACCCTTCCCCACAACGTATCCATAGTACATTCCTCTCTAAAAATATGACGGTTTCTTTCCAACCAAAGAGACCAAACAATGACAACAGGTGTGACCTCCCAAACCAATTACAACCCTAGACTCTCAATCTTGTAATTCCATGACTCAAGAAGATCTGTAATATTTTTTGGTATTACCCACTCAACTCCCCACTTGGACCAAAAATTGCACCAGATCTTCCAAGCCATCTCACAATGTAAAAAAGGATGGTCATTGCTTTCCTCATGCATTTTCCACATGATGTAGCAGGAGGGACCATCCTTGCCCAACAATTACAACCTTTCCCATGTCAAAGCACGACACTTTCAAGCGATCCATACAAATGCATTCATCTTAGGAAGCCCATATTTGCTCTAAATCCTATCCTTACCTTTGAAATTATCTTTAGAACAATAGAAATGGTAAGGTTGCTTGACTATAACCATACCACTTCCATGACCAATCCAAACCCTCCTATCATCCCTGACATCTCCCAACATTGGCTACTTTGAGATACACCTTTGTATCTCTTCCCAAGCAACTCTCAACTCAACCAAAGGTGCATCAAGTTTCTTCCATGTTCTAGCAGGAGGTAGCCCTTCAATGTAGTCTTGAACATGTACACCCACAACTGCTTCAAAGTGTGTCACCAGAGGAGCATAGTGCTTGTATTCACAAAGAGTTGTTTCCTCAATCCATTTATCCCTCCAAAAGAATATTTCATCTCCCTTTCCGAGCCACCACATCATATCTGGGCATAGGATATGAGAGCAAGACTTGAGGAAATTCCATATGCTAGAGCCTTTAGGCAGCTCACACGGAAACAAATTATTGACATCCCCTTGCAAATACTTGGCTTGTAAAATCTTGCTCCATAACTTGTCTTTCTCATTGTAAAGCCTCCAAACCAGCTTAGTACCCAATACAACATCCATATCCTTACAACTCTTGATGCCAAGGCCACCCTGCTTTACAAGCCTGCATACCTCCTTCCATTTGACCAAATTATACTTAAAATGTTCCTCATCCCCCCTCCATAAGAGGCTTCTCTTTACTTCTTCTAAGTATTTAGCTACCTTGTTGGGTATTTGGAAAACATAAATGGTGTAGATAGGGAATGCCATCATAGAAACCTTAATGAGAGCGATCCTACCAACCAAAGAGAGCCACTTCCCCTTCCAAAAGGACAACAAAATCTGAATTTTATTAGTGATATTGTTCTATTCACGTTCAAAAGATGTGTTATTGAACAACAACATACCCAAATAATTTCTTCGAAGGGAGTCCATCTTATACTCGAGAATCCTTTGTATATCTAGTCTTGCCAGGTAGCCTTCTTTTAAAAAGAGAATCCTAGATTTAAAAGTATTAACCTTCTACCCAGCCACAACCTCATACTTTCTTAGAATAATTCTAAAGGTGTAGGCTTCGCTAACCTTAGAAACACCAAAAAGGAGTGTATCATCTATAGGTTTTAAGCATATAATTCAAAGGAATGTCGAATTTAGAGGAATAGAATTGAATCAATCTCTTTTTCAGAGAGATTTCAATGTGAAAATATATAACAATCAGCTTCTTAAGCCTAAAACCTGATTGCCTAATTAAAATCAAAGACTGTGAATGAAATTATATCCTCTAAAACTTATATGGCTGCAAGGAAATGCCATGAAGGAGATTGAAGGATGTTGGAAACAAGCTACACTGAGAGGGGAAAATAAACATCTATCTTCAAAGAATTGACAACATTCAACCATAGTGCATAAACATGAAAATAAACACAACACCATAACACCAAGATTTTTACGTGGAAACCCTGTTGGGGGAAAACACATGGTGGATGGCCAATCCATAATTATGATCTAAGTATACTCAAATGAAGATTACAATAAAGGGAAGGCTCACTTGCATTTGAACACATTGCCTAGAGCTCACTACTCAAGGGAAGGCTCACTGCCTTACAAAGAAAATCAGATTAAAACCATTTGATATTTTGAACTAAGAAATATAGCATCTACATATGCCTAAATACAGTTTCAGTGAATACAAATATTTGATTTGCTTTCCTACAGACCGATTCTAAACTTTTGTTCTGCTCTGCTGACACACAACACAAATCTTCTATGCGCAAGTGATACTACACATTATCGCTCTTTTGCTCCGCTCTTCTTTGCAATTCACATCAACACACACTTCATACTTCATATAAAATGATACGAATGATATTATATATATAACCGCAAAATAGAATTCAATTACACTTTGTCGGCTTCAATAGAACACAAAATAATTACAACTATCAGCTCAAATCATAAGAAATATGCAATGCATATCCTCAATCGCCGGCCACAACTTGACTAGGAACCAAAAAAATATGTACAAACACAAAAATACTTATCTAATTACTTCTAATACATCCACAACATAATTTATTTATGAATTCGGCTCCATTACAGATAAAACATAGAATAAATGAATCAAATCTTCTAACTTGCACAAGAATCGATAGAAGCCACTGTGATTCAATAATCAAGAAGATGATATACTAAAAAAAATTCCTTGAGATGCGCAATAAAAAATTATAACATAAAATTGCATACAGATCGATGCATACTAAGCTACTAGATGCTTTGTTCTTCATTGTCAATATTCAATCTTTTTGTCGGTATGATCAAATGATGATGTGCATATCTAATCAATGATTATGGTTTCCATAAATGACAACACTAGGTGATACTAGTAGTGTCTCTTGCCAACAAAAGATAGTCTAATGTAGAAGGAAGGAACATTATACAATGATATGCAAAGTTAGAGAGTTGGCTTAGCAAATGACTTTAAACCATAACATTATTGCAGATAGAGAAGTACCTAACCCATAGTTATACTTCACAAAATGAGCTTCAAAATTTAACTAAAATGAATAGAAGCTTAGTGATTCAAGAAAAAATCTCATAACTAAAGATTTAAGAGGGATTAAAATTCAATTTCCAAAGATCTATCTTAGTTTAAAATTTGAATAATTCAAAATGCTTAAAGGTTGAAAACTTGGCATTCTACAACAACAGGCTGGCTTATCCATAAGGTGACTTACATACATACCAAATCTATCAATTTCTTAAGAGTAAGGTTGTGGTTTAAGCTACAAATTACGCTCATAGTACAATCCAAAATCAAAGACCTTTTTAAAGAAGGAAGCAATTACATACCTATAAGAAATTATCAGACTGCCAATAAAAGGGTCATCAAATCTTAGCAAGGGATGTTGATATAAATTAAGGAGTGGAATCAAATCAAATGAAATAAATGGTGAATAACATGAAGATTATTCCTACATACTATCGAATTCAATCTTGAATAGAAGTAATTGACCTATGAGTATGTATTTGCAGAAATAAATTTTCAGCCAGATTGATACAAAGACAAAATGAATCACAAGAAACTTATGTAATTCAAAAAATTTAAGAGCAGTAGTGTTGTATATACATTGAAGATTAAGATTCTCAAGAATGTAAGAAAAAAAAAAAGATTTACCACACTCAAGATTTGAAACACTTTAGAGAATACAATTTCTAATAATTTCAATTTCTAACCAAGCAAGCAAGCAAGTATAAAATTTAACCAAATGGGCCAAGCATCCAAAAATCTGTTACAAGAAGTAGAGACAAATACAAGAAAGAAGGAACCCGGATCCAATTGATTGAAAATGCGTGTGGATTTGATGCGAGTTTCATATTTCCAAATTGCAACTTTAATCCTTTTGCTACGGTTTCCACTTCTCAAAAAAACCCCTACCCATAATTTTGAAACACAAAGTCTGAGATTCTCAATGAACCAAAGCCACACCTTATACATACATCTCCTTATAAAAATAAGGAAAATTATAGTTTTTGAATCCAAAAATCAACAAAAAAGATAAGTTTCCAATACAAATTTCAGTTTGGAGTCATGCATATCCACGCACTCCATCTTTTTCCAATTTAACTTGCTTTTACAATTAGTTCGAAAATATCCTCTTATTTATTTACTTTAAAATTTATATTACTTTCCACATTTAATTAATTAAACTCTAATTATAATTTAAACATTTAATCAAATTATTTAATTTAATAATTAATAAAATATCCTCATAATACCTTTTTACAAACATAATTCATTTAACTATTATCTTAACTTTGAATTAATTCAAATTACCTTATAGTCAATGTAATTAAACAAGGTCATTCATAAAATTAAATTTACCACATAATATCAATAACCAATTAAGCAACATAATAACGAGCAACAACAAGACATCACCATCATCTACTCAAACTTACTCAAATGTTAAGAAATGCCAAATACGGAGGGGCACTACATCCTCCCCCCTAAGCTTTGACTTACTCCTAGAAGTCACAAAGTGAAGAAAAAAATATGCAATAATAAGCAATATCATCACAAACAACCACATCATAGCACAATTTAATCAAATAACAGTAAACACCAATAAAACAACTGATCAATCGAAGGTTGTGAATGAAATTATATCCTCTAAAAATTATATGGTTGTAAGGCAGCGACATGAAGGAGATCAAAAGACACCCTGATGTAGAAGGAAGGAATGCTATATAATGATATGCAAAGTTGGAGAGTTGGCTTAGTGAATGACATTAAACTAGAACATTAATGCAGACAAAGAAGTGCCTAACCCACAGTTATACATCACAAAAGAGCTTTAGATTTAACTAAAAGGAATAAAAGCTTAGTGATTCGAGAAAACACACGATAACTAAAGATTTAAGATGTATTAAAATTCAATTTCAAAAGATCTATCTTAGCTTAAAATGTGAATATTTTAAAATGCTTTAAGGTTGAAAATTGGACATTCTACAAAAGCAAGCTGGCTTATCCATAAGGCGACTTACATATATACCAAATCTATCGATTACCTAAGAGTAAGGTTGTGGTTTAAGCCAAAGATTACACCCATAGTACATTCCAAAATCAAAGACCTTTTTAAAGAATGAAGCAATTACATACCTATAAGAAATTATCAGACTGCCAATAAAAGGGTCATCAAATCTTAGCAAGGGATGTTGATATAAATTAAGGAGTGGAATCAAATCAAATGAAAAAAATGGTGACTAACATGAAGAGTATTCTTGCATACTATTGAATTCAATCTTGAATGGAAGTAACTGACCCGTGAGTACGTATTTGTACCAATAAGTTTTCAGCCAAATTGATACAAAGACAAAATGAATCATAGAAGACTTATGTAATTCAAAATTTTCAAGAGCAATAGTGTTTGTAAATACATTGAGGATTAGGCATCTGAAGAATGCAGAACACACAAAATGGATTTACCACAATCAAGATTTGAAACCCTTTGGAGAATACAATTTCTAATAATTTCAATTTCTAACCAACCTACCAAGCAAGTATCAAATTTTACCAAACGACTCAAGCATCCAAAAATATATTACAAGAAGTAGAGACAAATTAAGGAAAGAAGGAACCTGGCTCCAATTGATTTAAAATGAGTGTTGATTTGATGTGATTTCCAAATTTACAAATTGCAACTTCAATCCTTTCGCTATGGTTTTCGCTTCTCTGAAAGCCCCTAACCCAAAATTTTGAAATACAAAGTTTGAGATTCTCAACAAACCGAAGCCACAGCTTATATAGACATCTCCTTGTAGAGAAATATTATCTTCAACTAAAAAAATTTAGTCAAATATCCTTATTTTATAAAATAATCTTCCAGACCAGTTTTCTTCTTCGAAAAAAAGATTAATTGATCAACATTTTTCCAAAATGAGAACAATTAAAAATAAGGAAATAGTTTAGTTTTCACATCCAAAAATCAACAAAAAAGATAAGTTTCCATTTCAAATTTCGGTTAGGAGTCATGCATGTGCACACACTCCATATATTTCCAATTTAACATTCTTTTACAATTAGTTCGAAAATATCCTCTTATTTATTTAATTTAAAAATTATATTACTTTCCATATTTAATTAATTAAACTCTAATGATAATAATATTTATCTTTAGCATTCAACTCTAATGATAATAATATTTATATTTATATTACTTTCCACATTTAATTAATTAAACTCTAATGATAATAATATTGCTTCTCGAATGTGGGCGTTGTACTTGATGGTATGTCTTGGGTTGCGATATTCTTGAGTGGTGGTACTTCGTATTGATTTATGAAGGTCTTACATCTCTCTTTGTATGAACGAACATTTTGAAAGCTTAAGCTCATTAAATCTTAAGTCATACGAAAAAACTGCCTCCATTAATTACCAATCTGTGGGTGTTGGCTTTTGTGTTGCTTTAAATTTGGTATTTTCTCATCTATTGAGTAATTTCCTTCAAGAAGCTTCTCTAGCTATTTAAGGCTATTTTAAATGTCATGTATTCTTCAGTGGAACGTGAAAATTTTGTGAGAACATGGCGCTTCGCCCCTGGAATATTTGTATAAATTGCCCCATCCATGCCTGGGAAAGGCCACTTGAAGACAACATCTCTCAAGGAGACCTGAATCGTATCTTGAAAACGAGGAGTATACATGAGGACGATGCAGTTTGTTCAGTTCTAAGTAAGGAAATAATTGGCCTGAGAGCTCGAATGGCTTTGTTTCCTTCTCAGGTTCTATCTATTTTTCTTTCAAATATTATGGATTTTCTTCAGTCGTTGAGGGATTTAGAGAAAATCATCTCTAAATTTGTAAACCCTCAATTCTGTGAGAAGAATGATTTGTTGTATTTGGTTCAAAAATACAATTTGTACTCCAGGGAGGGTTATGTTGGAGGCTTATTCCCGCGTGATTATATCAAACATAATGCAAGATATGAAGAAATTTTTGAGGTTATTTGGTTGGGGCTTCAAATTGGTAATGACTATGTCTTCTTATCATCCATAAACAAAAATGAAAATAGGTTATCTAGATCCCTAACAGCCGAAATTAAGGAAATTTTTTATGCCTTTTCTTTGCTACAAGACTTTTCTCTAAAACCACATTTTTGTCGATCCTCAATGGGGAAACATCAAATGAAAGTGGATTCTGTTAATTTTGTGCATAGAATAGAACAAGATGAGGTCAATGCATAACGTCCCACTTCCTTGCATCAGGGATCCTTGGCATTAGGGACTCATATAGACAATGAAGTCCCTTATGTGGGGCGTGATTCATTTGCAAAGGAACCACTTCACCCAAATTTACTTGAGCTACATTTTGAGGATGATGTGGTGCAGGACCAGTCATCAACCTCTATAGAATGCATGGAGGAATAATAGGAAAGGAGGAAGTTTAATCTATATTTTGTTTTTTGGTAGAATTTTGCTCCAATTTTGCTCTAGCTCCATCATGCTCTCCTTTTCCATGTCCACTTTCATAGAAATTTTACAAAAATATTATGTCACATCTAATATGTTATTGGATTAACCAACTAAAAGATTTTGTAGACTTGTAATGTCGAAAAAAGGGTCCTTAGCTTTTTTCATTCTTTTTTAGCTCCTTCTTGCAGATTTTGGAGTTAATGTTGGCTTGATCTAGTGTTGTGAGGTGTTTTACACATCCACATTAGGTCTTTAGGCACTCTTTAAGCTAAATTCACTTAACTCTTCCCTAATTTAATTTTGTAAAATGTATTTATTTATATTTTCACATTAAATTTGGGAGGCTTGTAAATCAAGTGGATCTAGTCTAGTGTTGTAATCTTTCTTTCACATTCACATGGGATTTAAGACCATTCTAAGTTGAATAGACACAATTTGGCCCTAATTTTGTGTTGTAAAGTGTATTTTTTTACAATTTCACAATAGATTTTGGGCCCTATTACATTTATAACCTTTATATCATCATTAATAGACCCCCGAGATGCTATATTGTGCATCCCAAGGCTTATTTTGATAAAAAAACAAACAAAATAAACATATAAACTTAACTTATGCACTCCCCGACACTTTAGCCCCCGAAATAGCCCCTATGGGACCCATTCACCACTTTGGGTAAATGAGTCCCATCCACGTGGGACTCATTCAACCAAGATGGTGAATGAGTCCCATTTGAGCTATTTTTGAGGTTTGAGTAGGAAAAAGTGGTTTTTTAATTTTAATTTCTTCAATGTCATCCTTGGGGATAAAATTAATGGTCATGTGAGTAGCTTTCCTATATAAAAAATCTTCCAAATAATTATTTGATCTAAGCAATTGCTATTTCATCATACATTCATGAGATCGAGCCAAGAAAGCAAGGGTTAAGCATTTCAATTCTTCACAAGGTCATCAAGATAAAATTCAAGATCAATTCAAGATTCTTCATCAATTATTGTAGAAATTCAAAATGCATCATAATATCAAGTATATCAAGCATCAAGCATGATAGCGAGTTAATGTTGTGATATAGCATTGAAGATCCAAAACCAAGCATTGTTCTACTCTTATTGTCAAAGATCAAGATCTACATCCTTCATGGTCATTTCATGTTAAGTTGTAGATTTACAAGACATCATTCAAGTTATTATTGTTCATGTTTTATGTCCCATGTTCCATGTTTCATTTTTATCTTTCATTATTTCATCATTTGGTTTAATTACCTAAACGGGGTTTGACCAAGACAAATCCCCATTCTCTAAAAATCAACAAGTCTTCTCCTCTCTGAATCTATGGTTGTAGATCTAGGTATCTTGGAGCTTGAAATATCATTGAATTATAGGTCTCAAACTTGTTGGAGTCATCTCTTTAGTTGCAAGGTAAAAATATTCACAAAAAGCCACTAACAACCTCAAAAATCAAGGTTTCGGATCTGGACACCTAGAGGAACAAAAAGAGCAAATTGAGAGGTGCAAATTGGAACTTGGAATTTCCAGAAAAGCCAAACTGGACTCATTTTCCACAAGTGGCGAATCAGTCCCATTTTTTGTCAACTTTGAGATTTTTTGTAGTTTCAGATACCCTTTTCCAAGAAACATGTTCCTATGCGAAAACCTCGATCTAGAATTGATTCCCCCAAATTGGAAAATGAGTCCCATGGGCCAAAATATTAAAATCAGTAGCATTTCTGGTCTCCACAAGTTTCCAGGTGCATACTTTTAGTTTTATAGCTTTCTATTTTGTTTCATTTGTATTTCTATGTCATTTTGCATATCACATTATGCTTTCCAACATTTCCTTTTCCAAGTCCAAATTTGGTGGTGAACCCCTCATTTCTTATCGTTAAATCCCTTTAGAAAATTCTATTTGATATATTTCAACCTCTTTTACATTGGAATCTCAAGGGTTTTCTCCTGAATTAAACACCCAAGAAGAAAATTGGTCTCTCTCCTTTTAGGTCTAAAACCCTAGAAGCCCCTAGAGGGAGGTCACCATTTTCTTCATTTCATTTTGGTGAACTTTAAAATGGCTTAGCCCTCAATGTGTGTAGTGTGAAACTTTTTGATACACTTGGTGTTGATCATTCAAACATTCAATTTGATTCTCTATCTATTACGAGATTTGACAATGTAGGAAAAAACTCCTTGGTGCGATCACTTTACCTATTACAGCTAGAAAGGGCACATTAGAGACACTTTTCCATGTTATGCCTCACAAAAATTCATATAATCTTCTTTTAGGTAGGCCATGGGTTCATAAATGAATGGGATGCCTTCTACTCTTCATCATCAAATGAAGTACATCTACAATAACAAAGTGTACATAATCGAAGCCAACCCTAACCATAACAATTGTTTGAACGTTGAGAAAAAAAAGAAAATCAAACATTAAAACCAAACACAAAAGTAGAACCCATTCAAGAACAACAAAAATCTAGATGTCCTAAACCCTTCACAACGATATCAATCGATGATTTGGGATTATTGAATTTTGAACCAACATTTATGGGAGAATACAAGATCATAAACAAAGACTCAAAAAAGGGAAAATAAAAAAATAGTAATGCCAATGCAAAATATGGAGGACCCTTCAAAAGAATCCACCTCAACCATGTTAGACAAAGAAGCAAATTACACAAAAAAATTAGATGAACTTAATCATGAGCAACCATAGAATCTGAAAGATATGAAGAATATTAAAGGAAAATTTTACGAAATGATGAAACAACTTGGTTACAGTGTGTAGACATGCAAAATTAACACTATCGATTAGTCATATTTCACCCATCAATTAAACAAATCAGGTTTATCTAAATAATCTCCTAAGGTGATATCTTTAATTAATTAAATCACTTTTTTATCTCCTAAAGTTTCTTGATTTAATTAAATCGCATATATTTAATTAAATGACTAATATTCATTTTCCTCTCATTTGATTTAAAATGAATCCAAAAATGTAAATCAAATGTCACACCAACTAATCACTAGCTTAATTAATCAAATCCCTGATTAATGCTAAGCTTAAGCCATGTCCCATCCTCTATCTTTTCCCACTTGCACAATAAATCATTTATTTTGATTTATTAAAAGCCCTATTTTCCCCAGAAAACATTTTCCTTGGGAATATGCCCTCATTAACTCCCCTTGTTTGATTTTTTTGTCCAAACAAATTTCCCCCCAAATCCTTCAACTACATGCATTTAATTGTATTTTGAAATTTCAAATGGGCACATTGGCCAAAACTTGCACAATCATGGGCTAATCACATTGTGACAAGTGGATCTTTCCTATTTGTTGGGGATCAGTCCCATATTCTTCAGCATTGCCTCTTATCTCTTTAAAATCAACTATAAATTCAAGGCTCCTCTCCTTCAAAAACACAACACAATCTCATGCAAAGTTACTCTCTACATTTGAGAACTAATTTTGTCCATTATCACAACATTTTATCTTCATCGTTTAGCTTGGCAAGGGTTGGGAAAGGGATATCTTCTACACAAAGAATAGCACCAATCCACCATAGAATAGGTATACTTCATGTCTTCTTTACATGCTTGGATTAGTTTTGTCATTTGTTTGTATTTTGAAGCATGTGGTATTATTTTATGAGGATATTGGAGTTTCCTTGGTTATGCTAATCATAATAACAAGGTGTGTGTATTAGATTTTTACTAACCATTTGTAGATTTTGATGTCAACAAAATGGCACTAGAAGGAGGGCACAACTTCCATTTCAGTTTCACAGAGCATTTTTAAGGATAACTAACAAGATATTCCTTATGGATTGATTTTCATCTATTAACAAATTCTTCACAAATATTTCAGTGTTTGTGGAGATAAAATATTCAAAACTTTTGCATAGTTAATTATTTCCATATATTAACTATAGCCGAAGATTTCTTCTTTGCCACACCATTTATTCAAGCCCGAGCCAAGTATTTTAGTGATTTTTCTACGCTTCTCATTTATTCATAATCTCGTGCCATTCTAAACTACCATTTCATTCTTTGACAGGCATTACATTTTGTAGGAGAAGGCATCAACGCAATTCCTTTTTAGTAGTCTTATCATTTCAGGCTAGTCTCCGCTAAATTGGAGAGGTAAAAAACAAAGGGTCAATAAACTTATAGTGAGAAAAAGATTTCAAAATCTTAAAGGATGGACAAAGATAGTAATGCATAGATAATATCTCAAGCATATGACACATTTAAGGATAGTTGTCATTGCACTCCATTAGATTGCATTAAATAAAAAGATAGTGTACAATGGGATGTTGACAAAGATAGTAATCCTAAGATAAGTAATGCGGATTTCCTTTCTTCTTGCATTAAATGTACAGTGAAATTCCATTCCTGAAGTAACTCAGGAAAGTCAAAACAAAGGAGTGGTAGTTCTAATTTGTATGGTATTTCAATTTTCTTTTTTACATGGTCATTTATGTATAGATCTGCATAAGAACATGATATCTAGAATTATTTAAACATGTCAGTATATTAGCATTTGCAGATTCTGATTTAAGAATTTTTAAATTTGTTATAACTATTTCCACCAGTTGTGTATTCACGAAGAGATTTTCATGTATCTTTCCTCCTAAAATGTTTGTGGTATCATTTATGGAACATTACTCGTACAGTGAGCGGAGAATTTTGTATTCGTGGTTGTTGGCCTCATCTCCATTTGTGAGATCTAGCCTTTGATTTTGTTCATGCACCTATCACATATGGGAATTGATAGCAAGAGAAGGACAAAGTGTGCACGCCTGTTGAGTAAACACTGTGTCAAATGGAAGGAATCAAAGCTGGTGAATGAATTTATATTTGAGCCATTGTTGGTCATCTTCCACATGCATACACATTAAGGATCTTAAACAACTAACAACAATATCTATTGGCTGGACAAAAATGAGTCATGAGGTCGACGCTATCTTTCAACACCTTTCTTCTGCCTATCCGCATTTATGATGCACCCAAATCTTTGATGTGATATCACCCACAATGTTTCTTGGCTTATGTTGGTGCAATGTAGTGAAAATATAAACCTATGCTTGATGTTTTGAGTTAGATATCTATCCCGCAATGGTGCTAACTTTTTTCTTGAGGACCTTTTTGTTTTTGCTTGACATCGGTTTTCTTTTATGTAACACTTGTCTTCTAGTGTTTAAATCAATGTAAGACTCACACCAAGTACCAACGAAGGATTCAAATTTATGTATTATATCTCTCAAATTTTATTCATGATGTTATCAAGGTATCTCACCATCAAGTCCACTTAGGATATTATATATTTCTAATTAAGATTCTTCAGCTTCTGTCAGAAACGCCAGCCACTCTAGAACGCCATTTATTGTGCTAACATAATTTCTCAAAGATTTACATGTGAATATCCCATTTTGAACTAACTCGAGCTTTATCTCATGCTTAAGCTTGTTGTAGTATGAAAGAATTCTTGGGCATAAATTATTGTAATACTTGCAAGCTAAATCCAGAGACTCTGCAACCTTTTTCCAAGGCTAATTTCAACATATTTTTGGTGGTTTTAAATATTTTTTTCTCATCTTCTTTCTGAGTCTTCTACATGTGTACATGACAGGGATTTCATTTGTAGGTTTATTGGGATGACTATATAATACAATGACCAGTTAGTTTATTGTGATTATAGTTATTGTTGGGATGAGTGATCTTAGTAAATAAGGTGACTAGAAGAATTGTAGAGAGATCTATGCATTTGCAAGATCATGGGTAATGAGATAGCCATAATGAGAAAGAAAAGGAGGATTGACACCCAAGAAACAAAAGAAAGGGAATTCCTTCAAACACCTTAATGAACTAGCTGTGGGTTTTTCTGAACATGGTGGGGCAAGATAATGATGAACAATATTTGTAATTAGTAAGAGTAACAGATCTATACAAGGGTTATTTTGGTTGTCTGGAAAATGTATTGCAACACATTGCCTACCATCCAATGCTATAATTGTGGTAAAAGAGACCTGCTAAGTGAAAATTTCTACAAAAAGGCCTTATCTAGATGTGGAGACTTCCATTTCTATACACAACCTATGAGTCACATGTTTCCTAATTTCTGAAAGACAAATTTGATTGACGTGTGGAGAAGGCATAGGAGGTGAACAAGTGAAATTAGTTGCGTTTTGCGGAAGAAAAGGTTATGCCAAGTACGTACAAAATGAAATATTTTATGCAGGCACGATATCTTTCTTGGGCCCATTAACACAATGAAATTCTCAGGATATTCATAGTTATCCAGCTTTAAGTCATGGATATCAATGTCTTCACACTACTGATTATCCTTGGTCATTGTCCATCCATGAAGACTCTGAAGATAAAAACTTTTTTTTGTCTTCTCTAAGTGGTTGATAGAGCATTTCAACATCATAGTTATTAATTGCTTGATGGTGAGAAGGTGAGTGTTTAATTGCATTATTTATCATGATTAGTTTTGGAAGCATGTCTTCCTTTTCAGACTAACAGGTGTTGGATGATTTTCTTTATGATGCACAGTAACATTTGGGAAATTTAAACTAATTCTTCTATTTCACTTGAAGGTTTAATTGGACATTATACTTGAAAAAACATTTCTTAATGCTTCTTTTTTTTTACAATCTAGAGCATCCATTTTCTACTCTCATTTTCTGTTTTAAACCAACTCACTTTTCAATTTGGGCTTAAAATCAATCACTGGTTTAAATTTTTCAAATTTGGATTAAAATTAAACATTAGAAACCTACTAAATTTCAATTTGGGTTCTAAAAAATGAACAAGACAATTTTTACATCTCGCTTTGGTTCTTTAAAACGAATCAAAATCATTGCTTTATGGACTTAAAATGAACAATTTTTTTTCATGTTTTGCAATATTTTTCAAACATTAATATCATTTAGAAGGTGTATGCACTTCTCTCATGCTTCACAATAATCTTGAGAATCAAAATTATTTTTGTGATATTGAATTAATTAAAAGATTGCCTTCACACCTTGATTTGGGATTTAAAACTGAACAAAACATCTTGCAAGTGTGAGTAAACCTATTGCATGTGTTCTCCCTTTGTTTCTAAATGATTGATAGAACTAGGAATATGTTTGCTCATTTTTGTTTATCTTAGAGGGCCTGCCTTGTGGGAAAAAATACTCACCCAAGGGAACAATCCAACCGATAACACACTAAAGCCAAGTGTATTTCCAGCCGGGATATAAAAGTGGGTAATGGAACAAAATCTAGTATCACATGATTGGCTCTAACGAGAATGTCAACAATGGTCTCTTGCCACATGGGTCAATCTCCACGAAGGAAAAGTTTGAACTAAAAACCCTTTTTTAGCAAAGGCCAAAATCCTATCTATTTGTTGGTGCCAACGGTCATGTCCTTTGAAGCCACCCCACATATACATGTGATTCTGTTGTAGAGATGAAAAGTATGCCATGGGAGATTCATGGGTACTGATGCTTGGTTGACCTGAGAAGCGAGTTCACTGTAAGGGGGATCTTGTGCGGTCAAGCATCTAATCATCCACACTGAGTCTTGTAAGAAGGAGTGTTATCTAGGTCAATTCTAGGATCAAAATCAATCACTCTCATCCACCTATCAACTATCAAAATTAGTCAAAAATCACCTCACCAACAACTCTTGGAAACTTTGTAAACATCTATTATGCTAAAATTCTAGGAAAAATCAAATCACTTTGTTTGACTTAACACACTTAGTCAAACCATCATCTTGTGTATGAGTTTACTCTAGGATAACACAACTTCCTAGGGTTTACATGTTCATTATCACTTTGTTTGGCTTAACACACTTAGCGAAATTATTAAATCTATAATCACCTCATTTGACTTAACACACTTAGTCAAACCGTCCTCTTATGCACAAGTTTACTCTAGGATAACACAACTTCCTAAATTTTATAGGTGCATTATCACTTTTGTTTGACTTAACACACTTAGTAAAACTATCAAGCCATCACAATCAGTCAATTCAAGCCCTAAAAATTTAGCATTTCCTTCAAAGTTTCATTAAGATTTCCATTCATCTGAATCATCCGTCTTTCATTTATCTCATCCCCATCATCAATTTGGTCCTTGAATTATCCTAAGTTCTTCACTTCTTCGAACCTAAGGTTTAGACCAATCTAAAGGATTAGAGGTTCATCTCTTACATTCTTGAAAATTGATCTCTATTTTATGGTTCAAACTCGATCTCAACACAAGAAGAATATGGAGAAAAACAAAGAAACATCCATTTCAAGTGATCTAAGCCAAACCGAAACAACATTTGAGCCGACAATAAAAAATGATCTCCCCATCAATCCTCCTCAAATACCTCAAAATTCACAAGAGGAAGGTCATATAGAGAACATCACTAACAATTGGATGACGAAATTATAAATTCTAGAAATGGTTCAAAACCCCAAGAGTCACTGAATTGCCAGTTGCATGCTGAAATTGTACCCATCCCAAAACATGTTAGAGCTAGCAAAAGAAGGGGATAAACTCCCTTTCAACTTTGATGTAAGAACTATTATGGAGAGGTCTCTTGACATCATGCCCTCAGTTGCATCCACACTCCCACTTCAAAACATCACTCAGGACATCCCCCAAATCATATCATCTATCACTTCAACCCCATCGGTTCTTAACAAGGGAAGTGCCATGTTTCACGAACTTCAAAAACATCACCTTGTGCACAACAGAGGGTTGAATGCAGGCCCTACATCATATCAATCCATCCTGGTAAATCCGTTGCACCCTTATATCCTGCTCACATTTCATGATCATACCAATTCATCCTCATTTCACGCGACACCAGATTATCCTCTCGGCATGCAAACTTCTCTCCCAATCTCACAAGAAGGTGAATTATTTAGAGTAGGAGGAATCTTGGATCCATCATCATCACTATCAGGGATTGCACCACTCGTCTTTCCACCATTTCCACCCTTACCACTCACATCTACATCATCACTCAGGTTGGGTCTCCCTCCTCTTCCCACCATCAACCATTCAAATCAAAAAACTTTATCAAATCCACCAGCTGTGTCATTTGTACCACAACAATAGATGGAAACCATCCAAACAACTGTAGCAATCAATACGTCCACCATTCCTCAAAGCATGGATCCTTAGGGACCAAGCATCTTGATCACACCATCCATAGCTTGAACCCCGATCATTAACACGATTGTTCCACTCATCAGAATGGTCGACGTTCTTCCTAATCCACCACCATTACCACCAAGGCACAATACGACCAATTCATTCACCATGATGTTGCAAGCCACTCGACAAGCTACCCAACAAAAAGTGCTTCAAAATTAGCAGGTTGCACATTTAGCTCCTCAACAAGTGCAAGCACAACTAGCTACACAACAGGGGCAATAGGCTACACAAGCCCAAGCTTTGTTACAACAACAAGAAGTTGAACAAACTGCCTAAGCTACAAAGGCATCTGAAGCCGCTCAATCCGCACAAGCTACATAAGTTACACATCCTATTGAGATTGCATAGGAAATCCAATAAGCACACACTCAGGCATGAGCCCAATTCCAAGCTCAGCAAGCACAAGCACAAGCATAGTACCAAGCACAATTGCAAGTGCAACAAGAAGCGTATCACCAAGCCTTGTAAGACTATCAATTACAGAAAAAATATAACCAACAACAAGCATTGTTGGAAAAACAACAACACAACCAACAACAAGCATTGTTGACGCAACAACAACACGACCAACAACAAGTGTTGTTGGCGTAGTAGCAACAGGACTAACAAGATGCATTGTTGGCTCAACAACAAGCGTAGGCATTACTTACTCAACAAAGCTTGCAACAAAACCACATCAACATCGCATCTGTCAATCCCACACTCCAAAATGTATTCACTCCACATCTTGATCTGTAAGGTGACGTAACAACACAAATCAAATTGCTCTCACAACAAGTGCTAGATCTTCAATCAGGGAAGATAGCCAAGACACCGAGCAACTTGTGCCCTTATCTATTTAACAAAAGCTTGGCAATGGTACCATTCCCAAAGGGATTTGAAATCCCCAAATTTAATAAATATCATGGGATGGGAAACCCTGAAGATCAGATGAAGGGGTTCCAAGTACATTGCATGGAAGGTGCCTACAATGACACATATCAAATGTGGCTATTCCCTCGAAGCTTGGTTGGTGACGCTGTGGAATGATTTTCTCATCTTCCTACGGGAATCAAAACATTTTAGGAGATCAAAGATGCATTCCTCCAAAATTACACATTCAACATTTTTGTGGATGTTAGTTTGGAAGAACTCTCGACGCTCAAACAGAGTAAGGGGGAATCATTCACCACCTTTCTCTAGCGATGGTGAGCCAAGGCCAATCGAAGGAAGTGGGCCATGCCAGAAGAGCAACAAGTCTATACCATAATTTCCAATACAAAAAAAACCTTGGCATTCTTTCTAAAGATGCAATGCATCACTACGTATGATCAACTGATCCCCAAGGCACTCAATATTGAGCGAGCTCTTTTTACACAAGGGGGCACACCCACTTACTTTGAACATCAAGACAATCGCCCACCCACCAGTTACAACAACAAATCTTGAACATGGGCGAAGAATCAAAATGTCACCAACAATGGAGTAGTGGATTCCAAGGTTGTCATCAATTCTCCCAGGAAGAATAATCAGACGCATCATCGCCAACCGGAGAACAACAACCAAAATAACACAAACAAATTTGGTAAACCAAAAACCACCCCAAAACCAAATTAACAATCTCAATAATCAAGGAGGACCACCTTCGTGAAACAAGTTTCCCCCAAACATAAATTCACAGCCCTTGGGGATTCAATCGAGTCCATCATGAAAAATTTGGTCAATGAGAACATTATCAAGGTCCCCACCCATGATAATTACAATGAACCCCAGGTGAAGCCACCTTGGTACAACAAAAAATCTCTTGTGTGATTATTATAAACTCAAGGGACACACGACCGCCAACTGTATGAAGTTGAAGAACATTATCCAAGATCTCATTGAGGACAAGATCATAAATGTTGAACAACTGGTCGATAATCAAGATCTGAAGATATACACGAATGTGATGCCTAATCATAATCAAGGAAGTAATCAAGGAAATAACCAAGGGAGAAACAAAGGGAAGCAAAAGTATGCTAGTGAAAACCTTGTATATGAAGACATTGTCGCATGCGTAGACAAGATGGTCACGGTCATTAACATCAAAGGAGCCAATGCCGATTGTGGAGTCACCGATCGTGGTGGAAAGTTTACTATTGAAGGGACATCACAACCATCTAAGACCCCCATTTCAAATACAAAATCCATTCCCTATGATTATAGCGTCATCGACCAACTAGAGAGAATGCCCTCCCAAATCTCCATCATGGAATTATTGAAAATTTCTGCTACCCATAGGAAAATCCTTGATGAAGCATTAGTTGCGTCCACCATCTCCACCGCCTTTGATACATAACAATTTTAGTAGATGGTTGGTAACATTGTTGCCCCAAATCTCCTCACATTCTCTGATCAAGATTTCACCACAAAACCATCTCACAATCGTGCACTTCACCTTCAAGTGTTGATTCATAAAAAGAAAGTCAAAAGGGTCCTAGTGGATGGAGGTGTAGGCCTCAACATCTGTTCTCTCAAACTCATAAATAAATTGAGATTCTCTAAGAATTCCATTGAAAAAAATAAAGGCATCACCATAAGAGCATAAGATGATCAAGAAAGAGTGTCTCAAGGCACTATCAGAATCCCAATCCAAGTTGGGCCAACAACCATTGAAACCACTTGTCAAGTTCTTGATCTCGACCTAGCATACAACATCCTCCTAGGATGCCCATGGATCCATGGAATGAAGGCAGCCACCTCAACATTCCATCAATGTGTCAAATTCCTATACCAAAATGAGGAGGGCACAATACATGGTGATCCAAAACCATTTTCCTATTGAAAAAACTTGGAAGCCAAGTTTTATAAAATCCCCCAAGTACCAAAAAATGATGAAGGTCCATCCACTTCATACATAGACCCATCTAACATTGCCTCCACTTATGCGACAAAGACACCCTCCATCGATGATTTATCCAAAATCAAGATCATGATCCAAGACAATGGGTGTAGAGACTACAAAATGAAGAAGAATGTCTTTCTTGTAGGAGAGTTACCACAATCTCCTAGGTCACATGGGCAACCTTAACTAGCTGAAACACCTATTCACACTATTAGGGAAGATTCTTCTGGATTCCACCGCTGGGGGATCTAAGTCGGGAAAATGTAGATGAGGGAGACATTTCAAGAACTCTCTACCATGATGAAAGACCCACCCCCACTCTACCCATGGACAAAACCAATAAAGGGTTGCAAATTATGCTCAGTATGGGTTATAACATGAATGAAAGCCTAGGAAGAAACAACGATGGATGACTAGAGCCTATTGTTGTAGAAAGAAGAATGATAAAACTTGGCCTGAGATGTACCCGTCCGAGTATAACCATACATGGCAGAGGTACTCCTAGTAGAGCAGTCAGATCCCCTCCTTAAGCATGACCAATAGTGATGACGAGGATACCATAATGGGTCTTCCCCTAGATAATTTCACTTTTGATGTAACTAATGTCTACACCAATAGTGATGACGAGGATACCATAATGGGTCTTCCCATGATTTTTGAGAATTCCACCTTACTTATGATTAGTCCTCACTCGCTGAGTCAAACCAACAAACCCATAAAATCAACTTAGTGTACCTTCAATTCACCGACTATGACCAATGAGGACCATCGATTCTAGACTCATTCAAAAATGATGAGGCACTCTCAGAGTTTCTGGGACTAAGGGATACAACTTCATGCGGAGATCACAAGGCTGGTTTTGACATCACATTGGACACTCAAGCATATTATGGGGAAACGATTGAGTCCTTCAGTCACAAAATAAAAAGAATGAGAATAAGCTAGGAGTTATTGAGTGAAAACCACACTATGGCACTGTCTAACCAAAGAATAGTAAAAATAAAGGATGCATCTAACAGTGAAAAAATCTCTGAGGAACCAAAAGATGAAGGACTCAATCTCCCTCCTATTGCACTTCATCAGGAGAAATCGACAGTTTTGGCGGAATAGTGTAATCCTATCAACTTGGGAACGAAGGCAACACCACAAATCACCTTCTATGCTAAGTCACTTTTGATAGAAGAACAAGAATTATTGGCTGCATTTCTAAAGGAAAGAAAGGTGAAATTTTCATGGACCTATGTTGATATGCCGAGTCTTGATCTGGATGTCGTAGTTCACCACTTGGCTATTTACCCAAGAGCAAAGGTAGTCAGACAAAAATTAAGAAAAAGGCATCCTCAAATAGCATTGATGGTCAAATTGGAATAATAGAAACTCCTAGATGTTGGCTTCATATGCCCACTGATTATCCAGAATGGGTATCCAATCTGGTGCTAGTTTCAAAACCAAATGGGGGCATCCGTATCTACATTGACTTCAAAGACCTCAACAAAGGATGTCCCAAGGATGATTTTCCACTACCTAACATTGATATGATAGTGGACATGAAAACCAAACATGAGATGCTATCACTGATGGATGGCTTCTCATTGCATAACCAGATAATGATCACAAAGGAGGACCAACATAAGACCACATTTACATGTCCATGGGGCACCTACTACTGGAATATGATGCCATTTGGGCTAAAAAATGTAGGGGCTACATATTAGATGGCCATGACACTAATCTTTCATGACATGATACACAAAATTGTCGAATATTACGTGGATGATATATTGGCCAAATCAAAGAAGAGACAAAATCACATAGCAGCCCCAAGTGTCATTTTTGACAGACTGGAGAAGTACAAGGTTAGGCGCAACCCCAATAAATGTGTCTTTGGGGTACAATCAGGTATAATTTTGGGATACATAGTATCGATGAGGGGAACAAAGGTGGATATCGCAAAGGCTAAAGAAATCCTCACCATGGAGGCACTAAGGATAGTAAAATAGCTCAAAGGCTTGTAGGGCAGACTCCAATCCATCTAAAGGTTCATAGCGCAACTAGTAGAGAAATAATTTGCATATTCACATCTACTCCACAAGGGAGTAGCATACAAATGGTATGACAAGTGCAATCAAGTATTTCATAAAATCAAAGAATATCTACTCACACCACTAGTATTAATGCCACCCATTGTAGGAAAACCATTGATTTTATACATCTCAGCAATAGCAGCAGCCCTTGGTGCTCTTTTAGCTCAACACAATAAAAATGGGATAGAGCGGGCCATCTATTACATCAGAAGAATAATGGTAGGGCATGAGATCAACTACACACCAATAGAAAAATCTTGCCTAGTAGTTTTGTTTGCAGCTCAAAATTTCAGACAGTACATGCTAGCTCATCAGATCAAGTTGATTGCCAAGATCGATCCCCTAAAGTATCTATTGTCAAAGGCAATGCTCAAAGGAAGAATGGCTAAGTGGGTCATGATACTATCAAAACATGACATTGAATATGTGGAGTGAAAAGCAATCAAAGGTCAAGTCATTGCAGACCAACTGGCAGAGGCTCCAATATATTTAGAGAATCCACTCATATTTAAATTTCTAGACAATTCCATCTTTAATCTCAACATAAACGATCATTGGAAACTCTTCTTCAACAACTCATACACACAACATGGATCAAGAGCCAGTGTTTTCTTCATCATCCCGCAAGGGGATTGTATACCTAGATCCTACAAATTGGCATTCCCTTGTACTAACAACATTGCAAAATATGAGGCTTTAACCATAGGTCTCAAGATTATGGCACAGTGGCGGATCATGGCACTAAAGGTTTATGGGGATTCACAACTAATTATCAGCCAAGTCAATGGTGAGTACGAAAATAAGGATGACAAACTCACACCTTACAAGAATTTTGTAGAAATCCTAGAGCAATCGTTCATTGATATCACCTTTTGAGTAGATCCGAGGCCTAACAACATAGTAGTTGATGCCATGGCAACAATTGGATCCTTAATGCATATCCTCACAATGTTTGAAAACATGAATTCTTGGTAGAGCAACTTCTTGTACCCACATTCGAGGTACCAGATTCATAATATGTGTGTGAACTCATTGGTCCTAGTGATCCCTAGTATCACGACATCTATACCTACTTGAGAATAGAATTCCTCCCAAGTGACATAACCCCAAACCTCAAATGAGCCTTCATCAAAAAGTCCACCCGTTTTTTCATCCTAGGAGAAACCCTCTATCATAGGAGAATTGAGGAAACCCTTTTGCATTGCCTAAATCCTGAGGAGGCCCTAACTGCTCTGACTGAGGTACCCAATGGCACTTGCGGTGCACACTCAAGTTGTATGACCTTGGCTAGGAAGCTACTGAGAATCGGGTACTACTGGCCAACAATGGAAAGAGAGGCACATGACTTTATCAGAAAGATTTTATAGTGCCAGCAACATTGAGACCTTATCCATGCACCAGATCAAGAAATCCATCCTATTGTTACACTATGACCCTTTTCACAATGGGGGCTTGATCTTATTGGCAAAATCACACCCACCTCATCCAACGACCACAAATTCATCATTACCACCAAAGAGTATTTCACAAAGTGGGTTGAAGCAATTCCCATGACCTACATCATTGGAAAAAAGATATCCAAGTTCATCTTGAACTATCTAATTTGTCGATATGGTATCCCCTAATCCATTATCTTTGATAATGGGACACCTTTGAAGAATCAGGATGTCCATGACTTGTGCAAAAAAATTAAAATCCAACATCACTTTTTCACTCCGTACTATCCCCGAGTCAATCGCCAAGCAGAAGCTACCAACAAAACCATCTTGAAAATCCTTAAGAAAATAGTCAATGACTCTGATTGTGACTAGAATCTATAGCTAAATCCCACCTTATGGGCCTATTGCACCAACATTCACATGCCACTAGGCACCACCCCATTCTCCCTAGTCTATGGATCAAAATCTATCCTCCCAATTGAGATCGAGCTCCCATCACTGAGAATATCACAGCAGAACCTCATTACAGATGAGGAATATTGAG
>CM021109.1:532338385-532477335 GCA_007115665.2 Sequoiadendron giganteum | reverse complement strand
TTTTGATGATTGTGGGATCATTAATGAGCCAATGACAAGATGCCACTTGTCAAGATGTGAGAGGATGAGGTTTGTGCACATTTTGGCCAATGTGCCAATTTAAAATTTGAATTTGCATGAAATGACATGTTTAGGGGGGTTGAAAAGTGAATTAAATGCTAAGTTGACTTGTGTAAGAGATGTGTAAGAGAATTTAATGCTTTGTTGGAAGGGACAAGTCCTTTGGAGGGAGATTCAAAATTGGAGGAATATTCCATCTTGATGCCCTTTTGAAAGTAATTAGAAGAAAAATTTAATAAATCAAAGAAATGATTTATTGGTGCAAGTGGATGGGTTAGTTAAGAGTTTACATTTGACTCAAGTTGAGTCAAAAGCTAGAGAATGGGTGATTATGATTAGAGGTTAATTAATCCAAATTAATTAACTTGGAGGATTTAAGGAGTTTGATATTTGATTTAAATCATTTTGATTTATTGAATCAAATGAGAAGAAATTAAGGACTTAATGAAATAATTTGATTTATTTAATTAAGTATGATGAAGCTATGGGATTAATCAATAAATTGTTTTAATTGATTAATAACATAATTGGATGTAAATTAGAGCGAGATTTAGATGCATGATGTCTATTTTAAGTATCTACATTTTGCCCCTTTTTGAAGCAATGTACTTGTTGCATTAGTTCAAAGAATGATGCTGTCGACATCGAAATTTAATTATTTTTTTAATTTTTTCAAATGTCCTAGCTGAAATAAGTACGTTAGTACATTGCTCCCTCGAGAGATCAAGCGAAAAGATTCGATTTGAGGTCGATCTCGCAAAAAAGAGGTTCAAAATGGATGTATGGATGGTTAGACTAACTGATCTATATGATAATGATTATGTAAATGAGGTGTTTGTAAGATGCTTAGAATAACAAATCTATATTATTTTAAACAACTTAAATGATGATGCAAATGAGATATTTGTAAGATTCTTAGAATAACAAATCTATATTAATTTAAACAGCTTATATGATGATGCAATGAGATGGATGAGATGCATGATGTTGTCCTATGATGATATGACATGATTATGCAAGATGAGAGTATCGATGTAGAATGGATGCATTGTTAGTGTGAAAGAGGATAGAAGAATGAGAGGGATCAACCCTTGAATCCAAGAAGATGCAGAAGTTCAACAATCCAATTTTATTAGAAATGATGATGAATGATGATGTATTTTCTTATCCAGGGATGGGAGAGATAAAAAGCATAACTTTCCTTATGTTTGATAACACACATAGGTACGATGCATCAAGGTATAAAGAACTAGGATGGTGTTGCACCTAGTGTGATGGAATTTGACTCGACAATCAGATAGGAGTGCTCTTCTTCACATTTGACATATTGAAACCTTGCTAGGATGGACCCAACAAAGAAATTATTCGCCAAGTTATATTACAAGAATGTCCAACAAGCACAAAAAATAAAAAGATAATGATCATTGCCCCATTCCTTTCTCTCTAAACCTATTTTTTTTAGGCATCATCAAGAGGTCCTTGGAATGAGTGCAAAATAAGATAAGTCAAAAAGACTAGATAAAATAAACGAACAAGCTAATGTTCTTCATACCACTAGCCAAGGCTAAACTAAGGTGATACCTGATGCTGATGTCCATCACTAGAAAGTCACATTCCTAGGACATGTTTTTATCAGGGTTCTGATGAGATTGATTGGATGATAAGCTATTGATACTACGAGTTGACCAACTTGCTAACTTACAGGTCTAGACTTGAGACTTTGATGATTAGGTGTTCACTTCTGGACTTGCTAGACTTGCTTCTGACTGACTTATCAAAGGATGGCGATGATACTATAGTGTTCTTTAATCAGCTCAATAACTAGGAACATGAATTCCTCTACTCAGGGATTTGAACATCACAACTGGCAGTCATAACCTACTAAAGAACCTCATTTAATCATCAACCTAGGAATGTAAACTTGAAATGGGCTAGCACAATATATGCACCAATCACCCTTCCAGACATACATGATTCCTAAAATGCTTTATACTAGAATTTAAATTTCTGGAAACAACTTTTTACTGGATAACTTGCTTGGAAATGAAAACTTGAAAGATAAAACTATTCTGCATCTAGTGGCTATAGGAACAGTTGACAACTTTGTGTTTCTGCCAGCTATAGGAACAATCACATTAGCTTCTATGAAGGGAAATGCAGCTATTCTAACTTGCTGAATAAAAGTATGGACAGTTCCCTAAGTGGCCCCCCTTAGGTAATGCCAAAAGTAGACAATAGATTAGGTGAAAAACTTCATAAGCTTTATTGATTCAATGTAAACAAGTACATAGCACAATCTCTTGACTGAATTTCTGAAACTGAAAATGTGTTACAATAGCAATTTCTTCCAGAATGGGCTATTTATTGAAAACCGATTCTAACTACTAACCAACCTTCCCTTATAAAATGGGAGGCATTTATTACATTTAACTAACTTAAGCAAAGAGGTGAATGACAATGTAAGAACTAAGTCAAATCAGTTTAACAGTCTTAAAGCACCATCATCCTAGATTCATGCATGACCAAGACACCTGGCCTAGATTTCTGGAACACTCTCCCTACATGGTGGATGAGTTGAAACTGTCTCCCCATCTTTTGCTGTTGAACCAGTCTTTATAGATTTGGTCTTCTATTCTTCAAGTGGAAATTGAATTCCCTTCCTCCAATCGTGGTACCTACAAAATATCTAGCCATCTTTTCTTGAGGAAGAAGGTTAGCTCAATACATTCATTCTTTAAGAAAATCCATTACTTTATTCATTCATTCATTAAGTATTAAACTAAGGCAAACATTGTTTCAGATATGGCTGCAGGAAGTTTTGGTAGTGGCGGCTGCAAGAAGGTTTTATGATCACAAAAAGCCATAAAGTATTTATCAAACTAATAAAACATTAAAGGTAATAATCATGAGACTTTTTATCATAATATACTCATCATATTTAAGTCATAAAAAGGTCTATGCCCTATCCCATAATCAGATTGAATGTTTGTTTTAGCATAATAAAAATAGAAAAGTATTTATAAAAGTATGATCAAAATGTGCCAAAGACTTGGCTCATCACTCCCCTCAACCAACTACTTGCTCGACCCTTCAGCAAGTTTAGCATTCCTTCTTCTAGCAAACTCTCTCAGATCTGCGCTTAGTTGCTGCCCACATTCGCCATTCTGGAAACTCCAGAAGTGAGCTCGCATTGCCTCCAGCCTTTGCCATCTATTATCTTCAGAACTTCTGTTATAAGTGTTGTTGTCCCCTTGTATAGCCAGTAATGGCCATAGGAGAATAGGCGGCTACATAACCAAGGGCAACCAATTCTCCCTCTTTGTTTTGGCATTCCTCATGTACCTCTCTGCCCTTCTGGTTGCTGCATACAAGGTATTGGGAGTATGTGGTTTTGCTATCTTTAATTGAAATGAAAGATGCTCCCATCTGTTTTGAATGTGCAGGGTTGTAGCATTAAAATCACTGTTTATAATTTGGAAATATTGAGAAAATACCTCTTGTCTTAGAGGCTCAATCAGTGGCCTAGCTCTTTCATCTCTCCACAATTTCTTCCAATCAAAGTAAATACCCATTCCATTTCTAGATTCATTTCTCATAGACAATGACATATTTACTTCATCATGCATATGGCTATCAAATTGTTCCCCTCTACTTATTTCATTGGTGATCCAGGAGATTAGAGCGCTGATATGAATATCACTGCCATAACATAAGGGATTCCATTCCTTATCTTGGGATACAACCAAATTTTGTAGATAAAATTCACACAGGAGGTTCTTGATGTGCAAAGGTGAATCCTTGTATGCTTCATAAAATTCCTTAGAGGTATCTAAAGAAGGATTCTTACCTTTCTAGACTCTAATTAGTTGGAAGTTCAAATACAACTCCTTGAGATACATTGCGTAGACAGGTGAAGGTGCTCGACATTGCATCAGCTGTGGAATGAGCTCTACCACCTGGTTGAGAGTGTCATTCAAGTTAGCAATTTCTAGATTCTTGTTCTGGATTATCCTCTGTAGTCTCTCAATTTCAAGTGCAGAAGCAGTCTGCTGTTGCTGAAGTTCTCCAAAACATGCCATTCCTGTAGCAAAGTTTGTGACATGGAGTGGTGGTCTATGATTATAACATACTACAAGTGTGTCCTATACTTCTTCAAGTACATCCACCTTTCCTTGTTCTTCTTCTCCAATTACCTCTACATTATGTGGTTGTTCAGGGTTATCCTGTCCTAAATCACCATCCTGTTCTTTCTGATAAGAAAAAATCTCATCAGTCATGCCAATGTTTTCATGCTCTTCTTCTAATGGAAATACAACTGGTTCTTCCTCCTTCTCATCACATTCCATACCTTCCTGTAGCTGCTCTGCAATGGTAGCCAATTCATTCAGGCCAACCCCTTCAGGTGTACTCACAACCTCCTCGATAACAGGTTCTTCTTCTCTTAGTTCAGGACTGGAACGATCTGAAGGTGGTGTGGTAGGAGTAGTATTAAGTGATTGGTAGGCTGCCTGTATCTGGAGCCTAGAGCTCCTTCTTATGGAAGTAGGAATTATTTTATGCTTTTTGGAAGGTTTGGCTGCAAGAAGAGAGAAGTTTTCCTTTTGCTTTCTTTTTACAGGTTCAGGGGTTGTTACAACAGGTGACTTTCCTTTCCTATCCTTGGGAGATGGCTCAGTACTTTTGATAGGACCTTGTGCCGGCTGCTTGGGAGTTCTTTCAGAAAGAGGAACATCATCCTATGAATCAGATGATTCTTGAGGAGGGGACATAGCCGTAGAGGTCTAGCCTATGGACTGGGAGGTTCGTTGCTTAAAGGTAAGAGGTTCACCCCTAGGTCCTACATTTTGAATTTTAGGGTTGAATTGGATAGTGAATTCTTCCCAGGTCATTCTTGATGAGTTTTGAATGGATTTTTCAACAAGTAAGTTAATAAGGCAATGGTGAGATACGGAGTTAACCCTACCCTTTTTAAATTCAGCAGCACTGTTGGATAGCAAATTGTAGAGGAAGTCAAGAATATTCATCAACAATCCATGGCATAAATGAGACAAAATTTTGAAGTGATGAGAATGCAGGACTGAAAACATACCTTCAAAGGTTATATATTTGATGATATATCCCACCCGTGACACCCATACCTACAGTAGACTCATTCTTTGCGCACCCTCCTTATCTACCCATAGAGGAGGGTCATTTGGCCGAGTGAACTCAGCCCTGGCGCTTCTTGCATCTCTTCCTCTGGGAAATGGTTCTTCGACTTGAGGTAATCCCGTTATCTCAACAATTCTGTCAATTGATACATTGACTGTTATGCCTCTAAATTTTGCTTTCCCATCCTGAAATGTCCTCAGAATTCCTCTCATAATGTCTATGCTGAAAGTCCGTAATGACTCAAAATATCCCTAAGATTGAAACACTATTAGTTGTACCTACAAGTTAGGATAAATCAAACAATGAAATACATAAGGATATAAAAGAGAATAATGTAAAACGGAATGGTCTCACCAATCTTCTCTATTCCATGATTCCTTCCATTGTACCTCCTTAAGCTTTTGCTGCAATGATGGATTGCCCTCAGATTTGTCTATATGAGCAAACTTCTCTAATGCCTAGCCTTAACAAATGCCTTTGAAGGATTTAATATGATTCTATGCAAACTAGAAATCAATTTCTAATATGCAAGCAATAATATGTCTAAGATCAAATGCCCTATGATGGAAGAATGCCTATAATAAAAGTGTAAACAAATGATCATGGATCCGAAAATGAAATCAAGATTGTCATTTTATAGAAAATGCAATCTTGAATGGACGGACAAGATGAGAGATTGAAGAATACCCTAGAATCAAAGGTCAAGATTCAATAAGGCAACCTCATGGCGATTTTAGGAGTAGACTTTACCATTCATTGTCCAAAGGAATCCATGAGTCTTTTCTTTTTCTGTAGTCTAGTTTCAACCATACAAAGTTTTGCTCAACTTGGGATGATGGAAAAAAATGATCTAAGTATGAGACTATTTTTTTTTTTTGGATTTTCAAAATGATGCTATGAAAAAGACTTGTGGATGCAAGTGGTGTGACACTAGATGGAGATGCTAAAATGATATGCAATAAGTGATCCTAAGATGTATTTACTAGTGAGAGATCTAAAGAGGACAAACTTGGACAAACAATGTTTTTGCAATGATTCAGTTTTGGAGGATCAATGGACCGTAGAAGGACTATAAATGGGACAAAGTGAAATCTCCACACTAGACTATTGAGTGGGAAATGCTTCACAAAATGATTGAAAAAATGAAAAAGGTAATTGGGTCCAATGATAACCTACTAATGAATGCAAAGTTTGGACAATGAATGGTAAGAGTCAACTCCTAAAATCTGCCAAAGTGAGTGTCTAAGGAGGTGGTGAAGCTACCAATGCAATCTAGTGAAAGTGACCTATTATGAGCCTAAAATGGTATCTAAATATGCAATTGTTTTGAGGGAAAGTTGAGCAAGTTAGAGTTTGGTTTGGACTGTAATAGTGAAAAAAAAGATTTGATTGACTTGGAGACAGGTTGTGAACTTTCTGATTTTGACAGTAAAGAAATGTTTGCAGTTTTTAGCAAATGCGGTGCAATAGAGTAGATGCGGCTCACTGAATCGAATGCAGTTCAGGAAGTGTTGAATGCGACACAATGTTGTGAATGCAGGTTTGTGTTTGGCAAATGTGGCTCAGTTAACTGAATGTGGCTCGTTGGTTGCAAATGTGGCTCTGTAATTATCGATTGCGTCTTGACAGAGCGAATGCGGCTCCTGATGGCTCAGATGCGTCTGATTAGAGCGAATGCGGTTTTCCAGATGTCAAATGCGGTGCAGTAGAGCGCTTGCGTTGCAATATGTAGTTTTAGGAAAAAACCCGAACACAGTTTGTAGTTTTTGACCAGTTTTTGTGATTCCAATTTGTGATTTTGTAATTTTTTTGAAGATTTTTAAGAATTCTTGGCAAACATAGAAATCAAAAATATAAAATGCTTGTTCAAACAAACTCACTCTTAAAAGTCAAGTGGGTCATCCTCGCAATCATAGCCCACATCTTAAAATCACGTCGACTCACACAGCCTTGTCACCCCCTAGAGGGCGCCCGTGTTTTTGTCTTTTCTAGGTGCGTACTCAAGGTGACAGAAGTGGATACTAAATCCCCTGAGCAAACAATTCGTGGTGATTATATGGTGAGTGTCTTGGGGGGAGATTCTTCCCTCCCCTTGCACTGTGATTGAAAGGATGTCTGGTTACTAACACAGCTGGCTACTACACTAGGTTCTTAGTAAGTCTTTCCGTTCAGTGTGGCAATGGATATACTCCCTCGAGAGACCTCCCAACCTTTAGAACAAAGGCTTTGGGGATGGTTATCCTGTCAACTACTGTCAAGTTGGATTTTCATCAACAACTTGCTTTTGATTATAGTGGGTTGGAAACCTTGGCTTTAGGTGTTCCCACATAGGTCATTCCCGTAGGGTGAGTACTTTTTCCCACTACGGCAGGCCTTCTAAAGGTTGTATGAAAACAGTAAATGCATAAGTATGAAAGAAAGGATAGGTCTGGCTTTTTGATCACCCAGTAAAGGGGAGAGCATATGCCTACTATCCAAAACACATAAAGCAAGTGTTCAATTTTAAACCCACAACAAAAAGATTTTCTAATCTAAGTGAAGATGTTGCTTCACACAGACATGGTGTTCATTTTAATTCAACAAAATTTTGTGTGGTGACTATCCTAGATTGATAAATTCCAAATTTAAAGAATGCCTACCCTAGGGTTGATAAATTCAATCTTTAAGTGTGTTTATCCTAGGATTGGTTCATTTTACCCTTAAAGAAAAAAAAGATAACAAAAAAGGCTATACTGGCCACGGTCGCGTCGGATCCAGTTTACAATAAATGAGAAAAAAATAAAAACAAAAATTGTGTTTTACCAGTCGTTTGCGATGCGAAGTTTCGAATGCGGATCGTCAAATGCGTCGCGGCAGTTGCGGCTCTCCGAGTAGCAAATGCGGCGCAGAAGAACGATTGTGTCGCATACGAATGCGAATGCGGTGGAGCAGAGCGTTTACGTCGCACTATATGTCAAATGAGGCTTTCCGTACCCTGAACTTGCAAAAAATGTACGACACCTACAAAAAAAAAGGACGTGTTGGAATGTCCTGTTCACCAATGTAATGACCTAAAATATCCTGCAAGATTGAAACACTTTATTAGTTGTACCTACAAGTTAGGATAAATCAAACAATGAAATACATAAGGATATAAAAGAGAATAATGTAAAATGGAATGGTCTCACCAATCTTCTCTATTCCATGATTCCTTCCATTGTACCTCCTTAAGCTTTTGCTGCAATGATGGATTGCCCTCAGATTTGTCTATATGAGCAAACTTCTCTAATGCCTAGCCTTAACAAGTGCCTTTGAAGGATTTAATATGATTCTATGCAAACTAGAAATCAATTTCTAATATGCAAGCAATAATATGTCTAAGATCAAATGCCTTATGATGGAAGAATGCCTATAATAAAAGTGTAAACAAATGATCATGGATCCGAAAATGAGATCAAGATTGTCATTTTATAGAAAATGCAATCTTGAATGGACAGTCAAGATGAGAGATTGAAGAATACCCTAGAATCAAAGGTCAAGATTCAATAAGGCAACCTCAATTAGGGTTAGGGCAAAATACCCATAGGTGTAAATAAGATTTAATTAAATGAATTAAATCCAAACTGAATGTGACAGTGGAGATGAAATTAGTAAAAATCAAAAGACAAGAGGATGAGATTTTAGAAAATCAATAATTTTGGAAATTACTTGATTTGTAGAAGAATATTTCCCTTTTGAATTAAATTAATTCAAAATAGAAGATTTTGTGAGGTAATTAGTAATTGATTTTTTAAATTAATTACTAAATGAAGAATCAGTTAAGTATGTGAGATATTTTTAAATGATTTGTTTTATTTAAAAATATAGAAATGTCACATGCCATAATTAAATAATTAAAATAATTATTTAATTTAGAAGAAGTAGTTAATTAAATAAATAAATGAATGAATTTATTTAATTAAGAGAGGATTTAGGAATTAGTGACACATTAAATAAATATATTTTAAATATATTCATTTAATAATCAGGAGGATATTAATGATAAGGATTAATTAAATAAATTGATGACTTTATTTAATTATTAGAAGACTTTAACAATTAGTGACATATTAAATTAAATAAATAAGATTTATTTATTTAATAATCATGAAGAATGAAAGTTTATGAATTAATTAAATAATCATGAATTATTTGATTAATAGTTGAATGTGGGTTAGGGACATAATTCAAATGTTACAATTATGCTAGGATGGAAAGTGGTAAAATAGTGTTCGCAGGCCTAGGTCATTTTTAGGTGTCTACAAATCCTGAAGCTTCAGGAAGTAATTGAGCCACCCATATTGTCTGAATAGTGGCACATGCAGCGCATCTTGCAACAAGATGCTATGGTCTGTAGGCAATTGCTGAATCGACTGACCTCCCATTTCCTTGGTTCTCTGCAATTAAATGCGTTAAGTAATGCTCACCTAGCTTTTCCAACTGAACTTCCTGTAACCCAACTAATGAACCTTTTGCAATTCTATAGCACTTTGCCCTTCCCCTCAACTGTAACTTTTGAACTACTCTTCAAAAGTGACAGAAAAATAGGGAAAACAATGTGATCATGCAATCTTTTTGAGGGAGAGAGTAATCATGGATAATCGGAATACATTTAGGTTCATTATTGCAAGAAGGAAAGACTGTTTTATTATTAATTATAGTTTTCAAATATTGGGGGTTCTCGACAACTGACAGGACAAAGCTTATGGTGGCAATAATAAGGACGTGGTGGAAGTTATGTCATAGAGAAACGTGCTCAATTGTGCAGATGAGCCGAAGGAAATGGCAACCATATATGAAATTTGTTTGTGCTAATTAATACTAAATTAAATGCAATAAATAAAGCAACTTAAACAATCTTAAAGTGAAGTGGAGCGTACCTGGAGAGAATCGCCGTAATTATCTGATGTGACCTCCTTCTTCATTGCAATATGTGACACGGAGAAATGTGGATGATATGGGAAATGACAGGTGGATGATGTGGAAGAGAGAGAGTGAGTACAGATTGTGGATGAAGTGAATGAATGGAATGAGGATCTTAATAGATAACCCCTTTATTATGATTTGGTATGCACTTTTATGCATGGCTTGGGAATTTGAGCCTAGGCTCAATTCCTTTAGCTGCAAGATCGCTGCTGTCCTGCTCAATTTCGATCTGTCTCAGAAATGTTTCCTTGTCAATGGGTTTAGAATAGAGCTTTAGGCGATGCCCATTGACTAATAGCTTGAATCAGACCTCATCAATGGTCTTTAATTGAACAACACCATTGGTGAATACCTCTTCTATCTCATATGGACCCAACCATCTGGTTTGCAGTTTTCCTGGATTGTCTTTATACCGTGAGTCATAAAGCAGAGCCCAATCTCCTGCTTTGAATTTATTTTCCTTGATGTATTTATCATGCCACCTTATTTGCTAGTTTTGTATCATCTCAGTGTACTACAGGACATTCTTTCGGAGCTCATCCAGAGCATTGAGCTGCATGACTCTGTCCCTTGTGCATTTGTTAAATCCATGTCCATCTCTAATGCTGTTATTAGAGTCTTATGTTTGAATTCTATTGGCATCACAACTATTTTACCATACACCATTTCAAAAGGTGTATATCCTGTAGCAGTCTTCCAGGTAGTACGGTAGGCCCATATAGCTTCTGGTAACCTTGCGGCCCAGTCCTTTCTATGCAAATCTATAGTTTTAGTCAAAATGGCCTCTATGTCCCTGTTGGTGACCTCAACCTGGCCATTAGCCTGGGGATGATAAGGAGTTGATTTCCTGTGACGTATATTGTATTCATTTACTAAGGTTGTGATAAGTGTAGAAGTGAATTGTGCTCCTTGATCTGTCACTATTTCCCTAGGGACACCAAACCTGGTGAATATTTCCTCATAGAGGAATTCAACCACTTTATTATCCCTAGCATGTTTCATAGGTTTAGCTTCTACCCATTTCGTCACATAATTTGTGCATACAAAGATGTAGGACTTACCATTGGAAGGTGGATCAATTGGTCCTACAAAATCCAGTCCCCATTTGTCGAAGGGTGTAACAACAACTTGTGGAAATAGAGGCATCTCATCAGATCGAGTTGGTCTTCCCATCCTTTGGCATCTGTCACATCTCCTGGTATATTTGGCTGCATCTCTATGCAGAGTTGGCCAATAGTAGCCAATATTTAAAATTTTCATTGTTGTTCTTTTGGCAGCAAAATGTCCACCACACGGCTCATCATGGCTTGCATGCAATATATCATAAGTTTCTTCTTCTTATAAACATCTCCTCATAACTTGATCTGGCCCTGTATAAAACATGCAATCTACAATCCAAGAAAAGTTAAAACTTTTCTCTATCAATAATGTTTTTTCCTTAGGGGAGAATTAAGGAGGAGTTCTTCCTGCAGCCAGATAATTTGCTATATCGGCATACCATGGGTGAATAACCTTGATTGAAAATAGGTGCTCATTAGGAAATGAATCTTCAATAAGTACGGAGTCATCTTGCCTTTGAATTCTAGAAAGGAAATCAGCAACCACATTGGCTTTACCTGGCTTGTCAACAATTGTAATGTCAAATTCCTGCATCAACAACAACCACCTTGCCAATCTCCCGGCTATTGAGCTTTTGTTCATGAGATACCTAATTGCTACATGATCAGTGTAGACAAATATCTGATAACCTATGATGTAATGCCTGAATTTATTGAGGGCATAGATGATTGCCAACATCTCTTTTTCTGTAACAGTGTAGTTTAGTTCAGCCCCTTGTAGATTTTTGCTTATGTAGTAGAGTGCACTAACTGTTGAACCACCCTTCTGTCCTAACACGACTCCAATGGAATAATCTGATGCATCAGTATGAATATGAAATGGAAGTGACCAATCAGGTCCTTTCAAAATAAGTACTTGTGTAAGGGCAACTTTTAAATCAAGGAATGCTTTTTCACATTCCTCAGTCCAAGAAAAATCTGCATCTTTCCTCAGCAGACTGTATAAGGGGCTTGTTGTTTGGCTGAAGTTCTTGATGAATCTTCTATAGTATCCAGCATGGCCTAGAAAGCTTCTTGATTCTTTCTGCTTGGTAGGAAAGGGTAGATTAGAGCTGACTTCAATCTTAGCAGGATCAACCAGTATTCCTGCAGCAGAAATATAGTGACCAAACACTATTCCATCTTGCATCATCATGAAACACTTTTGACTATTCAACGATAGGTTATGATCTTCACATCTCTGTAGTACTTTCTTCAAGTTGGCTTGAGTTTTCTCAAATGTTGCACCATAAACAGTAAAGTCATCCATGTATATTTCCATGCAATCATATGAGATGTCTGAGAAGATACTTATGACTGCTCTCTGGAAAGTTACAGGAGCATTACAGAGACCAAAAGGCAAAACTGAGTAGGCAAATGTTCCCTAAGGGCATGTAAAAGTAGTTTTTTTTATCCTTAGGAGCAATCTTGATTTGATTGTACCCGCTGAAGCCATCTAAGAATGAGAAGTACTTTTTCCCAACTAAATTATCTAGAACTTGATCAATGAATGGAAGAGGAAAGTAATCTTTCTTTGTTGCCAAGTTAAGCTCTCTGTAATCTACACATACTCTCCATTTCCCTCCTTTCTTAGGAACAATAACCAATGGGGAAACCCACTGACTATCTGAGATTGGGTAGATAAAGCCACCTATTAACATTTTCTGCAATTCTTCTTTAACAATTTCTCTCAAGGTTGGATTGATTCTTCTTTGAGGCTGCTTGACAGGTCTGAACTCACTGTTAATGAATATGCGATGTGTGCAGAGTTTTGGGTCTAAACCCTTCATGTCACCATATTCCCAAGCAAAAGTTGACTTATGACTGGTAAGCATTTTGACCATAGATTCTTGTTGCTCACTGGTGAGGTTTTTATTGATACTCAAGGTTTTTCCTGTGGCTACCTCAACTTGGGAGGTTAAATCAACCATAGATACCTCAGGCAGAAATGGAATTTCTACCTTGTGGAGTAGCAAGGTGTGTAAGTAGCCAGTTGCTGCAGGATGATGAGCTGATGTAGACGGAGGAAGAATGGTCTGCAAGGAGCATGGATTTTTTTCACAATGAAAGTATTCAGTACCATAGTTATTTAGCAGGATATTGGACAGTATATCTTCTTCTTCTTCTTGTTGTGCAATGAAAGGCTCTCTGGTAATCATCATTAAATTGGCCACGAAGTTCACTCCCTCCTCTTCTCCCAAATCTGGCCAAACAACCTCTCCAGACTCAAGTTGGGGCTGGACTAGAGAATAGAGGGTAAGCTTGTTTGTGCTATACCCATCAGATATTGTCAAGTTACCCGACCTACAACCAATGTAAGCATTAGCAGTAGCCAACCAAGGCCTTCCTAGTATGACAGGGTATCCCCCCAATGATGCCTTTAGAGATAAGACCATAAAGTCAGCAGGATACTCCTAGGAATCCAAGGTGACTACCAGGTCTTCTACTACCCCATCAGGTTTGACAATTGAGCTATCAACAAGCTGCAATATTGTAGGTGTAGCCCTTAGGTCTGAAATACTAAGTTTTACAACCAGGTCCTTTGTCATGACATTGATAGCTGCACCAAGATCTACTAAAGCATTCTTAATTTGCAACCCATTAATATTGATCTCCACAATAGGGCTGCGTGGGTCTGAATATTTTGGAATGGTAAGCTTCCCTAGCATTAAGTCAGAGAGTTGGCCTATGACATAGATAGTTTGAGGGTCTTTCTTTTTCCTCCTCGATTTTTTCAAATATGCCTCCTTGATGGCTTTGCTATAGATAAGTACCTCTTTGATTGCTTGGAACAAGGGAATTTTCACACATATATGCTTTAGTTGGTCAAGGATGTCAAAGATAGGTTTTTCTTGTTTTTTTATATTTTCACCTTCGAACCTTTGTGGGAAAGGAGGGGACACTTTATTAGATGCCTTAGGTAATGATGGAATCTAAATTGGCTCATTCGGTTGGGCTAGGTCATTGGTATCTTCTTCTTGGTCAGCCTCCTCAAATGGCAATTCAGAGATTATGGGAGGAGATGGTGTGGGCAGCACAGTTCTTGAATGTAAATTGATATTATTCAGGTTGAGAGAATAGGCAGGCTGATGATTAGGATCAGTAAAATAGACTTGCTACTGCTACTGGTGGTTATTTGGATTGGGTGCTGCCTGAGCAGGTAGTTGGGTTGGCTTTGGAGACTGACCTTGATTAGCTACAGGAGGTGGCATAATGGATTGCTGCTGGGGTTGCTGCAGGAAACCAGTGGGTGGATTTGATCATTGCTGGCCTCCTCTCCATTGGTTAGACTGTTGCCAATTCCCTTGCGGAGGCTGCCACTGATTTTGCTATGGTGATTACCAATTCCCTTATGGGGATTGCCAACGGTTTTGCTAGGCATTTGGCCAAGGGTTATTCCACTAAGGTTGGGAGTATGGCCCATAGTTTGGAGGGTATTGGTTTTTCCACTGACTATTATATGAACCAAAATTTTGCAAAGGGTCCTAAGGCATACCTTGTCTTGGGGCCCATGGCCTGCGCTGAGCAACAAAGAACACTTTCTCCTCTCCTTCAATGGTTTTGAACTCAGTAGGGAGATGCTGTACCTCCAAATTGGCCATTACTTTGCATCTGCAGTCTTTCTTTCTTTGTCGGTAGTGGGGGCAATATTCAGCTAACATTGCCTCAACTTCCTCTTCCTTCCTTCTAGCTTGCATAGTATCCAGTTGAGTAGCTACATCATTGATGATATCCTGCTTGAAGTCGGACAAGAGATTAGTAATCTCCCCTTTAGATACACTAGAACCACTTCCTTTTATAGAAGAGGGTCTAAACCCCCTTCCCTTCTTTACAACTGCTCTGGAGTAATTGAGACATATTTTCTTGATATCATCCCAATTGCTTTGGGTGACATCACCTCCTGCCATGAGGTCAAGGGCCTCCATGCAAGTATCATTAACTCCTCTTAAGAAGAGAAGTTTTTGAGATTCCTCATTCAGCTCATGATGAGTATTCTTCTGCACACTAAACAAGAACCTTGACACATAATCCTCCGAGGTTTCATCCTCCTTTTGTGACATTTTGAAGATGTCATTTCCTCTCATATCATTTCCTCTACAATATTCTTTATATTTACCCAAGAACAGAGTCTTCATTTCATCCCAAGTGTTAGCTACATTACCTCCCAATCCCATGAACCATCTCAAGGCTGCCTCTTTTAGAGTAGAGGGAAACAATTTCAGCTTGTGTGCTGAGGTTGTATAGTCATAGCTTCTGCAAAGGATGTCAAATTCAAACAAGAAGGTATGAGGGTCCTCAGTAATAAGTCCATAGAACTTTGGCAGTAATGAGGCAGGGATGTTCTTGAGGTTATTATTGTCATGCAGGTCAGGGATTGGGAATGGAAAAGTAGGATTTTCCATTCTTGGTTGTGTCCTTGGATTAGCTCCTGGTTGATGAACTACAAGAGCAAGCGAATTATTTGATTCTGTCTCTTCGAATAGGTTAAAGCTTAGTTCAAAGGAAGAAGATGAGGTAACTAAGTCTTGGCCAACATCCAAATATGGGTCATCTTGGAATAGGTTCGGTTCAATCTCTTCAATATCTATGCTCCTAGGAAGGAATCTTCCAAATCGGTCTCTTCTTCTATGCATACAACAAAAGTGAACTAACTATGGAGATGCTGGAATGCAGAATTCTAAACTAAAAATACTAAGAATGAAATCTTAAACTCTTTACTAGCATGCCTATAATAGGTCCTTAGTTTGACACCATCCCTGGCAATGGCGCCAAAAATGTAGTGTTCTTTAATCAACTCAATAACTAGGAACATGAATTCCTCTACTTAGGGATTGAACATCACAACTAGCAATCATAACCTACTAAAGAACCTCATTTAATCATCAACCCAGGGACGTAAACTTGAAATGGGTCAGCAAAATATATGCACTAATCACCCTTCCAGACATACATGATTCCTAAAATGCTTTATACTGGAATTTAAATTACTGGAAACAACTTTACTGGATAACTTGCTTGGAAATGAAAACTTGAAAGATAAAACTATTTTGCATCTAGTGGCTGCAGGAACGGTTGATAGCTCTGTGTTTCTGCCAGCTGCAGGAACAGTCACATTAACTTCTATGAAGGGAAATGCAGCTACTCTAACTTGCAGAATAAAAGTATGGACAGTTCCCTAAGTGGGCCCCCTTAGGTAATGCCAAAAGTAGACAACAGATTAGGCGAAAAAATTCATAAGCTTTATTGATTCAATGTAAACAAGTACATAGCACAATCTCTTGACTGAATTTTTGAAACTGAAAATGTGTTACAATATCAATTTCTTCTAGCCCATTCTCTGAAGGAGAATGGGCTATTTATTGAAAACTGATTCTAACTACTAACCAACCTTCCCTTATAAAACGGGAGGCATTTATTACATTTAACTAACTTAAGCAAAGAGGTGAATGACAATGTAAGAACTAAGTCAAATTGGTTTAATAGTCTTAAAGCGCCATCATCCTGGATTCATGCACCACCAAGATGCCTAGCCTAGATTTCTGGAACACTCTCCCTGCATGGCGGATGAGTTGAAACTGTCTCCCCATATTTTGCTGTTGAACCAGTTTTTATGGATTTGGTCTTCTATTCTTCAAGTGGAAATTGAGTTCCCTTCCTCCAATCGTGGTACCTGCAAAATATCTCGCCATCTTTTCCTAAGGAAGAAGGTTAGCTCAACACCTTCATCTTTTAAGACAATCCATTACTTTATTCATTCATTCATTAAGTATTAAACTAAGGCAAACATTGTTTCAAATATGGTTGCATGAAGTTTTGGTAGTGGAGGCTGCAGGAAGGTTTTATGATCACAAAAAGCCATAAAGTATTTATCAGACTAATAAAACATTAAAGGCTATAATCATGGGACTTTTTATCATAATATACTCATCATATTTAAGTCATAAAAAGGTCTATGTCCTATCCCATAATCAGACTGAATGTTTGTTTTAGCCTAATAAAAATAGAAAAGTATTTATAAAAGTATGATCAAAATGTGCCAAAGACTTGGCTCATCGAAGCCCGGCATAGAAAAATATCCATGATGCAAAAACATGAGAAGAACTATAGCATCACATATACAGTGTGATGTAAAACTGTTTGAAGATAGAAGTGGAATAGAAACATAATGAACCACCAAGGGTGAATTATCTAATCTATGTAACTCCCCCTGAAACTATGAAACCATGCAACTGAGAAGATCATATTTTCTCCCTTAGAATAGCAGTGAAAGAAAATTGACAACAAGAGAGTGCATCTTTGCCAATTCTCAAGCAAATAAAACATTATGCAACAAGGCACTATACCATGCTATCTGAAGAATTTGTTTTGCATTGTGCTTTGTACTTCAAGATGTTATTTGATAATATTAAAATTGAGTCAACATTCTAAGGGAACCAAACAAGATTAACTCAAACAATGTATTAATAAAAACTTATCCACTACATACATGTAGACCATGCATATATATTGTGCATAATTAATGTATGCACCAACACTGGTATAATCCTAGGCAATGCATTTATATCACTATCTTGAATAGATAAATAAAATAAAATTCATTAAAACATCATTACCGAGAAGAATGCATGGTTATTAAGCTAGCATTGCAACAAATATAATGAAGCATATCACAACACCTATTACTCATAGTTCACTATCTAGAAGTAACTCAACTATCAAACCATCACTTCACATATTACTTTTGTCAAGGTATCGATGCCACCATCAATTCACATATAAGAAATCAATAGCATACAGTATATAAAATCACTCTCAAGAACAATATGAGTACCAAACAACAAAATTCTAAGTCACTATCCAAATTTGAAAACAAACCATTCTTTCACACTAACTAAACAAAGAATTCATTCTCAGTATAATCATTACTATTATGAAATCGTGATCCAAGTAGAAGCACATGTACAAAATCATTTCACATTCATATTGTATTCAAAATCTTCTAAGAACACTTGTTAAAGAACTAAAAGAAACCACCTTGAGAGTCTACTTGACAATGCTTATTACTTGTAAAAAAAATGTATTCATAACACTATCTTAAATCTAGTTAAGGAATTTAAAACATTTTCTTATATAGTAGAGGAAGAAAATTAAAATACCAATTTGTAAGGTCAAATATTGAAAGATCATAGTCCACTATTCCCAAAATCAAAAAACACTATCCAAACTCAAAAAAACTATGCACAAGCTAAATGAAAATTCACTATCATAAATGCCTAAGTGCATCAAGAAGTGAGCCAACCATACAACATTGTCTCAACTTGAAAGGATTATTAAGTTCTCATTTATCATTGCTCATTATCACTATCCCTACACTATGTGTCTGCATGTTACTATTTAGGCTTGAAACACATTGTGCTAGTCTAAATAGTCACATTATCACTATCCAAGGTATATAAGGAACTCATCGTCTACACTACATACCAAGCATGAACCAACCAAACTCTTCCATCTTGACACTTTTATTTGACTTTGTAAACATTGCCACTACATACCAAATGAAAACCATTTTCAAGATGTTGTCATTAAAGAGAAATAACTCTTTGAATCTGACATAGGAAGACATGTTTTTATCATGAGATGCCAAACATTATTTGAATTCCAATCTACTGACCTTGCATAAGAATCCAAACTATCACCATACAAAACACCAGTGTGAATGCATAACAATACTACTATGACATGAATAGACATCCCAAAAGTGACTACGATCATTTACAAGCAATAATTTTAATTTGTCATCTTCACAAGTGAGAATCATATCAATTTCAAGACTCTTATTGGAAAGACCGAACATAGACTATCACTAACTTCTGTACAATTGAAAATATGGTATTACCAATTTTGTCAAGTCAGTCATGACACTAGTACTGCACTATCACAAAGGTCATCTCAAAGGAGCTTATGAGTACTAAGAATCAACTCAAGAATAGGCCTTTCTCTTTCTCATGAAGAATATCACTATCACACCATCAAGAAAGATTATTCTAGTAGAGATTATAAAGTATCAAAAATATGAGTGTTGTTCGCCCAACAAAAACTATTTCATATAAAGTATGCTACCAAATCAAGAGAGTAATGCAACCAAACCATCAAAATATTTCCTATCAATATCACTATAGTAGCACTAAGAAACAGTCATAGCACTATTGGTAGATACTTGAAATGAGAGTCTCACAAAGCAACTAAAATACATATCACTGTCAATATGATCATGATTGACATTATAGAATGACAAGATTCACTCAAGGAAATATAATGTATACTACTAGCATGACACTGACAGAGATAATATTCTTTTAATTGATGAATGATGTAACATCACTATTAATGATTATCCTCTCCTTTGAAGCCCTTATCTCATATGATACTATCATGGAAAATAATGTTTTCACTGTCAGTGAAGCAAACTACCACTCCATTTTACATTATCAAGCAAGAGAACTTATGTCCAAGAGTATTATGCATCAAAAACATGATTACTACCATGCAATGATGACTATTTTCCACTTGACCACATCACCACTCAAATACTACTCTCAAAACTTGTAAAATGATCATAACCATCACAAATACAAAATAGATTGAGTAGCATTGTCCCTATTTTCAAGCCAATAACAAACAAATAACATTCACAAGAAATTGAATTGACATCAAGCACCATCAAAAGAGGAATGAAGATAATCATAATTTCCCAAAACTAGTATTTTCCACTATACCAATACCTTGTTGTACACACATGAAATGCCTTAAACCAAACAAGAATATCATTGTGCATCTGATATGGTGTAAACACATACCACTAATGGCCCTGCAATTTTCAATTTGATCATCAATAATCGTTAGAATAAATTCATTTACATAATAAACACAATCACCTTCTAAAAAATAAACAGGTACCTTTACACAACCACTAATACCATCATGAAGAAGTATGATATTTATATTGACTTCAAAGATCAAACAAGGACTATCACCAACTTCTAAACCAAAAACCACCAATTCATTGTAGAGGCATAACCACTTTATTATTATCTAAGGGGTTTGAATAATACCTCTAAAATCATCTCCCCTCAACTCAAGCTCCTATTAGCATGTAGAAGCTTAGACTCATCCTTTTCCTAGTTTTGCTTTCTTCTCCAAACCTTCTGAATGATCATCATCTTGGGATGTTTCCTTCTCCAAAATTTCTTCTCTGGTTTCTCAAACCTAGTTCTACAGTGCTTTGCAACATGACCATGGTATGACATTTATAAAATGTTATATTCATATTCTCAAAGAATACATATCGACTCCTTTTAGACCTTATTTTATGATAGCTTTCTTTATGCCCATAACCATTACACAAATAACAATAACCAACAAATGAATAATTGTACCTCACTGATTGAACTTGCCAAGTAGGTGAAGAACCTGTGAACCGGTTAGCTCTACTTCTTCTTCCTCTATTGATGTCCTTGAACTATCTACCATAAGTATTCTTAGGGGCAGCAAAATGATAATTTTAATCTATCTTCATTCTTGGTGTTTTTATAACTTCAGAACTCTGTCCTTCTACAAATTCCAAAACAATAATGTCCTTTTGATGTTTCTTCTTACTTAACATCTCATTCAACTTGTTGGTTCTCTCAACAAATTTCTGATTCTTTTCTAACTATTTTCTAACATTCTCAAGATCTTTCCTTAGAGAGACTATTTCTCTTTCAAGCTTTTGACATTCAACTATTTCTACTTCCAAATCAGACCTTGTGATATATGTTATCCTCTTGTTTTCTTTAATCCCTAATTTCAGATTGACAGTCAACTCATCTTTTACAGAGTGTTCCTTTAACAAATAATTTTCCTCTAGTTGTGTTCTTAGAGACAACAATTCAACCTTTATCTTTTGAAAATCTTCTACTTTGGTTTGCAACTTCATGCAAGTTGATTCTTCAACTTTTCTATACTATGCCAGTTGCAACCTTAGATCCTGATTCTCCTTTTTAATTTTCTCAATCTCATTAAGAGAATAAATAACTTCACCTTCAAAATCAATTTCAAAATCATCTTCAACATACTCTTGTTCAAAATCACTCACTAAGTGATCTCCTTCTTTGTCTACACTCTTCACTACAAGATCATCTTTTGTACTAGGTTTAAATAGTGTATGTTGTTCAAAATTCTACTCGGTATTTCTCTTGTTCTATTTCTTTTAATTTTTTCCATAACAAGTACTCCACTATTAAGAACCCCTAAGTTGGTTAGAATTTGTGCAAGGGTATGGCTCTAATACCACTTGTTGGAGTATGGGGTGATCCCACAATACTAGTTTACAATTTTTGGGCAAACTGGACACTGAATTGATTTTTTTAGCTAAATCTTCACTTTCGGGCGAGCTTATAGCAACTAAACCGTGAGGAATTTGAAGATGATGCAAAAAAGTGATTTTTGAAGTTTTGTCCATACATTCTAAATATATATTTTTAAAATTTTTGGAATTAGATTACACTTCTTTTTCCATCTCCTTCAAAACTAGCCTAAAAAAAAATGACATTTTTAAGGAGTGACACTCACCATATAAACATAACCTTTTTTGTATGAAGGATGAAATTATTTGTTTTTTGAATTTAGATTTGTAACTGCGATATCTAGCACTTTAACTACGATATCTATTTTAGAATTGTAACTACGATAAAATTCTTTTTTTTTTGGCTCTTTCGCTTTCGCTAATTTTACTCTGCGTCTTAAACCCACTTACCTTGTTATTACTAAATTTGGCCTAGTGGCCATTCTACCTTTTTTTTTTGCAAAGACAACATGGCCAATAAACCTTGCTCTTCCATCATATCTTGCTTACCTAGCCATAATCTCTTTAAGATCCAAATTTATGATATTGCTAAAATTATGATAGGCGATTTTCCTTTTCATGCTTGTGATTTGCACACTGCCTTGATTAACCAACAAATATTTATTCACCCAAATATCCATTATGTGAAGAAATCCTACTGCTTAGCCGGTATCTCTAACATTTTTCTTTTACAAGTTCTCTAGTTTTTCTTGTGCAGGTTAATATTACGGGTGGCGATCGTGTGCAGACTAAGCCTGATAAATGTGGTGAATTCCATCAAAAATTGTAGGTTTGGCACATCTGTGTCGAGGGTGGCTTAGCTCCCCTAATGGAGAATCTCATGGGTCATGACCCTAACCTGTTCGGTCAAATTTCCGATTCCTAGAAGGACCAAGAGTGACACTAGGTGGTATATATTTTGAAGTTAGCGAAGAGGTGATTCCACAAGCTATTGGGATGAAGTGCATGGGGATAAATTATCTGAAGCACACTCGGACTCAGATGACAACATGAATGCATTCTTTGTGGGGAGTGAGGAGTCAGTCCACAACTAGTCGGGCTTCGAATAGGAGGCCCTTCTATAACCCTAGGACCAACTCTATTTGGGCCTCATGAAATATGTGATGCTCGAAGGTAGATTTAAAACCTACTTTTTCTACCACTTCCCTCTATTGAATAATCTTAGGTAATTTTTTTTGTTAAGTTTTCCATTTTTTCTGCTTATGGATTTTCAAATTCAGTGGAAAAATGTAAGGAAACTGCTAGCCTTAACCCATATGACATCCCTCCTCTACCTCTCCACCAAGGGCTTACTATGAGTTTTTATCATTTCCACCTTGTTTTTTTGTCCGTGTGGAGGAAATTGAACCCCTCATTGTTGCTAACATCTCCCTTGCTAAATCTAAAAGCCCCACTCGAAAACCGCATTTGGGTACTGTTGATAATCCCAAACCCAAACATGCTGCAAAAAAACTCAAACCTGTAGTGTCAGAAATGCACAAATGAGCGCCACGACCAGTCTGTGTGAGCTCAAGGCCACTCCAGCCAAAAATGTGTACAAAGCCACTCCAAAGAAAAAGGGAAAAGATGATAGGAAAGGATTAATGGAGCCTATGGAAAAAGAGGGAAAATGAAAAAATTTGGTGGGGAAGGATTCCAAAGGTGACATGGTCATGGAGGCAACGATTATGACTGGTGGAGAGACCATTATTCAGAGGTCTAAGAGATTGGTAAAAAATAACAAAAAATGATAGGTTGTTGTGGACTTGGAGGAGGAGCAGACGAACAGTAAAGAGTATAAGGAAGAGGAGGAAAATGTGAAATGTCCCACACCATCCTCGATAGAAACAATGAGCCAAAAGAGAACTCGAAATCTATGTCTTCGAACCCGCTGGATGCTGAGCATATTGAGGACCTGAAGGTCATTGATGAGGGAGAGGAGTTTTGTGTGCTAAAATAAAAAATGGAGAAGATGGATAAGAGATTCAAAGGCCTGACCCGCTTCACTATGAAGTTGGTCCATTTCATCACCAACACTCTATCTATGGTGATTAAAGATGAGATAGAGTGTAAGAATGTTGAGGAGAACCAAGAGTGGGTTGGGGACGATGTCATGGACCTCTTGTCTAAAAATTGGGATAATGCTAGTTAGTTAATGCTAGGTCTGTGTTTTGGTGTTTTTTGTTGTTTTTTGGTGGTTAGTGTACTATTTTTTAGCTATTTTTGGTTTTTTGGCTAGCTTTTTTATAAAAACTTGTACTTAATATTTTTCTAGCACTTTCATTTGGTTTCATAGTTTTTTATTAAATAGTTTTTGCTTAATCAAGTTTCAAAGTCAAACCAATTACAATTGAAACATAGGCAGACTATATACAACATAAATTTTTATTTATGTATCAAAATTATTATTTTTAATGGATCAAGGACATCAATACCCAGCCTAAACATATTTTTTAAAATTTTCTTTTGATAATATGTTATTTTTCCACATGTGCAAAATAGAGAGATTGATTTTTGGTGAAAAACCTATGTTTAATAATACTAAAAAAGCACATACATAATAAAAACAAAACATATTAAAATTATATTTTTTGGATAACTTATTCCGAGGACTACCATGATCATTTTAAATAAATTCATTTGATCCCCCAAAAGCTAAATCAAAAGTGTTTTTTTATCAGCATTTTGATAGGTGTAAAGGAGAATCCGTTGTAGGTATGGTTTAAAACTAGTGGGGTTCTATCCAAGGGGGTTTGATCTAAGCTGGTTTGATCAAACCCTATTCAATTGAAATCCTTAAAATGGAACTTTTTAAGGCTTAAATCATTATATTTTCTAAAAATATGTGATTTCAACAAAAAATAGAATCTCCCAGAAATTATAAACCAACTTTGTGGGATCACCCTATGGGAAACACTAAGATGGGGAGGGGGGTGAATTAGTGTTTCAATTTAACCAAATTCAAATTCAATTATTTTTCATAACACACAACTAATCATGAAAATTTTAGTTTCAAGAGTTTACTCAAATGTAACAGGCAATATTAGATCTTTCAACCACATGAAGAATTCAAAAAGGAATAAAACAAAAGAAACATAATAGTATTTTCAAGAGTGGAAAACCCTCATAGGGATAAAAAACCACTCGAGAAAATGCATCTCTGGCTTAATAAATTTCCACTGATTACAGAGCCTCATTGGCTACTTTTTATGCCTCACTGGCTACAAAAATGCCTCATTGGCAAAATATCACTGGTTACAAGAATGCCTCAATGGCTTTTCAATGTTGCTACAACCTCACTAGATTTTTAAGTTAACACCTGCCTCACTAGAAAATACTTGATTGCCTCATTGGAAAAATATTTTCACATCAAAATGATTCTAAAAATAAGAAGAAAAATTATAATATCTAGTTCATTACAAAGCATTCCTTGATTGTCTCAATTTCATTTTAGACTCAAGAATTCATAAGTCTATGTTTTCAAATACAATCTGCACTTTTAAAGTGCTTCTCATTTCAAAATAGGTTTTGCATTAAAGCATAATATTGAAAGACTAATGATATTGCGAAGTAATTCACATATGCATATAATCAACATAGTGACTATGTCTCCTCCTTATATACATTATGATAACCTATCCTCATGAATGAAAAATAACCATACAACAATATGGTTTCATAATTGTCAACCAACCTAAATATTTTCATTGTAACCTTATCAACAATGTAAAACCTTGTATATGCAATGCCTTTAGAAACCCATATGCAAAATGAGAAAAACTCATCCGAGACCTTGCTTTACACTTAAATCACAAACTAGGGTTTTAATCTAAAAGAACCTGATTCAAACTTTCCAAAGGATGGATATCACCCGGTGAAGTCGAATGTTGAAGACCACATTTTGTAACCACTCTACCATCACAAAAACAAACTATTACATACCCTAAGTCAACCTCTACTAGGTCGAAGCAAAGAATCAATTGAACCACAATAACCTGATTATAGTCACATCAAACCCCTTAATAATCATGTTAACATTAAATCACCTTGCAATAATATTAATGTATAAACAACTAAACTCTTCAAATATACTTGTCCAAACAATGACCAAAGTGAAACCATGTCTTGCAACTGCCATTCCACCTATCTCTCCAAGCTTCATTGAGCCCTAACTTAACCTTCTAACAATATCTTGTATTTGCAAGATGATAATCATTTAGGTCAAATGATAACAAAACAATGTGTCATAATTTTCATCATACCTTTTCACTTTACAAAACAAGACACATATCATTTTGTTGGTCTTTAATATCATAACCTTTATTTTCATGAATGTAATAAACATCATGATGTCAAATGAAAGTAACCAATGCTTTGTGTCAGCTAAAACATCAATTGCATCAAGTTTTAAATCAAGGTCTATGTCCATATATGAACTAATGTTGTCTTAACAGTTTATCAATGTTAATTCATAGTCACCCAAAATATCAAACCAATATGTCTCATTATTTTCACAAGTGTGTCAAGGTGACAAACTATCTTGACATCAATGCCAAAACCACAATGCCAAAGGGGTCAACAACATTATCCACCATAATACAATGCTCTGAGGAGTTACCAATCCCCATATAATATGAATTACACCAAAAATGGAGAGGAAGATTCAAGAGGCAAATATGTGCTAGTTACAACATAAGGATCACTATTGAGGTTCTTATACTCAAGGGATAACTATATGCCTTTACAAGACATACAAAAGTACTTATGATTTGGTTTTATGCTATAATAATTTTCTGAATGCTACTTAAGGAAGTTGGAAACACTATATCAATTAGACCAATATATGAAAATATAGTGCCATTAATAATATTGCTAATAATACTCTTGATCTTCTAAGTTATTTTACCTTATGGTGTAACTCCACATTCTTATGACAATCCATTTAATAGATTGGATAGTTTAATCATACTCATCATTTAGTCTAATCCCGACATTAATGGTCATTAGTAAGGTATCAAGAGTTTCTCCGAGGATTTATCTCATAGCTTGATCTCAACCACATTGTCAAAATTAACAATAATCGTCTTTCATTTGGTATACAATTAAAGTGAGGTTCATTATAGCTATAATAATAAATTCATTCTCAAAGTTCTTGTATCTAAAAGATTTATAAACATCATACAATCATATAAAATATTTACCATGGCATCAATGGATTATCAAAAATACCAAGATTCAACATTAAAAAGATGTTTAATAATGTATGGTCTCGGTGCTACTAAACAAAGTCACACTTGCAATTATTATGCAACCAAGTGTCAAGGTTCATATTTATTATATGTGATTCTTGGTTCATATTTTAAGGTTATCTTGCTGCTAAATATCTGATCTAGGACAACTTGTCATCTTATTTATTTTAAAGTTCAAGCATAAAGTATCTAAATACTTAACCCTTGATTATATTGATAAGGGTTTAAAAGATTTGCTTGAATACTTTTTCTTTCACGTATCACGCGCCACCCGTTGTTGGATAAAAGCACCAGCAATGGGGCACCATGCCTTACAATCTGTTGGCCATACTCAAGTCCACACCCATTTATTTCAACTTGTCTCTTGTCGTCGAATGGAGGAAATCACCTCCATAAATGCTTCTTTGATGTCTTCTTCCAATCCGTTTTCTTGCCTTGAAAGGAATTTATAAATTACTTCTTTTATTTATTTATTATTTTCATAGCCTTGATCGACATGGATGTGACAAAAGATTTGGATAAAATGCATATTTTATAAGTTTCAATCAGGGGTTCTATTATGCCACTAAGTACTTAATCTATAGGAGAATAGTGTTGTGTTTGAGAGGTTTGTTATAATTTGATATAAATGTTAATTTAAACTTAATTTATTTTTATTTTTTAATAACATAAGTAAGTATGTTCACATTTTACTTATTTATTTTTTTGTTAATTGACATATGAGTATTTGACAATTTTATTTATTGAATGAACATGAGTACAATATGATGATACTTTATATTTTTTAATATTAATTCCTATTTTAAATTTTTCTCTAATCTCATTTACATATAGCTAAGAAAACATATACAATTAAATTTTGCTACACTTTCCGCACATTGATGTGTAATTTTTCATGTTATATAGATTTAATGTAATTTATACACTATACAAATGAAAATATATAAAAATTAAATAGTGACAACTTCCTTTTTATTTGTAATCCTGTGTTAAAAATTGTAAGATTGTCAACGCTATTAAGGACAAACACAAAATACAACAATGTGCTCCATGTTGAAACATTTTAAAAGTAATGACTAATGGTTTTTAGAGGGATTAATAAAGAACAAATAAAATGAGTGGATGTGGTTTATAGTTGTAGAAGAATTTTTTTTTTATCTATAATTATTTAAAGAAATGAAAAAATATTAAATTTTTATATAGACCATTTTTAGAATCTAAAGTAGTACATGTTGAGAAATTTTTTTAATATATCATGATGAATTTTATTATATCAAAATCATAATTTTTTATTTGTGTGTCATTATACAAATTCATTTCATATCAATAAAACAATTACTATTTGAATGGTGAATCATCTTGACCACCCAAAACATAGAAAAAAATAAAAAATAACAGCAAACAAAAATTAAAAAAACGAAAGAATGAAATTGTAATAAAAGCACCATGTATTAAAACCAAATTTCAAAAAATATGTTAATAAATATTTTTTTTTAATTTTTAAAACAAGGGAAATAAGAATGTGGGCAAACCTCTATTCCTAATCGCTTACGAGAATATAATAAATTTTTAGTTTTTTTAATGTCGATGCACATGAATATAATCAAGATAGCCGTTGAGAGTAAAAAAGAAAATTCAAATTTCTGTTGAGAATAAAAAACTAATTGGCTAGGAAATTCAAATTTAGGTTCTATATTTAGATTGATGGGTTTGCAAGCAGGGAAAAATGGAGGAGGCTTTTAAACTTTTAGAGAAGATGCGTGGAAATGGGCTTTATCGAGGTACTCTGATTTTCAATGCAGTAATCAATGGGCTTGAAAAGATGGTAGGAGAGGGCATTAAGCCTGGTGTTGTTACATGTAATACTATAATTTTAGGTCTCTGCATTATGGGGAGGTTCCAAGAGACAAGAAAGCTTCTGGATAAAATGGCTGTGAAAGGCTGTGCTCCAGATATATTTACATGAATATAATATTGTGCTCTGTGCAATGCACACGGAGGGAAGAGCAGAAGCAGCTATTGAGCTTTTAAATGAACCCGCTAGCAAGGGTACATACCTGATGGTTATACTTACAGTATCATATTTTTGCAAGGATGGCAACCTCAATGCTGCTTTCAAGTTCATATATCGTATGCTTGCCAGGGATTGTATTCCAGACGGTAAGACTTCTTATGTGCTAGTGATTCTTTTTATTGAGCAGATAGAAGCTTTGTTGTGTACACTTCAGATTACTACTCATATCAGTGACGCCTTGGGTACTGCTGGAAAATCACGCCATCATAGACACAAGATCTAATTGGGTGAAATACGACTAGGCTGGGGCTGATACTTGAAATTCAATGTGTGTTAGGAAAGACGTCATTACATATCTTGGGCTCCCAAACAGGTTCCTTTCTCACTGTTTAAGTCTGTAGATAGCTTTTGCATAGCCATACAAGTAGTTGGTAGGTTACAACAATTGTAATCATTGGTCATCATATAGTGTCACTGTCACAGCAGTATGTTGCATTGGAAAAACATCATGTAATACTGGAAATGTCTATCATTGAAGGTGATCAGAATTAGAGTTAAGCATTCATTAGTAGAGGCCTTGTAATATTTGAGTTCAAATTGTAGCTCAATACTCATAAGGATTGTAGACAGTTAAGAGACTTTATTTGCAATATCATTCATCTTGGAGTTTGCATTTGATATGTATTCGGGATGTGAGCTTGCCATCAGGACCTTGATCATAAAAAGGATGATCCATGCTACAACAAGGGAAACAAAAAGCTATGGTAATTTATAGAGAAATGCATAACCCCTGTTTGGTATCATACTATTAAGCAACATTTAGTTTCAACAAGGTGACAAAACTTGAGGTGAGCTTTCTTTTCTCATATTGTCAGGGAATTGTGTAACTGTACATCATTAGAAGCACATCAGTATAGGTTTGATCCTATTAATATGATGAATTTTTGTAGCAAAATTAGCAGCAGAGATGTTTATGTTTTGTGGTTTTATTCTTCTAAGTTGTTAAAGTTTATATTAGAAGATTGGTTATAAATATAATCATAATTAGTGAAACACTGATGTGTATTTTCTGAGTCACTGATGAAAGGAAAAAGCACCACTACCGCCATTGCTTCTGCTACATTGTTCTTATTGATGGACTGTGGAAAATTAATACCAATTACACATTGTATGTTATTTTAATTTCTTACATTTTGAATCTGCCATCTTCAATTTATTCCCCATCTCTAAAAAGAGTTTGATCCACCACAGAAGAAGTATCAACACACCCTTTTTTGAATAAAAAGGTACTACAAGTGGAACATTTTCTATCCCCTGCAATTATAAAGCCATTAATAGTGCCTTATTCATATTTCCATTTTTCTTACACATGGTGAATCTCCTTGCTCCTTGAATGAGCTCTTCTAAATTTTGCAATCTTATGATTGCAGATATTCCCTGTCTTGTATGTCATTCTGCCTTCAGACCTTCACTACATTGAGAAGACAGATTGTGCCCAAGCCTTTCACAAACATCAACATAGTTAAGTTGACAGTCAAAATGGTGGAGACATGGAAAATTTCCTTTTAAAGCCTCCAAGATTTCTAATCTGGAGTTCAACAAGGATACAGGATAATTTTTTTTAATTTTATTTCTAAATTGACAATAAATGTGAATTTGAATTATTCCGTTAGGTGGATATCTGGTCTGAGACCCCATTTATTGTTGATGATTACAATACTATTTTATAATTACATATTAAAGATCTTTTAGAGGAATCTTAGTATCAACATATTTGATTAGTTGTAAGCATATTTTCTATTTATTAGAAGATTTACTATATATTAATAAATAAAAAATTGATGCTACTTATGCTTCTCACTTTCGTCCTTACTATAGTTTGTATGATGCAACCAAGGGAGGTCCTGAAACCACACAACACAATTCCACACAAAAACAACAACTTTCAAGTCATAAGTTCTCAAATATTCTTTATCTCAACAGTCCTCCTTTATGCCTTGTAGCATAGCCAACTCACTCAATCGGGTATATCTATTTGATGTAGTCCTTTCAAATTGAGACCATGAGGGTTTGAAACACCCATCAAGGTACTCAACAATCTACCACAGCCACGCAATAGGTTACTTTTGATACAACTCTCTCAAATCAAGCTTTTAACACCAACTAGGCCTCAAATTAGGTCTATTTTACAAAGGGACTCTACTTAAACTTTCCCTTTCACTCCAAATTCAATTGGGCAGAAATTTTCATGTGACATAACCTAAGAATCCACACTTATTTGCCAGAATTTCATTCACCAAAACACCTAAACCCAAAACCCTCTTTTGTAGGCAAAACCCTAGGGCTTTAATGGAAATCACATTAGCAGCCCTTGTCTAGACTTTCCACCACCTCAAACAGTTCTAAAAACCTCTACACAAACTTAATCAATCATGAAATTACGCTGCCCCAACATCTCTCACACTTTTCCATATCAAAACCTCTCCTTTTCACTTGGAAAAGACAAACTTCCACTCTAGGGCTTCATGCCCAACACAAATCTTGACCTCCCCTGCATTGACAAAACTTCCCAACATCTATTCCTATCAAAATCTGCCCATTCCACTGAGAAATAGTTCCTACAGAGGGTGGAATGAGTCTGATTTCATATTTGAGATGTCAAAACCTTTAACTCTACAAGTACAGACTTGTTCTCAGTAAATTAACAATTAAATGGACTAAACACAATGAAAAACTTCAAAATATAATTCAAATCAAAACTATTACACTCTTCAATGAAATCCAGTTCAATTTGGACCAATATTTTACTGTACGGGACCGTACAGGTCTTAGCAACAAGAAAAATACAGAAAATCTGAGGAATAACAAGGGTTTCTTTATTTGTTTCACTTCCAAATCTTCAAAATCCAACCTACATCAATGCTTTCCATCCTATTTATGATTTTTCCCTCAAAACTGACTCCACCGAACTAAACTGCCTTTTAAAGTTCCTGACCGTTGGCATTCCACATAAATCTGGTTTTTTTCATCCTTTTAGCAATTTTTGCTCAACTTGACAATTTTGCATTATTTTTGCAATTTTTTTAATCTAGACCAAGTAAACACCTAAAGATCATCTAAAATGACTCTTTACAACAATAAATGGTCTCATTGACCTTATTTAATACTACAATGACTCCACACCTAGAGCCTACTCCTTAACAACCTTAATTGACAAAAATTCTTCAATGGTGCCCCTGCACCATTGTATTTTGATTTTTAATTATTAACTATTATATAGTATTAATTTGCAAGTATCAAAACATTTTTTTAACTGCAGTCAGCCCATATACACATCAATAGTTTATAGACAAAACAACAAATTAAATCTCAGTTGAAAACACCATTAACAAAAGGAAAATACAAAACTTTGAAGACTAAAATTTATTCTTAAATATATCAAGAAAGGTCAAGGTAGATCTCACATATCCGTACTAAATGTCAACCAAATAACTGTAAGCTATCTAAATACTCTCTTGATCAAAGAGGGCAATCCATAGTTAGCTCATCTACTTGTCACTAATTTAATAAAACAAATGAATTCTTCTTTCACAGACAAACTTTTCACCCAGGATTGAAATGCCTAAATTTATTTAATGCCAGACTGTCTAGTTTTGACAACCATTTCTATTGACTCTCGCATGGCATGGAAGCAAAAAATCATTAAGACTTTGCTACAAACAAACGTGAGAAATTCAGACACAACCCTATGTATGTGTATATCCCATATTCACAAAGAAATTGGAACCCCAGAGCAGATACAATACCTCAGCTAGAGCAAAAAAGCATGCCAACATCTTACACACATAAATTCAATACAACACAACCTTAAACATCATGTACAAAACCCTAAACAACAAAACAAAAAATCAAAAGGAGCTCTATAAGTATATAGTACAAACCCTTCCAATTCATAAGAAATAGAAATTAAATAATGTTGTATTTCTCAAATTCTCAAAACAATTTTCAACCAGAAATAAACATGCCTCAAATTTTAGCTTTTATTTACAACTGGAGGGAAGAGTCTGCTCAATGTTGTCAACTAAATTACAGGGTTCTTCCCTGAAGGTCCCTGTACCCGTATCATACGGTTCTGGTACCGGCATTGGTCCAGGTCCAGGTACCTCTTGGTTCTTATATTATCTTGGGTATCCAGCTGTCATAATAAAAACTAAGTTAAAAAAATGCTAGCTCTGGTACAACAGTCATAATAAAAATAAAAATAAAAGATAAAAATAAATTAAAGAACACAATAAAAATATTAAATAAACACACAACAAACTAATCTGCTGCTAGTCTTATAGAAAAAGATTTTCTATTTTAGCAGATGTAGCCCTGTTTTGAAATTTTGCCATATGGAGGATTCCCCATTTTTCTGTAGAGAAGTTCCATCTATGAGTTATGTACCTCAGGTAGATTACTTTTTTCCAATTTTCTAGCCTTGCTCTTGAAGCCTCGAAGCCAGTTTCATTGCCAGTGTCGAATTAAACATGTTTGGATCCTTACCATTGAGACTTCATGTTGGTTATTTTGTCACATCATTTTTGTGGATATTTAAATTTCATGGATAGCACTCTCCACATAAACATCCTTTTGATATTGGTTAGTGCCTCCTGCACCGTCATTGGGATTAACAGAAGCAAGGACACTAGGGTTTCCTGTAGTTTCTCTTTCAATAGTTCTGTTTTTACTTACTAATGTCAACCACTTAGCTACTTTGGAACTTAAATCAAGTTGTTAAGGCAAACCTTTCTGCTCCACTGTGTCTTCCTCAATGAGAAGCCTAAGATTATGTCATCCACAAATTGAAGGTTGGAGTACCTATCTTATTGAAGGATGGCCAATGATTTGTGAATTTCATTTGCTTCGTTGACTTTTGATGGCAGGTGATTTCAATCCTTTGCAAGGAAGATGAACAGGTAAGGGGTAGTGATAGGAGAGTTATGCAGCTCTGTATCCATTAAATAAAGTGCGACCAATTGCTACTGGCTAATTAACATTTCTTAAGACAGAATTTTTGTATGATCAATTGTTAATTATCCTGACTAGAGGCTTTGGACATATCTAGTTTAAAATGCTAACCTGATATCTTCTAGGTTGTTAATTAGTATTTAATCTCTTGAGCAGAAATTTTGTCCCAAAGCTGCTTATACTCTAACTGGGCCTGTGAGATTATCTCATGCAGTAAGAGTTGGAAAATTCCAAACTGATTGAAAATAATTTTGAATATTGTCTTACATAGATAAATGAGTTGGAAAGTTTTGAACGTGTTAGTACCCACCTGCCTGGGACTTGGAACCAAATTAGGGGTATTGAAAACTTTGACATCTTTTTTATTTTCCTTGGCTCTTCCACTGCCCTACGAAAATCATCTAGAATAATTGGCTAGAATTTTTAATTAAGTAATAGAAACCCATCAAGTCCAGGAGCTACTCTTGCCAATGACAACACTACTCTAAGTAGTAGAAAGTTGGTGAACAGATCTTCGGTCTTGTGGTTTAATTTGCAGTAGTTGCCTTCATCACTGGTGCGCAGTAGATTGGTTTGTTATTGGATGATGTGTATAGGAAGCTATCTTATTATTAGTAATTTAGGAGAAAATAGATTTCGAGCCCCTAGGTTGAGTGTGTTGGATATCGGTGTTAATCATAGTGATATCGGTGTTTCAGGGGATGGAAAGAATTTGGGTAATGTATCCCTTCTTAACCGTTTAACTGTTTTAAGTCGAGATAATCTTAGAAATTTGAATATCTACTTGTTCCATTTCTTCTTGTGCAAAACATAAACTCTCTCATGTGCTTCCATCATGATCTACTCAATAGTCCCAGAGGTCAATCTTGTTCATTTGTAAATAATAATGCAAGCTCTCTTTCTAACCATAAGGACTGTTTTCTACCAGTCAAACCCAGTCATATGTTGCCTAAGTTACTATTTGCAACAGTCAAGAAAATTGTAGTTTCAATTCTGCTCAGAAGCTAAATTGAACCCTTCATTGTGGGGTTTCAACAACCACAATTTGATGTTCTTACAAATTTTCCATAAGCAATCTTGAAGAATGAGATGGTAGCAAAAACACAAATTAATTAAATTACAAGCTCTCCAAAAGCGCCAATTCAAATGCATCAAGCAAGTATAAACATGGAAGAAATATATAGAAAGTAATTGAAATTTGGTAATGGACAAGAAGAAACCCGTCTGAGCAATAATACAAACCTGGCGATGGAGCTCTAACTATTTCCATGCCCATTCTTGCTGTTAAGCATATCTAAATGTGGTAGTTTGCTTTAGCTTCTTACAAACAGGAAACTATTCGCTTGAGTTTTCTACCACTGCAAATTCTTACTTTGCTTCTGCAACAGTCGATGCTAAAGTTTTATTTGTTACTTGTTCACATTTAGGATGAGGTAGATCCAGAAGAACTTCTCTCGTCTTGACAACACCACTATTTTGACCCCATTCATTCACCTCTCTAGATGGCTTGATCTCAACAACATGTGCAATTTGACCCATTGAGGCTCCATTGAAGATCTCTACAATGGGATTTTCTGGGGTATGCATCGACCATGGTTGCTGGAGTTTTCAGTGCTCGGACATGTAAATATGAGTCATTATAAAAAACACCAAATAATTGTTATACAAGTTTGCTTTGTGTGAAGGGAGGATCTGAGACTGTCTACGATACCCTGTTACTGTCACACAACAAACCCTCTTGTTGGTATGCAGCAGAAATACTTTGGGCATGCGTTTTGGGTATACAAAAGTGAGATTGTTGAGCTTTTAGCATTTACAGGATTGTTGCCGCCAGCAACCAGTGTATATTCCTGCAGGAGAATTTACCCATGGAAGAGCTCAAAACCTCCATTGTCTTGACCCTTAGCACATGCTGGTTAGTTTTAGAAACTTTTCTGTAACTTACACTCAAATTTCTCAATGATTTTCCCAACCTTTCTTAAGTTGCAAAGTAAACCAACATCACATTTTGAGATTTTATGCCTGTACATTGTAACGGTTCATAATATTGCTTCTGTGATGCTCTTATAAGGCTTTTGGGTTCGTTGATTGCAGTGAGGGCACTACTTCGGTCATGCTCTTGTTAGCATCCCCATTACCATTACACTAGGCTCATGGGTCCCCTGATTGCAATAACGGTATTAGATATTGGTTCCTGTGAGGCATTATAAGCCTACAAAGATTTGTCAAATCCATGGTGAATTTTTTTAAGAAGTTTTAATGGTTCTGTATAATCTTAAAACCACTGTGATTTCCCACATGTGGGCTGTCTTTCCTTATTTTCATTGAAGAAGATTTTGGGATATCTCAGCTGAATATATTTGAAGTTAGCGAAAGAGTATTCACTCCATATTTGTATGTATGTGAATGTAAAATGATCATTCAATTTGCTAAAAATATGAAGTCAGCAATCATATGTTCTTGAAAATCCAATTCTTGAAATCAGCCGTTGAAAAAATGACTAAAATAATGAATGAGAGAAAGTTCGTAAAGGAAACTATTAAAATAAAAAATGGAGGAAGGTCAAAAGAATTTAGTCTTATTTTGTCCTATATCTACATAGGACATGTGATTGAAATTTAGCATCCATCATTCACAATATTCTACGTATTTGTAGTTGTGTCCTTGTTTATAAATGTTCGGTGAATTTGCCCCTAGCACTAGAAATGAACATTCTAAGCAGTAAAGATAATTTTAGGATGCTTGGATTTAAAACCTATTTGATATGCCATGATCACTGTAATGCATTTGTCATTTGATTACATGTTTTTTAATATACTTTTAGTTTAGTTGGGGAGGAGCTTTTGTTAAACTTTAATATACTTTTTGGTTTTGATTGTAGGTTGGGAGGAGCTTCGGTCAATTGTGTGAAAATAAGGAGAAAGCTAAGAGAACCGAGCTTCTTTTCCAAACCATGAGCGAGGTTGATGTGCTGGATGATAGATATAAATGGAGAAAATACAGCCAAAATATTGTTAAGAACACTCTCCATCCCAGGTTTTTCTCTTTTTCTCTCTGCCAATATACACATTTTCTCTAAATGAAACATATGACAAAATTAAACAATAGGATGCCTACTTTGCCTATAAATCTAAATTATAGTCAATGTCGAAAGAGACAATGAAATTTTACTTAAATATCTAAATTTTGTCTTTTGAAGTAAATTACAACTTCAATATAAGAAATTTTCAATTTTCATTTGTTTGTTGGATGTTTTTATGCAATACACAAAAAAAATATAAAATATAGTGATATTAAGCTAGATGTATAAGAGTTTTTAATTTTAATTTTATTGTATATTTTTCGATCATATTTTCTCTTTTTATTGTCCGTCATTGAATGTAATTTAAAACGTCAATTGAATAATTACACAATTAAAATATTCTCTCCCTCTCTCCCTTCTTTCTTTCTTTGTATCAGTTTATCTGGCTCTTTCCTTCCCCTAGTGTTTTCTATTTTTCTTTCTCTCTCTCTCTATATATATATATACTTTTGTTCTTTTGATGATTTTTGTTCTTTCCTTTTGTTTTTACTTTCTCTCTTCTTAATTTCATTATTATTTTTCCCTATTTTTCAGATTTATCAAATTTTATTTTTAAATTTTTATTTTATTTTATGTTTATATGGATTTTTCTTATATTTTTTCTCTTTTTTCTCTCGTACTATATTTCTCACTCACATCTGCCTTTATACATCTCTTTCTCTTTTGGCATATCCTTTTTCCTTTTGATTTAATTTTATTCTAGCTATTTATCATTGTCTAAATATCTTTGTTTCTTTTAAATGTTTCTCTACATTACTATTACTATTTCTTTGTTTCTTTCCATCTATTTTTCTCTTTCTATATGGGTTAGACCTTAGACCCTAGAATTTAATTTTTTGACCTATAGACATTGATCTACACCTTAGCCTCATGGTTGTGGGCCCTAGATTGATAAACATTTGTCCTATAACCTAAACACTTATATCCTAGACTCTTAAGTTTTGAACCCTAAACCTTATTACAACTTCAATATAAGAAATTTTCAATTTTCATTTGTTTGTTGGATGTTTTTATGCAATACACAAAAAAAATATAAAATATAGTGATATTAAGCTAGATGTATAAGAGTTTTTAATTTTAATTTTATTGCATATTTTTTCGATCATATTTTCTCTTTTTATTGTCCATCATTGAATGTAATTTAAAACATCAATTGAATAATTACACAATTAAAATATTCTCTCCCTCTCTCCCTCTTACCCTTCTTTCTTTCTTTGTATCAGTTTATCTGGCTCTTTCCTTCCCCTAGTGTTTTCTATTTTTGTTTCTCTCTATCTATCTATATATATACTTTTGTTCTTTTGATGATTTTTGTTCTTTCCTTTTGTTTTTACTTTCTCTCTTCTTAATTTCATTATTATTTTTCCCTATTTTTCAGGTTTATCAAATTTATTTTGTTTTATTCTATTTTATTTTATGTTTATATGGATTTTTTCTTATATTTTCTCTTTTTTCTTTCATAGTGTATTACTCACTCACATCTACCTTTTATACCTCTCTTTCTCTTTTGACATATCTTTTTTCCTTTTAATTTAATTTTATTCTAGTTATCTATCATTGTCTAAATATCTTTATTTCTTTTAAATTCTTTTCTCTATATTCCTATTTATATTTCTTTGTTTCTTGCCATCTATTTTTCTCTTTCTATATGGGTTAGACCTTGGACCGTAGAATTTAATTTTTTGACCTATAGACCTTGATCTACACCTTGGCCTCATGGTTGTGGGTCCTTGATTGATAAAAAATTATCCTATAGCCTAAACACTTATATCCTAGACTCTTAACTTTTGAACCCTAAACCTTAGGGGCTGTCTTGTACATGTGGACCCTAGACCAAGAAATATTACTATTTACCCTTTACCCTAAACTTGTGCACAAACCCTAGTGCTTAGTCTATGCTACTAGATATTTGACCTCAGACAATAGAACATGGGCATTCGATCCCAAGAACGTAGGCCTTAAACCTTGGACCTTAGAGCTTCAAACTTTAATATTGAACCTTGGATTATTAGAAGATTAAAGCTTGGATCCAAGACCATGTATACTAGACTATGGACCCTAGAATTTAAATGTTAGATTATAGAAAATAATCTTACCTTAAATTTGAGAAATATAACATTGTGTGCTAGATGTTTACCTTAAAACTAGGAGCCTAGACCTTGGTCCCTATCCCTAGATTATAGATCATGAACCCTTAACCAAAAAACCTATACCATTTATTGTGAACTCTTATAGCTTAGATTTTGGATCACTAGGACCTTAACATTGTGTGCCCTCAACAAGAAACATATACCCTATACCATAAATCATTGGACCATTGACATTTGATCCCATCCTTTGAGCCTTAACTTTAGACACTAGGATATGGACACTATACCCTTTGGACCTAGATCATAAGAATTTCACCCTCAAACCGTAGAGTATGTGCCCTTATATTGTGTCCCTTGATTCTTAACCTTGGAATCCAAGACTTCTTGAATATTACACAATGATTAATTGATCTTGGGCCCTAGAATTTGGATTATAGAATGAAAGCATGGAATCTATAGATTGAATCTTTGAACCAAATCTTGTTTCTAAACACATTATTCTGAAGCCTTTTAACTTTGAAGTTAGATCCTAAACCTAGAACTTTAACTTTGGACCCATGAACACTATATGTTCTAGCTTGGATTCATCGACCATGCACTTTAGATCAATAAACTATTACTAAATATTGTGATCCCTTAGACTCTAGATTTTAGATAATTGGACCTCACACCTTAGACCAAGAAACTTTTTCCCTATGTCTTTGACCATGGACCCTATGATCTCTTCAAAGGTAAAACCAACATGACACCTCTTCCCGATCCCAACTTGATAGAATGCAAGACCAAGATAAGGTGGGTAGGGCGTTGGGTTGGGTTGCAGGATACCTTTGAGTCAATAGAAAAAATAAGAAGAAAGAAAAGTCCATACCTTTTTATTCTCAGAATGTAAGCCCTTACAATTTTTTGTACACATCTCCAAGGGACTTGTCTCTCGCCCCAGCATGACACCCCCTCTCGACCCCAACTTGGCAGAATGTAAGACCAAGGGTAGGCAGGTTGGGTGTTAGACTAGGTTGCAAAACTACCCCTGAGTTAACAAAAAAAGAAGAAAGAGAAATCCATAGTTTTTAATCATCATAATGTAAGATCCCTTGTAGGCTATTGTATACATCCCAAGAGACTAGTCTCACCCCAACATAACACCCCTTCCTAACCCCAACTTGGCAGAATGTAAGACCAAGGTAAGACAAGTTGGACACTAGGTTGGGTTGTGGGGATACCTTTGAGTCAACAAAAAAATAAGAAGAAAGAGAAGTCAATACCTTTTTATCATCGAATTGTATGACCCCTTACGAGTTATTATACATATCCCCAAGGGACTAGTCTCGCCGTAGCATGACACCCCTTCGTCACCCCAACTTGGCAAAATGTAAGACCAACTTAAGGTCAGTTGGGTGTTGGGATAGGTTGCGAAGATACCCCTAAGTCAACAAAAAGAAGAAAAATAGAAGTCCATACCTTTTTATCATCACAATGTAAGAATCCTTGTAGGTTTTTAATTACATCTTAGGGGACTAGTCTCACCCAAACGTGACACCTCTTCTTGACCCCAACTTGGCAGAATGTAAGACCAAGGTAAGGTGGGTTTGGTGTTTGGTTGGGTTGGGAGGATACCCCTGAGTCAATAGAAAAAATGAAAAGAGAAATCCATACCTTTTTATCGTGACCAAAATGTAAGACCCCTTGTGAATTGTATACATCCCTAAGGGACTAGTCTCACCCTAGCATGAAACCCCTTCCTGACCCCAACTTGGCAGAATGTAAGACCAAGGTAAGGTGGGTTGGGTGTTCGGTTGCATTGGGAGGATACCTTTGAGTCAACAGAAAAATTAAGAAAAAGAATTCCATACCTTTCTATCATGACCAAAATGTAAGACCCCTTGTGAGTTGTATACATTCCCAAGGGACTAGTCTCACCCTAGCATGAAACCCCTTCCTAACCCCAACTTGGGAGAATGTAAGACTAAGATAAGGTGAGTGGTGGGCAAGGTTGTGAGGATACTCTCAAGTCAAAAAAATGAAGAAAAAAGAGAACTCCATACCTGTTTATCGTCATAATGTAAGATCCCTTGTAAGTTAGATACATCTCTAAAGTTATAGTCTCGCCCCAACATGACACCCCTTCCTGAATCCAACTTGGCAAAATGTAAGACCAAGGTAAGGCGGGTTGGGCGTTGGACTGAGTTGCGGGAATATCCCCAAGTCAACAGAAAAATAAGAAAAAAGAGAAGTCCATACCTTTTTATTGTCAAAATGTAAGACTCTTTGTGAGTTGTTGTATACATTCCCTTGTATACATCCTTAAGGGATTAGTCTCACCCTAGCATGACACCCTTTCCTGACCCCAATATGGCAGAATGTAAGAGTAAGGTAAGGCTGATTGGGCATTGGGCTAGGTTACGAGGATACCTTTGAGTGAAAAAGAAAAAGTAGAAGAAGAAGTTCATACCTTTTTATCATCATAATGCAAGATCATTTGTAGATTGTTATATACATCCCCAGGGGACTAGTCTCGAACTAGTGCGACACCTCTTCCCGACTATAACTTAACATAATGTAAGACCAAGGTAAGGTAGATTAGGCTTTGGGTTGGGTTGTAGGGATACCCTCTGAGTTAACATATAGAAAAAAAGATAACTGCATACCTTTTTATCATCTTTTTTGATTAGTTTGAGGCCAATTTACAAAAAAACCATAATGTGGTTTTAATGTACCTGTCAATTAATACACCAACAATCCATTCGTATTAAGTACCATAACATCCTTCTCCTCCACCCTTTGAATCAAAGGTGTCTTAAAATAATTTATATCATCCATGATATTTGCATATCACACTATTACAAAGGGGAAGAGAGGTGTATTATGAAATCAACCCAGAACTAATGAGGGATGGAAAACATTGAACCAAAATAGGTAAACCAAAAAATTCTTTGTCATAGGATTGAAATCTAGAAACTATGGCTTCACCAATCAAAATTATTATTTTATTTTCTCTCCCCATACGCCTTTCTATTATTTATTTGTTATATATTTTTCTCATTGTCAAGTATCTCTCTTTGTTTATCTATCTTCTTTGCCCATCTTTATATTTTCACATTTTTTAAATATTTTTTTGTGTTTATTTCTCTTTATTATATTTTTCTCACTCACTCTCTATTTTTTTTGTTCTTTCCATCTATTTTTTATCTTTCTCTATTTTCATTTATTTGTTTTATTCCCTTATAAAGTTGGCCTTGGTTCGCGAGATGCTAAACCAAATCACCATTTCTATATCAGGTAAGGATTTGATTGAAAGGTTGGAGATTGAGGAAAACAAATTCTTTTATGTGCATTATATAGGTCATGACCATGTGGATGTCAATTGTGTAAGGAATCAAAGTATTAAGTGACTCAACGCTCAATCCCTAAGGAAAATAACAACAAAACTTAGAGTTCAATTAGAACTGAGGAAAACAAAAAATAATTCAAAACAACAATAAATTTTGTCTTTTTCTTATCTCACTTTTATACTTTGTTTATCTATTATTTTTCTCTCTTTCTATTTATATCTTTTTTATTCATCTGTATATCTTATATCTCTTTTGTTGTCTATCTTTATGTTTTCTTTCACAATTTTCTCTTACATTTTTTTTTTTTATTTTTTACTTTTCTTATATTTTCTTTTTGGGTTTGCTTCTAAATTTTATTTTGTTTTTTAAAATTATCTTTCATTCCTTTTATATCTCCTCTCTTAAACTTATTTTCTATCTAGACATTTTTAATCTCCTTTTTGATCTCTCTTTTTCTCTTCCTCGTGTTTTTCTATCTCCTCTTTTTGTTTGTTTGTTTGTATCATTTTTTATTTTGTACTAGGTATTTACTTATCTTTTTAGTTTAATAATCTCCTTTCATTCTTTATCTTTCTTTATGCCTTTGATTACTTTTTATAAGTTCAAATTTTTACCCTTTTTTTGTTTCTATATATGTCCATCATCAATTGGTTTTTAATAATTTTCACTATTTATTTCTTTCATTACCCTTTTCTCTTTATCCCTCTCTTTCTTAATGTATTTTATTTTATGGTATAAAACCAATTTTAAGGGATCGGGAACCTGAAAGAATAAAAATTCATGCATAGACGTGCCCCAACTGCAAGAAATATACAACTATAATCTTAAATGAGGACCTAGAAGCTAATCTATCCTGTCTCGTACAACCAAAAACTTGACATCAAAAGGGAGACATTAACTCCATTCCTTTGAAAACCTACCCCCATAAGCGTTGAGACTAGCACCAGCATTAGTAGCCCAATCAACAACCATGTTACTAGCTTTGCCTATGTGTGATAACTTGAATCCTTCTAGATCTCCAATCAAATTTCTAGTTGCATCAATGACCACCTCCAAATGCCAGTTATTGACATTACTACCCTTGAAGGCCCCTATAAAAATCTTGGAATCACCCTCAATTCAAAGCTTCTTCCAACCTTTCTCCCTATCAATCATCAAGTCCTAGAGCATGGCTCTAGCTTTAGCCATATTGTTGGTATCAATGCCAAATTTTACCACATATATTAATAGAGGCATGCCCAGAGAATATTTGAATGCACCACCACCTCCAACAATGCCTAGATTTTTTGGCCACCCCATCAAAATTGAACTTGACCCACCCTCTATCCAGCTTCACCCATTTGAGCTACAAACAACCCACTTGCAAAGAGGCATAGGGTGAATCCAACCATCGGAAGCAAAGCCAAGCTTTGGCCGAATCTTTCTCCTCCTCCTTGAGAAACCGTTTGTCACACTTATGAACTTCTCCCAACTCACCAATGATGCCAACCACCCTTCCCCACAATGTATCCATAGTACACTCCTCTCTAAAAATATGACGGTTTCTTTCCAACCAAAGAGACCAAACAATGACAACAGGTGTGACCTCCCAAACCAATTACAACCCTGGACTCTCAACCTTGTAATTCCATCACTCAAGAAGATCTATAATATTTTTTGGTATTACCCACTCAACTCCCCACTTGGACCAAAAATTGAACCGGATATTTCAAGCCATCTCACAATGTAAAAAAGGATGGTCATTGCTTTCCTCATGCATTTTCCACATGATGTAGCGGGAGGGACCATCCTTGCCCAACAATTACAACCTTTCCCATGTCAAAGCATGACACTTTCAAGCGATCCATACGAATGCATTCATCTTAGGAACCCCATATTTGCTCCAAATCTTATCCTTACATTTGAAATTATCTTTAGAACAATAGAAATGGTAAGCTTGCTTGACTGTAACCATACCACTTCCATGACCAATCCAAATCCTCCTATCATCCTTGACATCTCCCAACATCGGCTACTTTGAGATACGCCTTTGTATCTCTTCCCAAGCAACCCTCAACTCAACCAAAGGTGCATCAAGTTTCTTCCATTTTCTAGTAGGAGGTAGCCCTTCAATGTAGTCCTGAACATGTACACCCACAACCGCTTCAAAGTGTGTCATCAGAGGAGCATAGTGCTGGTATTCACAAAGAGTTGTTTCCTCAATCCATTTATCCCTCCAAAAGAATATTTGATCTCCCTTGCCGAGCCACCACATCATATCTGGGCATAGGATATGAGAGCAAGACTTGAGGAAATTCCATATGCTAGAGCCTTTAGGCAGCTCACATGGAAACAAACTGTTGACATCCCCTTGCAAATACTTAGCTTGTAAAATATTGCTCCATAACTTGTCTTTCTCATTGTAAAGCCTCCAAACCGGCTTAGTACCCAATACAACATCCATATCCTTACAACTCATGATGCCAAGGCCACCTTGCTTTACAAGCCTGCATACCTCCTTCCATTTGACCAAATTATGCTTAAAATGTTCCTCATCCCCCCTCCATAAGAGGCTTCTCTTTACTTCTTCTATGTATTTAGCCACCTTGTTGGGTATTTGGAAAACATACATGGTGTAGACAGGGAATGCCATCATAGAAACCTTAATGAGAGTGATCCTACCAACCAAAGAGAGCCACTTCCCCTTCCAAAAGGACAACAAAATCTGAATTTTATTAGTGATATTGTTCTATTCACGTTCAAAAGATGTGTTATTGAACAACAACATACCCAAATAATTTCTTGGAAGGGAGTCCATTTCAAACTCGATAATCCTTTGTATATCTAGTCTTTCCAGGTAGCCTTCTTTTAAAAAGAGAATCCTAGATTTAAAAGTATTAACCTTCTACCCAGCCATAGCCTCACACTTTCTCAGAATATTTCTAAAGGTGTAGGCTTCACTAACCTTAGAAACACCAAAAAGGAGTGTATCATCTATAGGTTTTAAGCATATAATTCAAAGGAATGTCGAATTTAGAGGAATAGAAATGAATCAATCTCTTTTTAGAGAGATTTCAATGTGAAAATCTATAACAATTGGCTTCTTAAGCCTAAAACCCGATTGCCTAATTAAAATCAAAGACTGTGAATGAAATTATATCCTCTAAAACTTATATGGCTGCAAGGAAATGCCATGAACAAGATTGAAGGATGTTGGAAACAAGCTACACTGAGAGGGGAAAATAAACATCTATCTTCAAAGAATTGACAACATTCAACCATAGTGCATAAACATGAAAATAAACACAACACCATAACACCAAGATTTTTACGTGGAAACCCTGTTGGGGGAAAACACATGGTGGATGGCCAATCCATAATTATGATCTAAGTATACTCAAATGAAGATTACAATAAAGGGAAGGCTCACTTGCATTTGAACACATTGCCTAGAGCTCACTACTCAAGGGAAGGCTCACTGCCTTACAAAGAAAATCAGATTAAAACCATTTGATATTTTGAACTAAGAAATATAGCATCTACATATGCCTAAATACAGTTTCAGTGAATACAAATATTTGATTTGCTTTCCTACAGACCGATTCTAAACTTTTGTTCTGCTCTGCTGACACACAACACAAATCTTCTATGCGCAAGTGATACTACACATTATCGCTCTTTTGCTCCGCTCTTCTTTGCAATTCACATCAACACACACTTCATACTTCATATAAAATGATACGAATGATATTATATATATAACCGCAAAATAGAATTCAATTACACTTTGTCGGCTTCAATAGAACACAAAATAATTACAACTATCAGCTCAAATCATAAGAAATATGCAATGCATATCCTCAATCGCCGGCCACAACTTGACTAGGAACCAAAAAAATATGTACAAACACAAAAATACTTATCTAATTACTTCTAATACATCCACAACATAATTTATTTATGAATTCGGCTCCATTACAGATAAAACATAGAATAAATGAATCAAATCTTCTAACTTGCACAAGAATCGATAGAAGCCACTGTGATTCAATAATCAAGAAGATGATATACTAAAAAAAATTCCTTGAGATGCGCAATAAAAAATTATAACATAAAATTGCATACAGATCGATGCATACTAAGCTACTAGATGCTTTGTTCTTCATTGTCAATATTCAATCTTTTTGTCGGTATGATCAAATGATGATGTGCATATCTAATCAATGATTATGGTTTCCATAAATGACAACACTAGGTGATACTAGTAGTGTCTCTTGCCAACAAAAGATAGTCTAATGTAGAAGGAAGGAACATTATACAATGATATGCAAAGTTAGAGAGTTGGCTTAGCAAATGACTTTAAACCATAACATTATTGCAGATAGAGAAGTACCTAACCCATAGTTATACTTCACAAAATGAGCTTCAAAATTTAACTAAAATGAATAGAAGCTTAGTGATTCAAGAAAAAATCTCATAACTAAAGATTTAAGAGGGATTAAAATTCAATTTCCAAAGATCTATCTTAGTTTAAAATTTGAATAATTCAAAATGCTTAAAGGTTGAAAACTTGGCATTCTACAACAACAGGCTGGCTTATCCATAAGGTGACTTACATACATACCAAATCTATCAATTTCTTAAGAGTAAGGTTGTGGTTTAAGCTACAAATTACGCTCATAGTACAATCCAAAATCAAAGACCTTTTTAAAGAAGGAAGCAATTACATACCTATAAGAAATTATCAGACTGCCAATAAAAGGGTCATCAAATCTTAGCAAGGGATGTTGATATAAATTAAGGAGTGGAATCAAATCAAATGAAATAAATGGTGAATAACATGAAGATTATTCCTACATACTATCGAATTCAATCTTGAATAGAAGTAATTGACCTATGAGTATGTATTTGCAGAAATAAATTTTCAGCCAGATTGATACAAAGACAAAATGAATCACAAGAAACTTATGTAATTCAAAAAATTTAAGAGCAGTAGTGTTGTATATACATTGAAGATTAAGATTCTCAAGAATGTAAGAAAAAAAAAAAGATTTACCACACTCAAGATTTGAAACACTTTAGAGAATACAATTTCTAATAATTTCAATTTCTAACCAAGCAAGCAAGCAAGTATAAAATTTAACCAAATGGGCCAAGCATCCAAAAATCTGTTACAAGAAGTAGAGACAAATACAAGAAAGAAGGAACCCGGATCCAATTGATTGAAAATGCGTGTGGATTTGATGCGAGTTTCATATTTCCAAATTGCAACTTTAATCCTTTTGCTACGGTTTCCACTTCTCAAAAAAACCCCTACCCATAATTTTGAAACACAAAGTCTGAGATTCTCAATGAACCAAAGCCACACCTTATACATACATCTCCTTATAAAAATAAGGAAAATTATAGTTTTTGAATCCAAAAATCAACAAAAAAGATAAGTTTCCAATACAAATTTCAGTTTGGAGTCATGCATATCCACGCACTCCATCTTTTTCCAATTTAACTTGCTTTTACAATTAGTTCGAAAATATCCTCTTATTTATTTACTTTAAAATTTATATTACTTTCCACATTTAATTAATTAAACTCTAATTATAATTTAAACATTTAATCAAATTATTTAATTTAATAATTAATAAAATATCCTCATAATACCTTTTTACAAACATAATTCATTTAACTATTATCTTAACTTTGAATTAATTCAAATTACCTTATAGTCAATGTAATTAAACAAGGTCATTCATAAAATTAAATTTACCACATAATATCAATAACCAATTAAGCAACATAATAACGAGCAACAACAAGACATCACCATCATCTACTCAAACTTACTCAAATGTTAAGAAATGCCAAATACGGAGGGGCACTACATCCTCCCCCCTAAGCTTTGACTTACTCCTAGAAGTCACAAAGTGAAGAAAAAAATATGCAATAATAAGCAATATCATCACAAACAACCACGTCATAGCACAATTTAATCAAATAACAGTAAACACCAATCAAAACAACTGATAAATCGAAGGTTGTGAATGAAATTATATCCTCTAAAAATTATATGGTTGTAAGGCAGTGGCATGAAGGAGATCAAAAGAGACCCTGATGTAGAAGGAAGGAATGCTATATAATGATATGCAAAGTTGGAGAGTTGGCTTAATGAATGACATTAAACTAGAACATTAATGCAGATAAAGAAGTGCTTAACCCACAGTTATACATCACAAAAGAGCTTTAGATTTAACTAAAAGGAATAGAAGCTTAGTGATTCGAGAAAACACCCGATAACTAAAGATTTAAGATGTATTAAAATTCAATTTCAAAAGATCTATCTTAGCTTAAAATGTGAATATTTTAAAATGCTTAAAGGTTGAAAATTTGTCATTCTACAAAAGCAAGTTGGCTTATCCATAAGGCAACTTACATATATACCAAATCTATCGATTACCTAAGAGTAAGGTTGTGGTTTAAGCCAGAGATTACACCCATAGTACATTCCAAAATCAAAGACCTTTTTAAAGAAGGAAGCAATTACATACCTATAAGAAATTATCAGACTGCCAATAAAAGGGTCATCAAATCTTAGCAAGGGATGTTGATATAAATTAAGGAGTGGAATCAAATCAAATGAAAAAAATGGTGACTAACATGAAGAGTATTCTTGCATACTATTGAATTCAGTCTTGAATGGAACTAACTGACCTGTGAGTATGTATTTGCACAAATAAGTTTTCAGCCAAATCGATACAAAGACAAAATGAATCATAGAAGACTTATGTAATTCAAAATTTTCAAGAGCAATAGCGTTGTATATACATTGAAGATTAGGCATCTGAAGAATGCAGAACACACAAAATGGATTTACCACAATCAAGATTTGAAACCCTTTGGAGAATACAATTTCTAATAATTTCAATTTCTAACCAACCTACCAAGCAAGTATCAAATTTTACCAAACGACTCAAGCATCCAAAAATATATTACAAGAAGTAGAGACAAATTAAGGAAAGAAGGAACCTGGCTCCAATTGATTTAAAATGAGTGTTGATTTGATGTGATTTCCAAATTTACAAATTGCAACTTCAATCCTTTCGCTATGGTTTTCGCTTCTCTGAAAGCCCCTAACCCAAAATTTTGAAATACAAAGTTTGAGATTCTCAACAAACCGAAGCCACAGCTTATATAGACATCTCCTTGTAGAGAAATATTATCTTCAACTAAAAAAATTTAGTCAAATATCCTTATTTTATAAAATAATCTTCCAGACCAGTTTTCTTCTTCGAAAAAAAGATTAATTGATCAACATTTTTCCAAAATGAGAACAATTAAAAATAAGGAAATAGTTTAGTTTTCACATCCAAAAATCAACAAAAAAGATAAGTTTCCATTTCAAATTTCGGTTAGGAGTCATGCATGTGCACACACTCCATATATTTCCAATTTAACATTCTTTTACAATTAGTTCGAAAATATCCTCTTATTTATTTAATTTAAAAATTATATTACTTTCCATATTTAATTAATTAAACTCTAATGATAATAATATTTATCTTTAGCATTCAACTCTAATGATAATAATATTTATATTTATATTACTTTCCACATTTAATTAATTAAACTCTAATGATAATAATATTGCTTCTCGAATGTGGGCGTTGTACTTGATGGTATGTCTTGGGTTGCGATATTCTTGAGTGGTGGTACTTCGTATTGATTTATGAAGGTCTTACATCTCTCTTTGTATGAACGAACATTTTGAAAGCTTAAGCTCATTAAATCTTAAGTCATACGAAAAAACTGCCTCCATTAATTACCAATCTGTGGGTGTTGGCTTTTGTGTTGCTTTAAATTTGGTATACATGAGGACGATGCAGTTTGTTCAGTTCTAAGTAAGGAAATAATTGGCCTGAGAGCTCGAATGGCTTTGTTTCCTTCTCAGGTTCTATCTATTTTTCTTTCAAATATTATGGATTTTCTTCAGTCGTTGAGGGATTTAGAGAAAATCATCTCTAAATTTGTAAACCCTCAATTCTGTGAGAAGAATGATTTGTTGTATTTGGTTCAAAAATACAATTTGTACTCCAGGGAGGGTTATGTTGGAGGCTTATTCCCGCGTGATTATATCAAACATAATGCAAGATATGAAGAAATTTTTGAGGTTATTTGGTTGGGGCTTCAAATTGGTAATGACTATGTCTTCTTATCATCCATAAACAAAAATGAAAATAGGTTATCTAGATCCCTAACAGCCGAAATTAAGGAAATTTTTTATGCCTTTTCTTTGCTACAAGACTTTTCTCTAAAACCACATTTTTGTCGATCCTCAATGGGGAAACATCAAATGAAAGTGGATTCTGTTAATTTTGTGCATAGAATAGAACAAGATGAGGTCAATGCATAACGTCCCACTTCCTTGCATCAGGGATCCTTGGCATTAGGGACTCATATAGACAATGAAGTCCCTTATGTGGGGCGTGATTCATTTGCAAAGGAACCACTTCACCCAAATTTACTTGAGCTACATTTTGAGGATGATGTGGTGCAGGACCAGTCATCAACCTCTATAGAATGCATGGAGGAATAATAGGAAAGGAGGAAGTTTAATCTATATTTTGTTTTTTGGTAGAATTTTGCTCCAATTTTGCTCTAGCTCCATCATGCTCTCCTTTTCCATGTCCACTTTCATAGAAATTTTACAAAAATATTATGTCACATCTAATATGTTATTGGATTAACCAACTAAAAGATTTTGTAGACTTGTAATGTCGAAAAAAGGGTCCTTAGCTTTTTTCATTCTTTTTTAGCTCCTTCTTGCAGATTTTGGAGTTAATGTTGGCTTGATCTAGTGTTGTGAGGTGTTTTACACATCCACATTAGGTCTTTAGGCACTCTTTAAGCTAAATTCACTTAACTCTTCCCTAATTTAATTTTGTAAAATGTATTTATTTATATTTTCACATTAAATTTGGGAGGCTTGTAAATCAAGTGGATCTAGTCTAGTGTTGTAATCTTTCTTTCACATTCACATGGGATTTAAGACCATTCTAAGTTGAATAGACACAATTTGGCCCTAATTTTGTGTTGTAAAGTGTATTTTTTTACAATTTCACAATAGATTTTGGGCCCTATTACATTTATAACCTTTATATCATCATTAATAGACCCCCGAGATGCTATATTGTGCATCCCAAGGCTTATTTTGATAAAAAAACAAACAAAATAAACATATAAACTTAACTTATGCACTCCCCGACACTTTAGCCCCCGAAATAGCCCCTATGGGACCCATTCACCACTTTGGGTAAATGAGTCCCATCCACGTGGGACTCATTCAACCAAGATGGTGAATGAGTCCCATTTGAGCTATTTTTGAGGTTTGAGTAGGAAAAAGTGGTTTTTTAATTTTAATTTCTTCAATGTCATCCTTGGGGATAAAATTAATGGTCATGTGAGTAGCTTTCCTATATAAAAAATCTTCCAAATAATTATTTGATCTAAGCAATTGCTATTTCATCATACATTCATGAGATCGAGCCAAGAAAGCAAGGGTTAAGCATTTCAATTCTTCACAAGGTCATCAAGATAAAATTCAAGATCAATTCAAGATTCTTCATCAATTATTGTAGAAATTCAAAATGCATCATAATATCAAGTATATCAAGCATCAAGCATGATAGCGAGTTAATGTTGTGATATAGCATTGAAGATCCAAAACCAAGCATTGTTCTACTCTTATTGTCAAAGATCAAGATCTACATCCTTCATGGTCATTTCATGTTAAGTTGTAGATTTACAAGACATCATTCAAGTTATTATTGTTCATGTTTTATGTCCCATGTTCCATGTTTCATTTTTATCTTTCATTATTTCATCATTTGGTTTAATTACCTAAACGGGGTTTGACCAAGACAAATCCCCATTCTCTAAAAATCAACAAGTCTTCTCCTCTCTGAATCTATGGTTGTAGATCTAGGTATCTTGGAGCTTGAAATATCATTGAATTATAGGTCTCAAACTTGTTGGAGTCATCTCTTTAGTTGCAAGGTAAAAATATTCACAAAAAGCCACTAACAACCTCAAAAATCAAGGTTTCGGATCTGGACACCTAGAGGAACAAAAAGAGCAAATTGAGAGGTGCAAATTGGAACTTGGAATTTCCAGAAAAGCCAAACTGGACTCATTTTCCACAAGTGGCGAATCAGTCCCATTTTTTGTCAACTTTGAGATTTTTTGTAGTTTCAGATACCCTTTTCCAAGAAACATGTTCCTATGCGAAAACCTCGATCTAGAATTGATTCCCCCAAATTGGAAAATGAGTCCCATGGGCCAAAATATTAAAATCAGTAGCATTTCTGGTCTCCACAAGTTTCCAGGTGCATACTTTTAGTTTTATAGCTTTCTATTTTGTTTCATTTGTATTTCTATGTCATTTTGCATATCACATTATGCTTTCCAACATTTCCTTTTCCAAGTCCAAATTTGGTGGTGAACCCCTCATTTCTTATCGTTAAATCCCTTTAGAAAATTCTATTTGATATATTTCAACCTCTTTTACATTGGAATCTCAAGGGTTTTCTCCTGAATTAAACACCCAAGAAGAAAATTGGTCTCTCTCCTTTTAGGTCTAAAACCCTAGAAGCCCCTAGAGGGAGGTCACCATTTTCTTCATTTCATTTTGGTGAACTTTAAAATGGCTTAGCCCTCAATGTGTGTAGTGTGAAACTTTTTGATACACTTGGTGTTGATCATTCAAACATTCAATTTGATTCTCTATCTATTACGAGATTTGACAATGTAGGAAAAAACTCCTTGGTGCGATCACTTTACCTATTACAGCTAGAAAGGGCACATTAGAGACACTTTTCCATGTTATGCCTCACAAAAATTCATATAATCTTCTTTTAGGTAGGCCATGGGTTCATAAATGAATGGGATGCCTTCTACTCTTCATCATCAAATGAAGTACATCTACAATAACAAAGTGTACATAATCGAAGCCAACCCTAACCATAACAATTGTTTGAACGTTGAGAAAAAAAAGAAAATCAAACATTAAAACCAAACACAAAAGTAGAACCCATTCAAGAACAACAAAAATCTAGATGTCCTAAACCCTTCACAACGATATCAATCGATGATTTGGGATTATTGAATTTTGAACCAACATTTATGGGAGAATACAAGATCATAAACAAAGACTCAAAAAAGGGAAAATAAAAAAATAGTAATGCCAATGCAAAATATGGAGGACCCTTCAAAAGAATCCACCTCAACCATGTTAGACAAAGAAGCAAATTACACAAAAAAATTAGATGAACTTAATCATGAGCAACCATAGAATCTGAAAGATATGAAGAATATTAAAGGAAAATTTTACGAAATGATGAAACAACTTGGTTACAGTGTGTAGACATGCAAAATTAACACTATCGATTAGTCATATTTCACCCATCAATTAAACAAATCAGGTTTATCTAAATAATCTCCTAAGGTGATATCTTTAATTAATTAAATCACTTTTTTATCTCCTAAAGTTTCTTGATTTAATTAAATCGCATATATTTAATTAAATGACTAATATTCATTTTCCTCTCATTTGATTTAAAATGAATCCAAAAATGTAAATCAAATGTCACACCAACTAATCACTAGCTTAATTAATCAAATCCCTGATTAATGCTAAGCTTAAGCCATGTCCCATCCTCTATCTTTTCCCACTTGCACAATAAATCATTTATTTTGATTTATTAAAAGCCCTATTTTCCCCAGAAAACATTTTCCTTGGGAATATGCCCTCATTAACTCCCCTTGTTTGATTTTTTTGTCCAAACAAATTTCCCCCCAAATCCTTCAACTACATGCATTTAATTGTATTTTGAAATTTCAAATGGGCACATTGGCCAAAACTTGCACAATCATGGGCTAATCACATTGTGACAAGTGGATCTTTCCTATTTGTTGGGGATCAGTCCCATATTCTTCAGCATTGCCTCTTATCTCTTTAAAATCAACTATAAATTCAAGGCTCCTCTCCTTCAAAAACACAACACAATCTCATGCAAAGTTACTCTCTACATTTGAGAACTAATTTTGTCCATTATCACAACATTTTATCTTCATCGTTTAGCTTGGCAAGGGTTGGGAAAGGGATATCTTCTACACAAAGAATAGCACCAATCCACCATAGAATAGGTATACTTCATGTCTTCTTTACATGCTTGGATTAGTTTTGTCATTTGTTTGTATTTTGAAGCATGTGGTATTATTTTATGAGGATATTGGAGTTTCCTTGGTTATGCTAATCATAATAACAAGGTGTGTGTATTAGATTTTTACTAACCATTTGTAGATTTTGATGTCAACAAAATGGCACTAGAAGGAGGGCACAACTTCCATTTCAGTTTCACAGAGCATTTTTAAGGATAACTAACAAGATATTCCTTATGGATTGATTTTCATCTATTAACAAATTCTTCACAAATATTTCAGTGTTTGTGGAGATAAAATATTCAAAACTTTTGCATAGTTAATTATTTCCATATATTAACTATAGCCGAAGATTTCTTCTTTGCCACACCATTTATTCAAGCCCGAGCCAAGTATTTTAGTGATTTTTCTACGCTTCTCATTTATTCATAATCTCGTGCCATTCTAAACTACCATTTCATTCTTTGACAGGCATTACATTTTGTAGGAGAAGGCATCAACGCAATTCCTTTTTAGTAGTCTTATCATTTCAGGCTAGTCTCCGCTAAATTGGAGAGGTAAAAAACAAAGGGTCAATAAACTTATAGTGAGAAAAAGATTTCAAAATCTTAAAGGATGGACAAAGATAGTAATGCATAGATAATATCTCAAGCATATGACACATTTAAGGATAGTTGTCATTGCACTCCATTAGATTGCATTAAATAAAAAGATAGTGTACAATGGGATGTTGACAAAGATAGTAATCCTAAGATAAGTAATGCGGATTTCCTTTCTTCTTGCATTAAATGTACAGTGAAATTCCATTCCTGAAGTAACTCAGGAAAGTCAAAACAAAGGAGTGGTAGTTCTAATTTGTATGGTATTTCAATTTTCTTTTTTACATGGTCATTTATGTATAGATCTGCATAAGAACATGATATCTAGAATTATTTAAACATGTCAGTATATTAGCATTTGCAGATTCTGATTTAAGAATTTTTAAATTTGTTATAACTATTTCCACCAGTTGTGTATTCACGAAGAGATTTTCATGTATCTTTCCTCCTAAAATGTTTGTGGTATCATTTATGGAACATTACTCGTACAGTGAGCGGAGAATTTTGTATTCGTGGTTGTTGGCCTCATCTCCATTTGTGAGATCTAGCCTTTGATTTTGTTCATGCACCTATCACATATGGGAATTGATAGCAAGAGAAGGACAAAGTGTGCACGCCTGTTGAGTAAACACTGTGTCAAATGGAAGGAATCAAAGCTGGTGAATGAATTTATATTTGAGCCATTGTTGGTCATCTTCCACATGCATACACATTAAGGATCTTAAACAACTAACAACAATATCTATTGGCTGGACAAAAATGAGTCATGAGGTCGACGCTATCTTTCAACACCTTTCTTCTGCCTATCCGCATTTATGATGCACCCAAATCTTTGATGTGATATCACCCACAATGTTTCTTGGCTTATGTTGGTGCAATGTAGTGAAAATATAAACCTATGCTTGATGTTTTGAGTTAGATATCTATCCCGCAATGGTGCTAACTTTTTTCTTGAGGACCTTTTTGTTTTTGCTTGACATCGGTTTTCTTTTATGTAACACTTGTCTTCTAGTGTTTAAATCAATGTAAGACTCACACCAAGTACCAACGAAGGATTCAAATTTATGTATTATATCTCTCAAATTTTATTCATGATGTTATCAAGGTATTGTTAACTCCAAAAAATGCACCCTTTCTCAAGCACCTAAACACTTGGGATTTTTGGAGGACATGGGATCAATCAGAGGTTGTGGGTACCCTATGACCTGATTGAACCTCCGGATTCTAGGCCGGTTCCTATGTGATATAACACCTAAAGATCTTTATACTTGCAACTAAATGGAGGGAAAAAGGAAGAAAGATTGCGTAAAATGATAACTACCTCCTAAGGTGATACACCAGAATCTGACTTAGACCTTGAGAACTCAGATTTCATACACTTGTTCATAATGACTGTAGAAAACAACTTGTACGACCTGTTTCTATGTGCCTTGCATAAAAGGCACATAGAAATGCCTTATTGCTTGAACTCTTAGGAGGAGAAGACCTCACATCTAATAGCAACCTGCAATTTTGACACAGATTATAACCTGCAAACATCACACTTCTCTGCAAAAAAGTACTAAAGCCATGAGACAGAGTTAAGGAAAACGAAAAAACTATCTCACAATAACTTGGTCAATCATGTAAAAATACACAATATTGCAGTAACAAGAAGACAAAACTCCATTCAATAATGCCCAAGGTATATACTGTATTCCATGTCTAAAGAAGTTACAAAATCTGCAAAATTCTGCCAAAGGACCTAAAATCACTAAGTGCAGAAAAATGTCAATCCAGCACTTCTTACAATGAAGTCACATAAGTGACTATATCACTCAATTCCTAACAAGATCCACTAAAGAAGGATCTAGAAGCTCAAGAATTCGGATGAAAAAATAAAGCCTAATTTCTAGCAACTGATTCCTCTCCAAAGAGGCTCCAAAAGGTTGAAAAGGTCACATTTGACCAAGTCCAAGATAAAGGCATAATAAATTAATGCCTATATGCTCTCCTTGTGTTTCAAAACTGAATTCTCATGCCTATATTTGCTCCAAGTGTTTGAAACTTTTTCTAACTTCCTTGAATTGGCCGTAGCACACATATGCTCCTATTTTAAAGGTATACATGAGTGACTCCTTATTTTTGCAATATTTAAATAATATCTCACTTTAAGTGATTTATAACATATCACCAAAGTGGATACTTTACATTTGGAAGCATGCAAAATAAATACAACATCCATCGCTCGAGCCTAAAGGAAATAAAGTTAAAACACTAGGATGTGACACCTAAAAGGATAAATCTGAATGTTCACAAGGCATTGAAAATGCCAACTTAATAAAAGGCACGGGATATGGTATCAATACATATTTATTTTATAAAGAAGAGGCAAAGATACCTATCTTTGCTGGCCGCCATTCATAATAGGGTTGAAACCCTAAACAAAAGAATAAAGAAGTATTCTTTTATTTCATTTGAGAAGCTTCAAGAAGAAGCTAAGTTGCTGCCGACACCAAGGGTCTTTGGAGTTGAAACATGGCAAAATCTGTAGTCTCCAAAAGCATTATTCATGATTTTTCTTGCATCTTCTAGCAGAGTTCGACCTTCAGAACCTATGGTAAGTTTTGTTTTTTGGAATGACTTCTGCATTTTTCATTTTCCATCATATATCGCTTTACACATGGCTGCAGCCTCACTGTATTTGCAAATACCTAAAACTCATGCATTTTCTGGCGAGTCCTTACATTGCACTTCATGGACGCGGCCTTGAAGGTTTAGTCACTCCTCTGTTATTTCATCAACAAGAAGGAAACCCTTATTTTGCATTTATAATAGTCTTCCAACTTCCAGAAATTTGAAGAAAGCTTGTAATTTCTTTTCTTTTAACTCTCGGCCATGGACGCCATTGGAGACTTATACCCACGTTTTCCTTCTTCAGCACTATTTGACGCTCCACTTTTCCCATTTTACGTTGGTTGTATACTGGTGCAGAAATAAAAAAACATAAAAGTGTTCAAGCTTTTCTCTTTTTCGAGAGACGATCCACATAGGGTGAAATCTCCATTTCTGTTCTTCTCAAGCTTCGGTTGTGTAAGAAGTAATGAAGTTTTTCTCTTAAAATTTATGTATATGTAAAATGCTCGATGTCTCCTTGCAGGAATTCGAGGGCTTGATCTCACCATAGGCCGTAACTCTTCACCTGTACATTTAGCATATGTCTCTATTTCTAAAACAAAAACAAAACCCTCTATTTCAATGGTCGCGGCCACCCATCATACTGGCACTAGGGTTTGCATTTTCGTTATCTTTGGTCCTCCTTTCTGTATACTCCACTTCCTGCTAATGGCCATGTTTTGTTGAGCATCTTTGTTTGTTGCACTTCCCGCTCAGCCTCTACTATGATTTTGACTAGCACTGTATATGTGATCTTTATATGTATAGTCCTCCATGTTTTAGTTACTCTCTATTATGGCATGGTCACTGTCCCTACCACTGTCAAGCATTCATGCTGCATCCAGTCTGAACAAAAGCTCCCTATCCATTCAGAAGTTGGCCTTATTTGAATATGCATTCAAGATATCAAGACTACTTTGTAATGGATCTATCATATATAGCATATCATGATAACCCTCCTGTTGGTGAATGTCATAATATCTATTGCTTTTGCATCTCTGTTTATGTCAGCATAGTACTATTAAGGTAAAAATTGCAAATGATGGCTCTCTATTGCATATGATTCTTCATGCAATCTTTTGTAGCACTACGAGCCTGTAACAGTTATACTCATAACTTGAAGCAAATTACTCATGATATTCCTATATGCACATTTTACTATGAGCTGGGCTCAACCCTTGTGGGAGCCTCATTTTACCCCACTCATTTGATTTAAGTCATATCTGCATCTGTAGCTGCACAAGAAACAAACAAGTTAGGAAAAATGACTGTCCCTCGTGTGCACGTTGACCAAATGATCCTCAACAAACACTCGAGGCATTCATTGATCAACTGACAAACACGAGATAAATTGATGCATGGATAGTGGACAACATAAATGAGCATGTATAGCTTTGACTTTTCATTGCTTAGAGTATAACTCTAACACATTGTTTGACTGCTGCAGGAACAGGAGCATATGGGAACTAGGAAGGACAAGCAATGAGGACACATCAGAGCGAGACAAGCCTCAACCAGTCATTCAGGCAATGACTGGTCATCCCTACTACATGTTTACTTTTGACTTTCTTCATTTATTCATGTATCAATTTATCTTTATTTGCATCAAAGAGAAGTCAATCTCACGACTTGCTATGTGAGACACATGTATCTTATCATATTCAATAAAGATTACATTTTTAGAAATATTTGTCTTTCTATATTACATGCATATATATGAATGTAACAATTTGTAGTTGCAATCTTTTTTTAAATTTTTTCATTCATGTATTTGAATGTGATATAGAAGGATGATAGAATGCACCTTGTCTTTTTCAGTTTAAAACAAACTCTACCCTTTGAACCAGTATGGTGAAAAAATGGGTAATGTATCTCACCATCAAGTCCACTTAGGATATTATCTATTTCTAATTAAGATTCTTCAGCTTCTGTCAAAAACGCCAACCACTTTAGAACGCCATTTATTGTGCTAACATAATTTCTCAAAGATTTACATGTGAATATCCCATTTTGAACTAACTCGAGCTTTATCTCATGTTTAAGCTTGTTGTAGTATGAAAGAATTCTTGGGCATAAATTATTGTAATACTTGCAAGCTAAATCTAGAGACTCTGCAACCTTTTTCCAAGGCTAATTTCAACATATTTTTGGTGGTTTCAAATATTTTTTTCTCATCTTCTTTCTGAGTCTTCTACATGTGTACATGATAGGGCTTTCATTTGAGGGTTTGTTGGGATGACTATCTAATACAATGACCAGTTACTTTATTGTGATTATAGTTATTGTTGGGATGAGTGATCTTAGTAAAGAATAATTTATATAAGTGCAGAAACATTAGTCATAAGCAATGGCCTCTTACTCCATTAAATAAGGTGATTAGAAGAATTGTAGAGAGATCTATGAGTTTGCAAGATCATGGGTAATGAGATAGCCATAATGAGAAAGAAAAGGACGATTGACACCCAAGAAACAAAAGAAAGGGAATTCCTTCAAACATCTTTATGAACTAGCTATGGGTTTTTGTGAACATGGTGGGGCAAGATAATGATGAACAATATTTGTAATTAGTAAGAGTAACAGATCTATACAAGGGTTATTTTGGTTGTCTAGAAAATGTATTGCAATGCACTGCCTACCATCCAATGCTATAATTTGGTAAAAGAGATCTGCTACGTGAAAATTTCTACAAAAAGGCCTTATCTAGATGTTGAGACTTCCATTTCTATACACAACCTGTGAGTCACATGTTTCCTGATTTTTGAAACACAAATTTGATTGACGTGTGGAGAAGGCATAGGAGGTGAACAAGTGAAATTAGTTGCGTTTTGCGGAAGAAAAGGTTATGCCAAGTACGCACAAAATGAAATATTTTATGCAGGCACGATATCTTTCTTGGGCCCATTAACACAATCAAATTCTCAGGATATTCATATTTATTCAGCTTTAAGTCGTTGATATCAATGTCTTCACACTAGTGATTATCCTTGTTCATTGTCCATCCATGAAGACTCTGAAGATAAATTTATTTATTTATCTTCTCTAAGTGGTTGATAGAGCATTTCAACAACATAGTTATTAATTGATTGATGGTGAGAAGGTGAGTGTTTAATTGCATTCTTTATCATGATTAGTTTTGGAAGCATGTCTTCCTTTTTAGACTAACAGGTGTTGGATGATTTTCTTTATGATGCATAGTAACATTTGGGAAATTTAAACTAATTCTTATATTTCACTTGAAGGTTTTGGGAGGTTGACATTGGAGTTGAACATTGGAATGAAGAAAAAACAAAGGCGAACGAAGCAGAGTTGGATAATTGGACATTATACTTGAAAAAACATTTCTTAATGCTTCTTTTTTTTTACAATCTATAGCGTCCATTTTCTACTCTCGTTTTCTGTTTTAAACCAACTCACTTTTCAATTTGGGCTTAAAATCAATCACTAATTTAAATTTTTCAAAGTTGGATTAAAATTAAACATTAGAAACCTACTAAATTTCAATTTGGGTTCTAAAAAATGAACAAGACAATTTTTACATCTCGCTTTGGTTCTTTAAAACGAATCAAAATCATTGTTTTATGGACTTAAAATGAACAATTTTTTTCATGTTTTGCAATATTTTTCAAAAATTAATATCATTTAGAAGGCGTATGCGCTTCTCTCATGCTTCACAATAATCTTGAGAATCAAAATTCTTTTGGTGATATTGAATTAATTAAAATATTTCCTTCACACCTTTATTTGGGATTTAAAACTGAACAAAACATCTTGCAAGTGTGAGTAAACCTATTGCATGTGTTCTCCCTTTGTTTCTAAATGAAGGTTGATTGAACTACGAATATGTTTGCTCACTTTTGTTTATCTTAGAGGGCCTACCTTGTGGGAAAATGTACTCACCCAAGGGAACAACCCAACCAATAACACACTAAAGCCAAGTGTATTTCCAACTGGGATATAAAAGTGGGTACTGGAACAAAAGCTAGTATCACACGGTTGGCTCTGATGAGAATGTCAACAATGGTCTCTTGCCACATGGTTCAATCTCCACGAATGGAAAGTTCGAACTAAAAATCCCTTTTTAGCAAAGGCCAAAATCCTATCTATTTATTGGTGCAAACGGTCATGTTTTTTGAAGCCACCCCACATATACATGTCATTCTGTTGTAGAGATGAAAAGTATTCCATGGGAGATTCATGGGTACTGATGCTTGGTTGACCTGAGAAGCGAGTTCACTATAAGGGGGATCTTGTGTGGTCAAGCATCTAATCATCCACACTGAATATGCACGGCTGGATTTATCCAAGTGGGAACCTAACAAATATTGTCTTTTTAGCATATGGTTTTTCAAAAACAAACATTCACAAAGAAATTCAGAATTTCAAACCCTTTGGAGGAAACAAATACCCTTGACAAATCTAAGTGCTTTTGCTTACCCTAGGGATTCTATCCCTAGAGGTTTCTAAGTACTTGGGTTTAATCACCATTTGTTTTCAATAAATTCAACTTAGGGAGTTGCGCTCTTGAATTCTTGATCTTCACATAATGGACCTTGTGGAATGAAAGGAATTGAGACATAGACATTTAATTTGAAACTTTAATCAAAAAACTAATTGTGGTAAAAGGAACTCACTAAGCAAAGATAAAGACAATTGAATCCACACATGTGTTCTCCGAAATGATTTCCCGCAAGATCAAATTTGGAAACCCAAGTTCAAAATTCTTAGTCCAAAAGCTCGTGAGGTGCCTTTTGAAATACTTCTCGAAGTTAGAGAAAGGTTGGTTTACAACTTCTACAAGAAAGCTTCAAGAAACAACCCTAACTTGTATGAGTTCTATTATCAACAAAATCCTGAGCTTTTTGAAAGGTTTTCTTTTCTCACATAGGAAGTCAAATGTGTTATTCAAAACTGAGTCTTGTAAGAAGGAGTGTGATCTAGGTCAATTCTAGGATCAAAATCAATCACTCTCATCCACCTATCAACCATCAAAATCAGTCAAAAATCACCTCACCAACAACTCTTGGAAACTTTGTAAACATCTATTATGCTAAAATTCTAGGAAAAATCAGATCACTTTGTTTGACTTAACACACTTAGTCAAACCATCATCTTGTGTATGAGTTTACTCTAGGATAACACAACTTCCTAGGGTTTACAAGTTCATTATCACTTTGTTTGGCTTAACACACTTAGCGAAATTATCAAATCCATAATCACCTCATTTGACTTAACACACTTAGTCAAACCGTCCTCTTATGCACAAGTTTACTCTAGGATAACACAACTTCCTAAATTTTATAGGTGCATTATCACTTTTGTTTGACTTAACACACTTAGTAAAACTATCAAGCCATCACAATCAATCAATTCAAGCCCTAAAAATTTAGCATTTCCTTCAAAGTTTCATTAAGATTTCCATTCATCTAAATCATCCGTCTTTCATTTATCTCATCCCCATCATCACTTTGGTACTTGAATTATCCTAAGTTCTTCTCTTCTTCGAACCTAAGGTTTAGACCAATCTAAAGGATTAGAGGTTCATCTCTTACATTCTTGAAAATTGATCTCTATTTTATGGTTCAAACTCGATCTCAACACAAGAAGAATATGGAGAAAAACAAAGAAACATCCATTTCAAGTGATCTAAGCCAAACCGAAACAACATTTGAGCCGACAATAAAAAATGATCTCCCCATCAATCCTCCTCAAATACCTCAAAATTCACAAGAGGAAGGTCATATAGAGAACATCACTAACAATTGGATGACGAAATTATAAATTCTAGAAATGGTTCAAAACCCCAAGAGTCACTGAATTGCCAGTTGCATGCTGAAATTGTACCCATCCCAAAACATGTTAGAGCTAGCAAAAGAAGGGGATAAACTCCCTTTCAACTTTGATGTAAGAACTATTATGGAGAGGTCTCTTGACATCATGCCCTCAGTTGCATCCACACTCCCACTTCAAAACATCACTCAGGACATCCCCCAAATCATATCATCTATCACTTCAACCCCATCGGTTCTTAACAAGGGAAGTGCCATGTTTCACGAACTTCAAAAACATCACCTTGTGCACAACAGAGGGTTGAATGCAGGCCCTACATCATATCAATCCATCCTGGTAAATCCGTTGCACCCTTATATCCTGCTCACATTTCATGATCATACCAATTCATCCTCATTTCACGCGACACCAGATTATCCTCTCGGCATGCAAACTTCTCTCCCAATCTCACAAGAAGGTGAATTATTTAGAGTAGGAGGAATCTTGGATCCATCATCATCACTATCAGGGATTGCACCACTCGTCTTTCCACCATTTCCACCCTTACCACTCACATCTACATCATCACTCAGGTTGGGTCTCCCTCCTCTTCCCACCATCAACCATTCAAATCAAAAAACTTTATCAAATCCACCAGCTGTGTCATTTGTACCACAACAATAGATGGAAACCATCCAAACAACTGTAGCAATCAATACGTCCACCATTCCTCAAAGCATGGATCCTTAGGGACCAAGCATCTTGATCACACCATCCATAGCTTGAACCCCGATCATTAACACGATTGTTCCACTCATCAGAATGGTCGACGTTCTTCCTAATCCACCACCATTACCACCAAGGCACAATACGACCAATTCATTCACCATGATGTTGCAAGCCACTCGACAAGCTACCCAACAAAAAGTGCTTCAAAATTAGCAGGTTGCACATTTAGCTCCTCAACAAGTGCAAGCACAACTAGCTACACAACAGGGGCAATAGGCTACACAAGCCCAAGCTTTGTTACAACAACAAGAAGTTGAACAAACTGCCTAAGCTACAAAGGCATCTGAAGCCGCTCAATCCGCACAAGCTACATAAGTTACACATCCTATTGAGATTGCATAGGAAATCCAATAAGCACACACTCAGGCATGAGCCCAATTCCAAGCTCAGCAAGCACAAGCACAAGCATAGTACCAAGCACAATTGCAAGTGCAACAAGAAGCGTATCACCAAGCCTTGTAAGACTATCAATTACAGAAAAAATATAACCAACAACAAGCATTGTTGGAAAAACAACAACACAACCAACAACAAGCATTGTTGACGCAACAACAACACGACCAACAACAAGTGTTGTTGGCGTAGTAGCAACAGGACTAACAAGATGCATTGTTGGCTCAACAACAAGCGTAGGCATTACTTACTCAACAAAGCTTGCAACAAAACCACATCAACATCGCATCTGTCAATCCCACACTCCAAAATGTATTCACTCCACATCTTGATCTGTAAGGTGACGTAACAACACAAATCAAATTGCTCTCACAACAAGTGCTAGATCTTCAATCAGGGAAGATAGCCAAGACACCGAGCAACTTGTGCCCTTATCTATTTAACAAAAGCTTGGCAATGGTACCATTCCCAAAGGGATTTGAAATCCCCAAATTTAATAAATATCATGGGATGGGAAACCCTGAAGATCAGATGAAGGGGTTCCAAGTACATTGCATGGAAGGTGCCTACAATGACACATATCAAATGTGGCTATTCCCTCGAAGCTTGGTTGGTGACGCTGTGGAATGATTTTCTCATCTTCCTACGGGAATCAAAACATTTTAGGAGATCAAAGATGCATTCCTCCAAAATTACACATTCAACATTTTTGTGGATGTTAGTTTGGAAGAACTCTCGACGCTCAAACAGAGTAAGGGGGAATCATTCACCACCTTTCTCTAGCGATGGTGAGCCAAGGCCAATCGAAGGAAGTGGGCCATGCCAGAAGAGCAACAAGTCTATACCATAATTTCCAATACAAAAAAAACCTTGGCATTCTTTCTAAAGATGCAATGCATCACTACGTATGATCAACTGATCCCCAAGGCACTCAATATTGAGCGAGCTCTTTTTACACAAGGGGGCACACCCACTTACTTTGAACATCAAGACAATCGCCCACCCACCAGTTACAACAACAAATCTTGAACATGGGCGAAGAATCAAAATGTCACCAACAATGGAGTAGTGGATTCCAAGGTTGTCATCAATTCTCCCAGGAAGAATAATCAGACGCATCATCGCCAACCGGAGAACAACAACCAAAATAACACAAACAAATTTGGTAAACCAAAAACCACCCCAAAACCAAATTAACAATCTCAATAATCAAGGAGGACCACCTTCGTGAAACAAGTTTCCCCCAAACATAAATTCACAGCCCTTGGGGATTCAATCGAGTCCATCATGAAAAATTTGGTCAATGAGAACATTATCAAGGTCCCCACCCATGATAATTACAATGAACCCCAGGTGAAGCCACCTTGGTACAACAAAAAATCTCTTGTGTGATTATTATAAACTCAAGGGACACACGACCGCCAACTGTATGAAGTTGAAGAACATTATCCAAGATCTCATTGAGGACAAGATCATAAATGTTGAACAACTGGTCGATAATCAAGATCTGAAGATATACACGAATGTGATGCCTAATCATAATCAAGGAAGTAATCAAGGAAATAACCAAGGGAGAAACAAAGGGAAGCAAAAGTATGCTAGTGAAAACCTTGTATATGAAGACATTGTCGCATGCGTAGACAAGATGGTCACGGTCATTAACATCAAAGGAGCCAATGCCGATTGTGGAGTCACCGATCGTGGTGGAAAGTTTACTATTGAAGGGACATCACAACCATCTAAGACCCCCATTTCAAATACAAAATCCATTCCCTATGATTATAGCGTCATCGACCAACTAGAGAGAATGCCCTCCCAAATCTCCATCATGGAATTATTGAAAATTTCTGCTACCCATAGGAAAATCCTTGATGAAGCATTAGTTGCGTCCACCATCTCCACCGCCTTTGATACATAACAATTTTAGTAGATGGTTGGTAACATTGTTGCCCCAAATCTCCTCACATTCTCTGATCAAGATTTCACCACAAAACCATCTCACAATCGTGCACTTCACCTTCAAGTGTTGATTCATAAAAAGAAAGTCAAAAGGGTCCTAGTGGATGGAGGTGTAGGCCTCAACATCTGTTCTCTCAAACTCATAAATAAATTGAGATTCTCTAAGAATTCCATTGAAAAAAATAAAGGCATCACCATAAGAGCATAAGATGATCAAGAAAGAGTGTCTCAAGGCACTATCAGAATCCCAATCCAAGTTGGGCCAACAACCATTGAAACCACTTGTCAAGTTCTTGATCTCGACCTAGCATACAACATCCTCCTAGGATGCCCATGGATCCATGGAATGAAGGCAGCCACCTCAACATTCCATCAATGTGTCAAATTCCTATACCAAAATGAGGAGGGCACAATACATGGTGATCCAAAACCATTTTCCTATTGAAAAAACTTGGAAGCCAAGTTTTATAAAATCCCCCAAGTACCAAAAAATGATGAAGGTCCATCCACTTCATACATAGACCCATCTAACATTGCCTCCACTTATGCGACAAAGACACCCTCCATCGATGATTTATCCAAAATCAAGATCATGATCCAAGACAATGGGTGTAGAGACTACAAAATGAAGAAGAATGTCTTTCTTGTAGGAGAGTTACCACAATCTCCTAGGTCACATGGGCAACCTTAACTAGCTGAAACACCTATTCACACTATTAGGGAAGATTCTTCTGGATTCCACCGCTGGGGGATCTAAGTCGGGAAAATGTAGATGAGGGAGACATTTCAAGAACTCTCTACCATGATGAAAGACCCACCCCCACTCTACCCATGGACAAAACCAATAAAGGGTTGCAAATTATGCTCAGTATGGGTTATAACATGAATGAAAGCCTAGGAAGAAACAACGATGGATGACTAGAGCCTATTGTTGTAGAAAGAAGAATGATAAAACTTGGCCTGAGATGTACCCGTCCGAGTATAACCATACATGGCAGAGGTACTCCTAGTAGAGCAGTCAGATCCCCTCCTTAAGCATGACCAATAGTGATGACGAGGATACCATAATGGGTCTTCCCCTAGATAATTTCACTTTTGATGTAACTAATGTCTACACCAATAGTGATGACGAGGATACCATAATGGGTCTTCCCATGATTTTTGAGAATTCCACCTTACTTATGATTAGTCCTCACTCGCTGAGTCAAACCAACAAACCCATAAAATCAACTTAGTGTACCTTCAATTCACCGACTATGACCAATGAGGACCATCGATTCTAGACTCATTCAAAAATGATGAGGCACTCTCAGAGTTTCTGGGACTAAGGGATACAACTTCATGCGGAGATCACAAGGCTGGTTTTGACATCACATTGGACACTCAAGCATATTATGGGGAAACGATTGAGTCCTTCAGTCACAAAATAAAAAGAATGAGAATAAGCTAGGAGTTATTGAGTGAAAACCACACTATGGCACTGTCTAACCAAAGAATAGTAAAAATAAAGGATGCATCTAACAGTGAAAAAATCTCTGAGGAACCAAAAGATGAAGGACTCAATCTCCCTCCTATTGCACTTCATCAGGAGAAATCGACAGTTTTGGCGGAATAGTGTAATCCTATCAACTTGGGAACGAAGGCAACACCACAAATCACCTTCTATGCTAAGTCACTTTTGATAGAAGAACAAGAATTATTGGCTGCATTTCTAAAGGAAAGAAAGGTGAAATTTTCATGGACCTATGTTGATATGCCGAGTCTTGATCTGGATGTCGTAGTTCACCACTTGGCTATTTACCCAAGAGCAAAGGTAGTCAGACAAAAATTAAGAAAAAGGCATCCTCAAATAGCATTGATGGTCAAATTGGAATAATAGAAACTCCTAGATGTTGGCTTCATATGCCCACTGATTATCCAGAATGGGTATCCAATCTGGTGCTAGTTTCAAAACCAAATGGGGGCATCCGTATCTACATTGACTTCAAAGACCTCAACAAAGGATGTCCCAAGGATGATTTTCCACTACCTAACATTGATATGATAGTGGACATGAAAACCAAACATGAGATGCTATCACTGATGGATGGCTTCTCATTGCATAACCAGATAATGATCACAAAGGAGGACCAACATAAGACCACATTTACATGTCCATGGGGCACCTACTACTGGAATATGATGCCATTTGGGCTAAAAAATGTAGGGGCTACATATTAGATGGCCATGACACTAATCTTTCATGACATGATACACAAAATTGTCGAATATTACGTGGATGATATATTGGCCAAATCAAAGAAGAGACAAAATCACATAGCAGCCCCAAGTGTCATTTTTGACAGACTGGAGAAGTACAAGGTTAGGCGCAACCCCAATAAATGTGTCTTTGGGGTACAATCAGGTATAATTTTGGGATACATAGTATCGATGAGGGGAACAAAGGTGGATATCGCAAAGGCTAAAGAAATCCTCACCATGGAGGCACTAAGGATAGTAAAATAGCTCAAAGGCTTGTAGGGCAGACTCCAATCCATCTAAAGGTTCATAGCGCAACTAGTAGAGAAATAATTTGCATATTCACATCTACTCCACAAGGGAGTAGCATACAAATGGTATGACAAGTGCAATCAAGTATTTCATAAAATCAAAGAATATCTACTCACACCACTAGTATTAATGCCACCCATTGTAGGAAAACCATTGATTTTATACATCTCAGCAATAGCAGCAGCCCTTGGTGCTCTTTTAGCTCAACACAATAAAAATGGGATAGAGCGGGCCATCTATTACATCAGAAGAATAATGGTAGGGCATGAGATCAACTACACACCAATAGAAAAATCTTGCCTAGTAGTTTTGTTTGCAGCTCAAAATTTCAGACAGTACATGCTAGCTCATCAGATCAAGTTGATTGCCAAGATCGATCCCCTAAAGTATCTATTGTCAAAGGCAATGCTCAAAGGAAGAATGGCTAAGTGGGTCATGATACTATCAAAACATGACATTGAATATGTGGAGTGAAAAGCAATCAAAGGTCAAGTCATTGCAGACCAACTGGCAGAGGCTCCAATATATTTAGAGAATCCACTCATATTTAAATTTCTAGACAATTCCATCTTTAATCTCAACATAAACGATCATTGGAAACTCTTCTTCAACAACTCATACACACAACATGGATCAAGAGCCAGTGTTTTCTTCATCATCCCGCAAGGGGATTGTATACCTAGATCCTACAAATTGGCATTCCCTTGTACTAACAACATTGCAAAATATGAGGCTTTAACCATAGGTCTCAAGATTATGGCACAGTGGCGGATCATGGCACTAAAGGTTTATGGGGATTCACAACTAATTATCAGCCAAGTCAATGGTGAGTACGAAAATAAGGATGACAAACTCACACCTTACAAGAATTTTGTAGAAATCCTAGAGCAATCGTTCATTGATATCACCTTTTGAGTAGATCCGAGGCCTAACAACATAGTAGTTGATGCCATGGCAACAATTGGATCCTTAATGCATATCCTCACAATGTTTGAAAACATGAATTCTTGGTAGAGCAACTTCTTGTACCCACATTCGAGGTACCAGATTCATAATATGTGTGTGAACTCATTGGTCCTAGTGATCCCTAGTATCACGACATCTATACCTACTTGAGAATAGAATTCCTCCCAAGTGACATAACCCCAAACCTCAAATGAGCCTTCATCAAAAAGTCCACCCGTTTTTTCATCCTAGGAGAAACCCTCTATCATAGGAGAATTGAGGAAACCCTTTTGCATTGCCTAAATCCTGAGGAGGCCCTAACTGCTCTGACTGAGGTACCCAATGGCACTTGCGGTGCACACTCAAGTTGTATGACCTTGGCTAGGAAGCTACTGAGAATCGGGTACTACTGGCCAACAATGGAAAGAGAGGCACATGACTTTATCAGAAAGATTTTATAGTGCCAGCAACATTGAGACCTTATCCATGCACCAGATCAAGAAATCCATCCTATTGTTACACTATGACCCTTTTCACAATGGGGGCTTGATCTTATTGGCAAAATCACACCCACCTCATCCAACGACCACAAATTCATCATTACCACCAAAGAGTATTTCACAAAGTGGGTTGAAGCAATTCCCATGACCTACATCATTGGAAAAAAGATATCCAAGTTCATCTTGAACTATCTAATTTGTCGATATGGTATCCCCTAATCCATTATCTTTGATAATGGGACACCTTTGAAGAATCAGGATGTCCATGACTTGTGCAAAAAAATTAAAATCCAACATCACTTTTTCACTCCGTACTATCCCCGAGTCAATCGCCAAGCAGAAGCTACCAACAAAACCATCTTGAAAATCCTTAAGAAAATAGTCAATGACTCTGATTGTGACTAGAATCTATAGCTAAATCCCACCTTATGGGCCTATTGCACCAACATTCACATGCCACTAGGCACCACCCCATTCTCCCTAGTCTATGGATCAAAATCTATCCTCCCAATTGAGATCGAGCTCCCATCACTGAGAATATCACAGCAGAACCTCATTACAGATGAGGAATATTGAGATTCAAAGTTAAATGAGCTAGATTTATTAGATTAACGACACATGGATGCCCTCAACCTGCATCTACAAGTCTATCAGAACCGCCTTAAGTGCAGCTGCAACAAGAAGATCGGGAGACACACCTTCGAAGTCAACAAACCTGTGCTAAAAGAGAACCATAAGAACATTCCAAATCCAGAAAGCAAAGGAAAATTTGAGCCCAACTGGTTGGGACATTTCATCATTACAACAAGCTATAAATCAGGGGCATATCAGTTGTCAACACCATAAGGCGAGCCTCTATAGGAGCCCATGAATAACTGTCATCTCAAAAAAGTTTTATACCTAAAAATTGTAAAGTATAAAACCAGAAATACAAAAAAATTCAAAAAAATTCAAAAAAATGTCCTGAAAAAATGGCAAGCTTGATGAAAACCTTGAAAACAGGCGTCTTGGTGACAACAAAAAATACAAAATTCCATAAAAATTAGAAAAAAGATTGAAAATAGTAAAGAAAAAAAAATTGTCCTCTAGTGGAAACCACTTCGGTGGTGCTTTGGACAAGTACCTTGGTGAAGGGTATGTGCAGGATCATGATGGGCCAAAAAGTGGTGATATGTAAGTGATATAATGGCCCATGTGGTTGACGAATTTTTTTTAACCCAAAATTGATGAAATGAAAAGGGCTTTTAGAGGATATTCCCAACTTTCTGCCAATATAATTTATGCTTTACTTTGAATTTAATAAATAATTATTATTCATTTTCTATTTGAATTACGGATAAAGTCATGACTGATAGGCTAATTGGAAAACATCTATAACTTTCAAATGGTATCACATTTTTTGAATCCAAAACATGCTTCACATTCTATGCTTCACATACTATAGGATTATAAAAAAACAAAATTGAATTTCATAAAGTTTTGACCAAGTTAAGGTGGTCAAACATACGATGTTTTATATTTTTTAAAATTTGTAATAAAAAAATCATAATTAATTATTTACTTGGAAAAAAATTACAAAAACATATGCATCACACCGGTATATGAGTCTTCTACTTATATCTAAAATATTATAAAAAACTATTATCATTTTATTGTGGTTAGGGTGGTTAGACAGACACCTGCTTCTTATTTTTTCCTTGAAATTTAAGTACTACTGCATTTAAATTTCAAATTTTCACCAAATAGATTTTTTCTTTTTTTTTAAATAAACCTAGTAGTTTACAAACTACATTCAATTTGCTACAAATTCTATTCTTACATATTTTTAAAATAATATAGATAACTTATTCAATTTTTTACGTCAAGTTGCCTAACTCTGATTTTTCTCAATTTTATTGCCACTTAAAGGCTTGTTTTTTCCATGATGATCCTCCACATACCCTGAAAACCTTGAAAATAGGCACCAAGGATAAATAAATGACTATCCATCCACTAGGATCTTCACGACCTATTATTTGCACTCACTTATCCATTACATTTAAACTTCCATCATTTGTTCGCATTTCGTACCATAGCTTGATCTTGTGCTCGTATCATGTTCAACCATAGTACTACTTGGCATATTCCTAAGGTCAGTTTGTTTTGCCTTTATCAAAGTAGTCTATCACATCACACTAGGGGCATGTTCCTATACTTGCATCATCGACCGAACTACATCATCTCTGAGCTTGAATGTAGGCAAGGTTGATCTTTGATCATCCCCCGAGACATTTTAGGTCATTCCTTAGGCGTTCGTTGCATTGGAAATCCATTGTCCATCTATTTCACATTTTAGGTTAGTCATTTAAGCATCTCTCATAATGGCAATTCGTTTGCCCATCTATCTTATCATTGGGTCAAGTCTATCGTCAGTCAAACTACGTTGTCTTTGTGTGTATAATGTAAGCAAGGCTAATCTATGGATTAGCTCTCGAGACCCTTAGGATAGGTCTTTAAGTAAGTCTCTTCATCGTAAATCTCAAAAATACTAATTTTTTCTTAAAAACAGCCTCAAAACATTTGAAAAAACCCAAAATGGTGCACCCGTCTCATCCCACTTTCACCTAAAATAACATCATTCCTAATAAAGGATTATTGCTTCTATCCTTTGGTAAGTCAGTCATAAGCAAATCTAGTGAGTTAAAAATGAGTGCCTAATCATCAAATCCAGAAGTCTAGATCAGTGAATCAGCAAGTTGGTCAACTCAGAGTATCGATAGCTTATCATCCAATCAATCTCATCGAAACCGTAATCACAACATGTAGTAGGAATGTGACCTTCCTGCGATAGACATCAACATCAAATATCACCGTAGTTTATTCTTTGGCTAGCTAGCTATACGAAGAATGTTAGCTTGTTTGTTTACTTTATCTTGGTCTTTTTTAGACTTGTCTTATTTTGCACTCATTCCAAGGACCTCTAATTGATGCCTAAACAAAACAAGTTTAGAGAGAAAAAAATGGGGCAATGATCATTATCTTTTTATCTGTTGTTCTTGTTGGAGATTCTTGTAAAATAACTTCGTCATGCGTACTTTGTTTCGTTTGTAGGAAGGATGTTTTAGGTGTCTTCTTGACCACATAAGAAGGCTTGCCTTTTTATTTTTTGGCCCGAGATATTGAGAATATCTGAACTACATTCCGAATAAGGTTTCGTTTGTCAAGTGTGAACAAGAGTACTCCTATATGTTTGATGAGTCAAATTCCATCACACTAGGCACAACACCATCCTGGTTCTTAATACCTTGATGCATCACACCTATGTGTGTTATCAAACATAAAGAAAGGTATGGTCTTTATCTCTCCCATCCTTGGATGAGCAATACATCATCATCATTCATCATCATATCCAATAAAGTCTCAACGACTAGGGGATTTGTTGGACTTCTACATGTTCTTGGATTTAAGAGTTGATCCCTCTCATTCTTCTATCCTCTTTCACACTAACAATGCATCTATCTGGAATCCTACATAATCATATCATATCATCATAGGACAACATCATCCATCTTATCCATCTCACATGAATTGCATAATCATTTTAGAAGTTTAAAATAATATAGATTTGCTATTCTAAGCATTTTCCCAAAACATCTCATTTGCATAAATCATCTAAGTTGCTTAGGCTAATATAGATTTTTTATTCTAAGAATCTTCCAAACATCTCATTTACATCATCATTATCATATAGATCAGTTAGTCATATCCATCCATACATCCATTTTAAACCTCTTTGTCGCGAGATCGACCTCAAATCAAATCTTTTTGCTCGATCTCTCAAGGCGGCAATGTACTAACGTACTTATTTCCACTCGGGCATCTGAAAAAAATATATATTTTTTTTAAATTTTGATGTCGATGGCACATTCTTTGAACCAATGCAATGAGTACATTGCTTCAAAGAGGGGGAAAATGTAGACATGCAAAATTAACACTCTTGATTAACATCATTGATTAGTCATATTTCGCCCATCGATTAAAGAAATCAAGTTTATCTGAATAATCTCCTAAGGTGATATCTTTAATTAATTAAATCACTTTTTTATCTCCTAAAGTCTCTTGATTTAATTAAATCATGTGTATTTAATTAAATGACTAATACTCATTTTCCACTCATTTTGTTTGATTAAATCACATGTATCTCGCAAAACACTAATGATTTGAATTTGTTAGATTTTGTATCCTCCTTTCAAGGAGAGAACAAAATCTGATAATCTAAAGAATCTTGCATAGGTATGCTAATAATACTAAGTAAGAGATATCTTTGTCGCAAAATTAAAAAACATTATTTTCTATTGATCAAAATGGTATCTTGGTGAGACTAATCCAACATCATTTGGTATCTCTCCCTCCAAAAACTCGAAATAAATTCTACTATAAGAATTCATTTTGTGCCTATCATAGAGTTCAAATTCATTCTACAAATGAATAGAATGCTTTGAGTAACAAAATTCAACATCTCAAGGTGTGTGGTGCTCTTCCTTGTGTTGAAGAACCTAACTCCTCTAACTGTTACTTATTCTCATCCTTTTTGGCTCACCCTTTTCCTACACTAAGTGGGGGAAAAGGGTTAGGTAGCCTTCTCCTCATATATCACTTGTTGTTGTCTCTTTTAGCTACTTTACCACCTTTCATGAACATATAAGAGAAAGCTTGGGATGTGGATGCCATGCCTAAATTGGGGTCACATGTGACATACTACCTTTTTCATGACGTAGCTTATCAAAAACATATGACTTGGCATAGGGATTTTTGAATAAGCTCTAATGTCATCTTCTAATTTAAAGAAATTTCTCAAACCACTGGTGTTAGCAACCACATTAAAGTGGGGGCATACATCATCATTCATGTTTGAATGCACAATTTTCTTTCTTCTTGTAATGTGACCTTTTCTTGGTGGTATTATATATATGCATACATGTGTTATCATCCTTTAATATGATAGCTAATACATATATTAGTTTATTTATATATACTTATATTAAATATATTCATATATATGATGATTGATTCCTCTCATGGACAATACATATCTACATGTATATTTAATATACATATATTCGTACATGTATGTTTATTCACAACCTTCAAGTAACCGAAAACTATCAAAGACATTTAATTTTAGATGTCTAGATGACCAAAAGGAATCCTAAGAAATTAACTCAAACTTCCTATCAATTGAAAGGAAAAACCACATGGTTTAACACATTATCAAAGAATTAAAGAAATTATCTATAATACACATTCATCATTTCATCTTCCATTAGTATATACAAAACATAATTACACCTTAAAAATCAATAACATCTCAATGCATATTTAAGTATTTCATTCACCTAGTAAACATATTAAAGTCTCAATTTACACTTCTTATCATTTTTACTCATGAAGGTAAAATTAACCTGGTAACTCAGAGACAGGGTGTAACATGCTTCCAATAAATCTCTTCCTTCTCAATAATTTTGTGTAGATCACTTAACAAAGTCTTTTCTTTATCTACCAAAACCATCAGAGCTCCCAATTCCATATCCTTTTGAACTTGTCTAAGTTGCTCCTTAAGGGATTATTTTGAGAAAATATTTACCAAAACAATTCTTGTTCCAACCTTTTAGAATATCTTTGATAGATTTTAGATTGAAGGAAAGTCCAAACATAGCTAAACCAAAAAAATTGATACTCCACTAATCCCAAAAGATCTCTTTAAGAAGAGCGTGATGCAATCAAATCAATCAAACTAAAAGGGATGCTTGGTCTTAGGAGGAGGGGTTTTCTAAACAATGTAGAGGAGTATGATTAGAGTTGATCCTTAGGGGAGAGAATATTGAGAGAGTTGAAGACACATCCTAATTGGAGTAAACAAGGCAACAATCAAGTCTGACCTAAATAAGGTTATCCAATGATTGTGTAGGAAGGAGCTTAAACATCCCAATAGACTGGATCGAGTACTTCTTTTGAGAACAACATTATTAGGTGCATAAACATTGGAAATAATCTACTCATGCAGACCTTAGCTTTGGGAGAAGTGAACATTATGGAAGTTTCTATCATTAGAAATCATAGAACTATTGAGGAAAGGCTTCCATATAATGATCAGATTACTAGAAGCCCCCTCCACATCAACCGCCTCATAAAGGGCATTGGACCAAATGTATTTACTAAATTTATCAAATGTTCCATGAGGGGATTGTTGCAATTATCGATGTATTTTATGATATTTTCATTGATGTCAACATAGTTCAAGTTTGATTACAGATGGTATTTGTATAGATGAGATATTTTAGAAGTGCTTAGATTAAATGGAGATATATTTATGAAGTTATAGTTGGGTATTTTCCAAGTGCTTTTGAGAAAATTTGAGAAATAATGAAGAGATGATAAAAATATTGGAAATTTTGATGCTATATATCATGAAGCAATTTTCCTTGGATATTCAAACAACAAAAAGGCTTATAGATGTTTTAATAAGAGACTGAGTAAAATAATTGAAAGTGTTAATGTAAAGGTTGATGAAGCTATGTATAGACTAGTGGAAATAAATGAAGTTGAACCTAATGATCCTATTTGTGTGCAAATACAAGAAGAAGAAAAGAATGAGAAAGAAGAAAATGATGAAAAGGAAGAGACTGAGAAACCTACACCTAAGACTCCTAAATATGTTCAAAGATATCATCCTAATTAATAGATAATTGTAGAAAAAAGTGAAGGAGTGAAGGCAAGAAGAAAAGTGGTTGAGGTAAACTCATGTTTACTTTCTAAGATAGAATATAAGACTATGAATGAAGCATGTAATGATGAAAGTTGGTTAGAGCAATGAAATAGGAACTACAATAGATAGAGAAGAATGAGACATGGGAACTATTCCCTAGACCTACAAACAAGAAAGTAATTGGTTCAAAATGGGTGTTCATAAACAAGATGAATGCAAATGATGAAGTTGCAAGAAATAAAACAAGAATTGTAAGTAAAGAATATTCATAGGTTGAAGGAATATATTTTGAAGAATTTTTTTCACCTATAGCACGAATGAAAGTCATTCAAATTCTCTTGGCATTTTCAGCTCATAAAGACTTCAAAGTATATCAAATGGATGTCAAGTATGCATTTCTGAATGGAGAATTGGAAGAAGAAGTATATATGGAGAAAACAAAAGGTTTTAAACTATTTGACAAACTGAACATGGTTTGTAAGTTAAAGAAGGAATTATATGGACTTAAACAAGCCTCTAAAGCTTGGTCTGCAAGATTGGATAGATACTTGACAAAGCAATAATTTAGCAAAGGGTCCGCAAACATCAATATTTACTTCAAAGATGAGAAAAACAAGATACTGATAGTTGTGTTATATGTTGATTGCATTATATTTTAAGGAAATGAAGGTATGTGTAAGAATGTTTTTGAAGAGATGCAAAAAGAATTTGAAATATCTATGATTGGTGAATTTAATTTCTCCCTTGGACTTCAAGTTAATCAAACTAACAAAGGGATATTAATTTTATAATCCATGTATGTTAAATAATTGTTAAAATAATTTGGAATGGATGACCCCAAATTGGTTTGTACCCCAATAGTAACTGGATGTAAGCTGGGTAAGAACGATGAATATGCTAAACTTGATCAGAGCATGTACAGATCCATGATTGGTCAACTATTTTATCTTAATTCTACTAGACCTAATATCATGCATGAAATATGTTTAGTTGCAATATTTCAAGTAGAAACTAAGGAAGCACATATAATAGATGTGAAGAGGATATTCAAATATCTTAAAGAAACTCCATTTTATGGTCTATGGTATCCAAAGGATAATGATTTAACATTTAATGCCTACAATAATGTAGATTGGGATGGTTGTATAGATGACTGAAAGAGTACAAGTGGTGGTGAATTATTCCTTGGAGGAAGATTAGTTTGATCGTTGAGCAAGAAACAAGATTCAGTTTCTTTATATCCACTACAGAAGCAAAGTATATTGCAGCAACATCCTATTGTACACATGTACTTTGGATGAAGCAAACCTTGATTGATATAGGTGTGGTAAGTAATAAACATATCTCTATATTTTGTGACAATACAAGTGCTATAAAAATTTCAAAGAATCCAGTGATGCATTCTAGAACAAAGCATATATCTAAGAAGTATCACTTCTTTAGGGAGAAGTTATTGAAGAATAAAGTTACACTTGAATATGTACCTACCAAAGAACAAGTTGCAAACATATTCACTAAGGCCCTTCTAGAGGATACTTTTGAGTATCTTAGAGGGAAGTTAGGGGCTATTTCCCATCCTTCTTTGAACTAAGTGCACATGGAGGTGAATCAGTCTAGTGGATTCACAAACTCTTTTGTTCTAGATTGATCATAGAGGTCTACTCCTCGAGGGGAGTAGAGAAGTGCATTTTTGCAATATGTGATGTGGGTGTACTCCTTAGGGGGAGAAAACAGAGCTTTATATGGAAATAATTTCCTTTTCCATTGATGTCAAAGGGGGAGAGAGCATCATGTGAAATTTTTATGCTTGGCAGGTTGTTGCTTCTGAAAATCATATATGTTGCCTTTGATGGATTTTCACATCATGTGTTGCCATCAATGACAAAGGAGGAATTTTGTAAGTATGGATGTGTTTGATGGTGTTTTCATTAATGTTTTCATTGATGTCAACATAGTTTAGGCTTGAGTACATATTGTATTTATATAGATGAGATACTGTAGAAGTGCTTAGAGTACATGGAGCTATATTTATAAAGTTGTAGCTGTGTTTTTCCAAGGTTTCCTTGAGTGTAACAAGTGTGAAATAGGAACCATACCCTTGTGCTCCACTCGTCAAAGGTGGGGCATACTATTTCCATTGCTACATAACCTACAACCTTTTGAATAGGAAAAAATTTCATTATAAAATAAAACTGTAATAAATAAAATTAAAAAATATATATAAGAAAATAATATAAAATAAAATAGATTAAAAAATATATATAGGAAAACAATATAAAATTAAATCTGCAAAGTATAACTTAATTTTTAACTAATTATTAACTTTAGTATTAATCTTTTTTTAGTAAAAAATAAGAGTAAAAAATATTATAATAGGGGAGAGGGGTTAGTAGTTGTGCAAGGTCCAATTGTTGTGATAGCACGTGTGCTTATAATATTCAATCTTTCCACATATTTATACTATATATTGTAAATTATTAGTTCATGTTTAAATAAAATAATAAACAAATGTTGGTCAAGATGTAACCATACTTAAGCACATGGGAACTATGAATGTTATATACAAATTATGAATGCATTCATTAAAAAGTGAAATAAATATATTTTTTGTTTCAAATAAAATAATAAAGATATCCATTATAAGTGTGGCATTTATAAAATATGATGCTCAATTTAAACAAGTATTTTTGTCATAGTGAAAATGTTACTTATGTGTACAACTATTGAGTTGTAATATATATGCATTGGAGTGTTGCATATTAATAGTTTTTCTGACCACAAATATAAAAGGTGAGCACAATAAATACCTTGAATTTTCTCATGAAATCTGAATTGTCAAAACAATATTAGTGTTCAACTATTGGTTCAATTTTGTTGGATATAAGTTTTATGATAAGTTAGATATAAGTTGTATGCTAAATAATAGTGTGTTGTTTTTATAATAATAATTTGGTGTTTGTGTTAAACTTTTGATCCATTTGTGTTATGTTAGGGATAACAAAAAAATATGGTTACCAATAGATATTTGGTTCATTTAGATTGTATATAAGTTATACTTTAAATAAAATTATAATATTTTACTAACAAAAAATGATACATCTTTTTTCAACTATTAGGGGTACATGATTAAGTTTCAATCAAACCTTTGAAAGTTGAATTTTGGACAATTCTCACTAGACGTACTCATATGGAAAGGTGTAATTTCTTCGAGAGAGAGAGGATGGCAAGATGCAACAAAATTTTAAAGCGTTCAACTAGTACAAGCTCCAAAACAAATCAAAGACATGCATTGGGAATAGACTCTAAAAATTTAGGATGATGGACCAGAATCATAATTTCTTATAGTTAAATTTCTATTAATGTTTACAGACTTCATGGCTCAACTCGAGCTTCTTTAATATTTATGTAATGGGAATTTAAAGACAAAGTTTGTTTGCAATCTATTACAAACATTTTTAATGGTAATCTAAGCCATCTGAAATATAGGATTTAGTTAGAATCTTTCTATAAATATGTAATCTACGGAAGAAAAAGACAACACAAAATAATACTATTATGTTGTCGACATGTTTTCTGAATATATATGAATAAAGAAACTATTGCATTTCAATCTCTAAGTTGTTGATATTATGGATGGAAATTAATGTTAATGAAAGAGCTTTCGATTATCCTGTGCATGTGACCTAGGAATGAACGTAGGAACTTGGGAGTTGGCCACTCGAGGGAGGATAGATTAAATAGATGAGTACTTTCCTTTTTTTCATTTTTATTGCATGAATAATAATTATGTCATTATTTTTCTATATTAATTTTGTAAGAAGTCACTAAGACTGTCGTCTTAGAGTCTAAAGTTTTGGAGCACTCATTGTCTTTCATTTTCATAGTTACTTATTGTTAACTGTTAGAACTGTTACTTTTATTAATCAGATGTTTCATGGATTTTTTACAAGTTTTTATAATTTTGTAGTTTACATACTCCTAATTTAGTCATTTTTGTGGTTTCTAATTTAGTTATCATATTTTCTATATTAATTATCTTGTGCTTTCTGGTTTAAATGCTTTCCATTTTTCTTTAGATATATTAGTTTTTAGTTAACTAGTTAAACAACCTTAGGTTAAAATTAAATTCAGTTGCTCCAAAAATTTAGAAAATATAAGAGAGTTAGTTGAGTCACCTTATATTGCAAACAACCTTGGATCGTGCTCGATCGACATATTGAAGTTTTATCTTATAAAGTAATGGGACCTAAGAAAAGCCTAGAAACAACTAGTATAAAATCATTGTAGACACAAATAATGGGTGTCGTCATAATCCAAAGATTGGATCTAAGAGCTCTTCCCAATCTATAAAACAACCTCCATCATGAGAGGTGAATATGACCAATTTCGTAAGGATACAAGTGTATGTGGTGTGAGATAACATGGAAATGACATTTGTTAGAGTACGGTAAACACTGAGAGGGGGGTGAATCAATGTTTCAATAAACAAATTCAAATTCAATTGTATTTAAAAACATAGAACTAAGTCAATGGGCCCTTGGTCTACTAGTGAAGTTGAAAGGTTCAGAATGAGCTCACTATGGATAAGGTCTTGCTGAGTGCAAAGCCCCGACGCCAAAAAAGGGATGAGGCCGAGATCATGCCCCGAGAGGATTTTGGCGGAATGAATACCCCTCAAACCTTGGATGCTAAGCTAAAGGGGGCTCCCTCATGGGTTTCTCCAACAAACAAAAAAAACATAGAACTAATCATGAAAAGTTCAGTTTCAAGAATGTACTCAAATGTGACAACCAATATCAAACCTGTAAACCACATGAAGAACTCAAAAAGGAATAACACAAAAGAACCATAACACAATATTTTCATGAGTGGAAAACCCTCATAGGGATAAAAAACCAATTGGGAAATTGCCACTTTGGCATAATAAATTCCCATTGATTATAGAGTCGGACTTGCTACTTTTTATGCCTCACTCTTTACAAAAATTACTCACTGTCAAAGCCTCACTAGCTACAAGAATGCCTCACTAGATTTTCAATGCTGCTACAGCCTCACTAGTTTTTTAAGTTAGCAACTACCTCACTAGAAAATACATAGCAACTACATCACTAGCAAATACAATTGCCTCACTAGAAAAAAAATTTCATAGCAAAATAATTCTTAAAATAAAAAGACAGATCATAATCTTTGTTTCATTACAAAGCATTCCTTGACTGTCTCACTTTCATTTGAAACTTAAGAATTCATAAGTTTGTGTTTTTAAATAAAATTTTCACTTTTAAAGTGTTTCTCATTTCAAAATAGGTTATGCATTAAAGCATAATATAGCCACACTAATGATATTGTAGAGTAATTCACATATGTATCAAACCAACATAGTGACTATGTCACCCCCTTATATACATCATGATAACTTTTCCTCATGAATGAAAAATGAACATACAATAATATGGTTTCATCACTATTAACAACCCTAAATATTTTCATTGTAACCTTATCAACAATGTAAACCCTTGTATATGCAATACCTTTAGAAATCTGTATGTAAAATGAGAAAAACTCAACCAAGACCTTGCATTACACTCAAATCACAAAATAGGGTTTTAATGTAAGAGAAGAACTTGATTCAAAATTTTCAAATGATAGATATCACCTGGTGAAGCTGAATGTTGCAAACCACTTTTTCTAATCATTGTACCATAAAAAAAAAATTGTTCCATGCACTAAGTCAACCACTGCTAGGTCAAAGCAAAGACTCAACTGAACCATAGTATCTCAATCATAGTCACATAAAACCCATTAAATATCATGTTAACATCAAATTGCCTTGCAATAATATTAATGTATAAACCACTAAACTCTTGAAATATACTCATGCAAAGAATGACCAGAGTGAAACCATGTCTTGTATCTTCCATTCCACCTATCTCTCCAAGCTTCATCGAGCCCTAACTCAACCTTCAAACAATATATTGTATTTTGTAGGATGATAATCATTTATGGAAAATGATAATAAAACAACGTGTCATTATTTCCATCATAACGTTTTCATTTGCAAAAAAAGACACATATAAATGTGTCAGTATTTAATATCATAACCTTTATTTGCATGAATGTAATAAACATCATGAAGTCCAACACAAATAACTAATGATTTGTGTCAGCTAAAACATCAAGTACATTGAGTATTAAATCAAGGTCTATGTCAATATGAAATAATCTTGTCTTAATAGTTTATCAATGCTCATTCATAGTCACTCAAAATATAAAACCAATGATGTCTCATGCTTTTCACAAGTGTGTCAGGGTTACAACCTGTCTTGAAATCAATGTCAAAGAGGTCAACAAAATCCCCCTTTGGCATTGATGTCAAACCTGCCATGTATCTGAAAAAATAATCATGATAAGCACCAAAACTACCCAATTGAATGTAAATATCATGAAATAAAAAAAAATCATCACAACAATGAATCTAAAATAGTAAACTGATCATGCCAGTAACACAACATATTGCACCAAGTAAACCAAGAATTGAGATTAATTTACCTTTGGTAACGAAATGAACCAACACCAAGTGAATTTGTGCACCATAATCTGAAACAACAAATTGATAATGTTAAAAACACAACATATTGTACCAATTAAACCAAGGATTGAATGTAATGCACCTTTGATAACCAAATGAACCAACACCAAGTGAATATTTGCACCAAATGAACCTCTATATTGAATGTAATATGGTCTTCTCCCCCTTTTGACAACAATACCAAAGGTCAAAGGGGTAGTAAATCAATAAATGGCCACTACAGAAGATTAAAAACCTATGAAATCAAGATATAATAAACACAACCTATATAGAATAATTAGGCATCCAGAAACCAACTATCCAAACGTCTTAAACTATTATCATAGTGAAAACCAAACACCATCATATTAGAATAAAGAAACCATAAAACATAAGACAATCATAATGAAGCATAGTGACTGCCAGAGTATATAAGATTGATCATTTATGCCAACCATGAATATCACTGGCATAGAGAAATATCCATGATGCAAAAATATGAGAAGAACTATAGCATCACATATACAATGTGAAGTAAAATTGTTTGAAGATAGAAGTGGAATAGCAACATAATGAGCCACCAGGGGTGAATGATCTAATCTATGAAACTCCCCCTAAAAATATGAAACCATGCAACTGAGAAGATCATATTCTCTCCCTTTGAATATGCAACAATGAAAACATTATGCAACAAAGCACTATACAATGCTATCTTAAAGAAATTTTTTACATTGTGTTTTTTATTTCAAGGTGTTATCTGATAATATGAAAGTTGAGACAACATTTTAAGGGAACCAAACAATATTAACTCAAACAATGTATTAATAAAAACTTATCCAATACATACATGTAGACCATGCATATATATTGTGCATAAATAATGTATGCACCGACACTGATATAATCCTAGGCAATGCATTTATATCACTATCTTAAATAGATAAATAAAATAAAATTCATTAAAATATAATTACCAAGAAGAATGCATGGTTATTAGGCTAGCATTGCAGAAAATATAATGAAGCATATCACAACGACTATTACTCACAATTCACTGTCCAAAAGTAACTCAACTATCAAACCATCACTTCACATATTACTGTTGTCAAGGTACCAATGCCACCATTACTTCCCATACAAGAAATCAATAGCATACAGTATATAAAATCACTCCCAAGAATAGTATGAGTACCAAACAACTAAATTCTAAGTCACTATCCAAACTTGGAAATAAACCAGTTCTTCACACTGACTAAACAAAGAATTCATTCTTAGTATAATCGTTAATATTATGAAATCATGATCCAAATAGAAGCACATGTACAAAATCATTTCACATTCATATTGTATTCAAACTCTTCTAAGAACACTTGTTAAAGGACTAAAATAAACCACCTTGAGAGTCTACTTGACAATGCTTAGTACTTGTAAAAAAATGTATTCACAACACTATCTTAAATCCAGTTAAGGCATTTACAATATTTTCTTATATAGTAGAGGAAGAAAATTAAAATACCAATTTGCAAGGTCAAATATTGAAAGATCATAGTCCACTATTTCCAAAATCAAAAAACACTATACAAACTCAAAAACATTGTGCACAAGCTAAATGAAACTTCACTATCATAAATGCCTAAGTGCATCAAGAAGTGAGCCAACCATACAAAACTGTTTCAACTTGAAAGGATTATTAAGTTCTCATTTATCATTGTTTATTATCATTTCCTATCAAACCATTTCCTATCAATATCACTATATTAGCACTAAGAAACAATCATAGCACTATAGGTAGATACTTGAAACAAGAGTCTCACAAAGCAACTAAAATACATATCACTATCAATATGATCATGATTGACATTACACAGTGAAAAGATTCACTCAAGGAAATACAATGTATACTACTAGCATGACACTGACAGAGATAATATTCCTATAATTGATGAATGATGTAACATCACTATTAATGATTATCCTCTCCTTTGAATCCCTTATCTCATATGATACTATCATGGAAAATAATGTTGTCACTATTAGTGAAGCAAAATACCACTCCATATTACATTATCAAGCAAGAAAACTTATGTCCAAGAGTATTGTGCATCAAAAAGATGATTACTACCATGCAATGATGACTACTGTCCACGTGACCACAACACCACTCAAATACTTTTCTCAAAAATTGTAAAATGATCATAACCATCACAAGTACAAAACAAATTGAGTAGCATTGTCCATATCTTCAAGCCAATAACAAACAAATAACATTCACAAGAAATTGAATTGACATCAAGCACCATCAAAAGAGTAATGAAGATAATCATAATTTCCCAAAACTAGTATTTTCCACTCTACCAATACCTTGTTTCACACATGAAATTCCTTAAACCAAACAATAATATCATTGTGCATTTGATATGGTGTAAACACATACCACTACTGCCCCTGTAATTTTGAATTTCTTCATCAATAATATTTAGAAGAAAATCATTTACATAATAAACACAATCACTTTGTAACAAAGAAACAGGTAGCTTTGCACAACCAATAACACCATGATGAATAATTATGATCTTTATATTGAATTCAAACATCAAAGAAGGACTATCACCAACTTCTACACATAAAACCACCAATTTATTGTAGAGACACAACCTCTCTATTGTTATCTAAGGGGTTTGAATAATACCTCAAAAAGCATCTCCCCCTCAACTCAAGCTCCTATTAGTATGCACAAGCTTAGACTCATCCTTTTCCTATTTTCTTTTTCTTCTCCAAACCTTCTGAAAGATCATCTTCTTGGAATGTTTCCTTCTCCAAAATTTCTTCTATGGTTTCTCAAACCTAGTTCTACAGTGCTTTGCAACATGACCATGGTTATGAAATTTATAACATGTTACATTCATATTCTCAAAGAATGCATATTGACTCCTTTTAGAACTTGTTCTATGATAGGTTTATTTATGCTCATAACCATTACATAAATAACAATAACTAGGAAATGAATAACTATGCCTCATTGATTGAGCTTGGCAAGTAGGTTCTCTCAACAAATTTCTTATTCTTTTCTAACTATTTTCTAACATTCTCAAGATATTTCCTTAGAGAGACTATTTATTTTTCAATATTTTAGTATTCAACTATTTCTACTTCCAAATCAGACCTTGTGATATATGCTATCCTCTTCTTTTCTTTAATCCCTAATTTTAGATTGACAATTAACTTATCTTTTATAGTGTGTTCCTTTAACAGAGAATTTTCCTCTAGCTTTGTTCTTAGAGAAAACACTGTGACCTTTATCTTTTGACAATCTTCTACTTTTGTTTGCAACTTCATTCAAGTTGCTTCTTCAACTTTTCTATACTATGCCAGTTGCAACTTTAGATCCGGATTCTCCTTTCTATGTTTCTCAATCTCATTAAGAGAATAAATAAGCTCACCGTCAAAATCAATTTTACAATCATCTTCAACATACTCTTGTAAAAAATCACTCACTAAGTGATCTCCTTCTTTATCTACACTCTTCACTACAAGATCATCTTTTGTACTAAGTTTAAATAGCGTCTGTTGTTCAAAATTCTACTCGGTATTTCTTTTTTTCTATTTCTTTTACTTTTTCCATAGAAAGTACTCCACTACCAAGAACCTCTAAGTTGGTTAGAATTTGTGCAAGGGTATGGCTCTAATACCACTTGTTGGAGTATGGGGTGATCCCACAATACTAGTTTACAGTTTTTGGGCAAACTGGACACTGAACTAATTTTTTTTAACTAAATCTTCACTTTGGGGCTATTATATTAGCTAAACTGTGAGGAATTTGAAGATGATGCAAACTAGTGATTTGTGATGTTTTTTCTATACATTTTAAATATTTTTCTTTCAAAAATTTTGGAATTAGATTACACTTCTTTTTCCATCTCCTTCGAAAACTAGGTTTTTTTTTAAACGACATTTTTAAGGACTGGCGCTCACCATATAAAACATAAGTTTTTTTGTATGAAGGATAAAATTCTTTTTCGTTTGAATTTAGATTTGTAACTAGGATATCTAGCACTTTAACTATGAAATCTAATTTAGAATTGTAACTACGATAAAATTCTATTTTTTTGGCTCTTCTGTTTCCACTAATTTAACTCTGCGTCCTAAACCCGGTTACCTTGTTATTACTAAATTTGACCTAGCGGCCATTCTGCCTAGGTTTTTGTGCAAAGACAACGTGGCCAATGAACCTTTCTCTTCCATCATATCTTTCTTACCTAGCTGCAATTTCTTTAAGATCCACATTTATGATATTGATAAACTTATGATAGGCGATTTTCCTTTTTATGCATGTGATTTGCACATTGCGTTGATTAACCAACAAATATTTATTCACCCAAATATCCATTATGTGAAGAAATCCTATTTCCTAGCCAATATCTTTAACATTTTTCTATTTCCAAGTTCTCTGGTTTTTTCTTGTGTAGGTTCATATCATGGGTGGTGATCGCATGTTAATTGAACCTGATAATTGCGGTGAATTCCACAAAAATCTGTTGGTTTGGCATATCTGTGTCGAGGGTGGCTTAGCTCCCCTAATGAAGAATCTTATGGGTCATGACCCTAATCTGTCTGGTCAATTTTCCAATTCCTGGAAGGATGGAGAGTGATGTTGGGTGGTATATCTTTTGAATTTAGCAAAGAGGTGATTGCATAATCTATTGGGATGAAGTGCACGAGGAAAACATATTTGAAGCACACTCAGACTTAGGATAATGACAACATGAACACATTCTTTGCGGGGAGTGAGGAGTTGGTCCGCAACTAGTTGGGCTTCAAACGAGAGGGCCTTCCACTGCCCTAAGACCAAGTCAGTTTGGCCCTCATGAAATTTGTGACAATCAAAGGAAAATTTTAAAACCTACTTTTTCTACCACTTCCCTCTGTTGAATCATCTTAGGCAAATTTTTTTGTTAAGTTTTCCATTTTTTCTGCTTATGGATTTGGAAGATTCGGTGGAAAAATGTAAGGAAACTACTAGCCTTAACCCAGACAACATCCCTCCTCTACCTCTCCACCAAGGGCTTACTATGAGGCTTTATCATTTCCACCTTGCTTTATGTTCTCCTAAACCTATTTTTGTTGTCCATGTGGAGGAAGTTGAACCCCTCATTGTTGCTAACATCTCCCCTGCTGAATCTAAAAGCCCCACTCGAAAACCCCATTTGGGTATTGTTGGCAATCGCAAACCCAAACATGTTGCAAAAAATCTCAAAGGTAGCGGGGGAAATGCGTAGACGAGCACCATGACCAGTTTGTGTGAGCTTAAGGCCACTCCAGCCAAAACTGTGTACAAAGCCACTCCAAAGAAAAAGGGAAAATATGACAGGATAGACTTAATGGAGTCGATGGCGAAAGAGGGAAAAGGAAAAAATATGGTGGGGAAGGATTCCAAAGGTGACATGGTCATGGAGGAAATGATTATGACTGGTGGAGAGACCACTATTCGGAGGTCCAGGAGATTGGAAAATAATAAAAAAAATAGATAGGTTGTTGTGGACCTAGAGGAGGAGCAGATAGACAGTAAAGAGTATAAGGAGGAGGAGATCTCTGAGGAAGAAAAGGAGGAAAATGTGAAAGGTCCCCACAACATCCTTGACAAAAACAAAAAGTTGAAAGAGAACTCAACCTCTTAGTCTTTGCACCTGCTGGATGTTGATCATGTTGAGGACCTGAAGGTCGCTAATGAGGGAGAGGAGCTTTATGTGCTAAAAGAAAAAATGGACAAGGTCGATAAGAGATTCAAAACATTGACCCGCTTCACTGTGAAGCTGGTCCATTTCTTCACCAACACTGTCTGCGGTGATTAAAGATCAGTTGGAGGGTAAGAATGTTGAGGAGAACCAAGAGTGGGTCGAGGATGATGTTGTGGACCTCCTTTCTAAAAATTGGAATAATGCTAGTTAGCTAATGTTAGGTCCGTGTTTTGGTGTTTTTTTTGTTTGTTCATGGTTGGTGTACTATTTTTAGTTGTTTCTATTTTTTGGCTAGCTCTTTAATAAAAATTTGAACTTGATCTTTTTATAGCACTTTCATTTGGTTTCATAGTGTTTTATTAAAAAAAAATTCCTTAATCAAGTTTCGAAGTCAAACCAATTACAATTGAAACATAGGCGGACTGTATACAACATAAATTTTTCTATATGTATCGAAATTAAAAAAAAATTAATGGATCAAGGACATCAATACCCAGCCTGAACATATTTAAAACAAAATTATTTTCATAATATGCTATTTTTCCACATGTGCAAAACAACGAGCTTGATTTTCGGTGAAAAACCTATGTTTAATAGAACCAAAAAAACACATACATATTAAAACCAAAACATATTAAATTATATTTGTTGGATAGCTCATTCTGAGGACTACCATGATCATTTTAAATAAATTTTAAATGAATTCATTTGATACCCCAAAAGCTAAATCAAAAGTGATTTTTTATTAGCATTTTGATAGGTGTAAAGGAGACTCCATTGTAGGTATGGTTTAAAACTAGAGGGGTTCTATCAAAAGGGGTTTTATCTAAGGTGGTTTGATCAAACCCTATTCAATTGAAATCCTTAAAATGGAACATTTTCAGGCTTCAATCATTATATTTTCTAAAAATATGTGATTTCAGCAAAAATCAGAATCTCCCAAAAATTGTAAACTAACTTTGTGGGATCACCCTATGGGAAACACTAAGATGGGGAGGGGGGTGAATTATTATTTCAATTTAACCAAATTCAAATTCAATTATTTTTCAAAACACATAACTAATCATGAAAATTTTAGTTTCAAGAGTTTACTCAAATGTGAAAGTCAATATTAGATTTTTAAACCACATAAAGAACTCAAAAAGGAATAACACAAAAGAAACATAATAGTATTTTAAAGAGTGGAAAACCATCATAGGGATAAAAAACCACTTGATAAAATGCCTCTCTGGCTTAATAAATTCCCACTAATTACAGAGCCTCATTGGCTACTTTTAATGCTTCACTGGCTACAAAAATGCCTCATTGGCAAAACCTCACTAGTTACAACATTGTCTCAGTGGATTTTCAATGTTGCTACAACCTCACTAGCCTTTTAAGTTAACAACTACCTCACTGGAAAATACAATTGCCTCATTGGAAAAATATTTTCACATCAAAATGATTCTGAAAACAAAAAAGATAAAGTATAATCTCAAGTTCATTACAAAGCATTCCTTGATTGTCTCACTTTCATTTGAGACTCAAGAATTCATAACTCTATGTTTTCAAATACAACCTGCACTTTTGAAGTGCTTCTCATTTCAAAATAGGTTTTGTATTAAAGCATAATATTGAAACACTAATGATATTGTGGAGTAGTTCGCATATGCATCAAACCAACATAGTGACTATGTCTCCTCCTTATATACACCATGATAACCTATCCTCATGAATGAAAAACAATCATACAGTAATGTGGTTTCATAATTGCCAAACAACCTAAATATTTTCATTGTAACCTTATCAACAATGTAAAACCTTGTATATGTAATGCCTTAAGAAACCCATATGCAAAATGAGAAAAACTCATCCGAGACCTTGCATTACACTTAAGTCACAAACTAGGGTTTTAATCTAAAAGAACCCGATTCAAACTTTCCAAAGGATGGATATCACCCGGTGAAGTCGAATGTTGAAGACCACATTTTGTAACCACTCTACCATCACAAAAACAAACTATAACATACCCTAAGTCAACCACTACTAGGTCAAAGCAAAGAATCAACTGAACCACAATAACTTGATCATAGTCACATCAAACCCCTTAATAATCATGTTAACATTAAATCACCTTGCTATAATATTAATGTATAAACAACTAAACTCTTCAAATATACTTGTCCAAACAATGACCAAAGTGAAACCATGTCTTGCAACTGCCATTCCACCTATCTCTCCAAGCTTCATTGAGCCCTAACTTAACCTTCTAACAATATCTTGTATTTCCAAGATGATAATCATTTAGGTCAAATGATAACAAAATAATGTGTAGTAATTTTCATAATACCTTTTCACTTTTCAAAACAAGACACTTATCATTGTGTCGGTCTTTAATATCATAACCTTTATTTTCATGAATGTAATAAACATCATGATGTCAAATGCAAATAACCAATGCTTTGTGTTAGCTAAAACATCAAGTGCATCGATTGTTAAATCAAGGTCTATGTCCATAGATGAACTAATGTTGTCTTAATAGTTTATCAATGCCAATTCATAGTCACCCAAAATATCAAACCAATGATGACTCATGCTTTTCACAAGTGTGTTAGGGTGACAACCTATCTTGACATCAATGCAAAACCACAATGTCAAAGGGGTCAACAACATTTTACATCATAATACAATGCTTTGAGGAGTTACCAATGCCCTTATAATATGAATTACACCAAAAATGGAGTGGGAGACTCAAGAGGAAAATATGTGCTAGTTACAACATATAAGGATCACTATTGAGGTTCTTATAATCAAGGGATGAATATATATGCCTTTAAAAGACATACAAAAGTACTTACGAGTTGGTTTTATGTTATAATCATTTTTTGAATCCTACTTAAGGAAGTTGGAAACACTATATAAATTAGATCAATATATGAAAATATAGTCCCATTAATAATATTGCTAATAATACTCTTGATCTTCTAAGTTATTTTACCTTATGGTGTCACTCCACATTTTTATGATAATCCATTTAATAGACTGGATAGTTTAATCATACTCATCATTTAGTCCAATCCTGACATTAATTATCATTAGTATGGTATCAAGAGTTGCTACAAGGATTTATCTCATAACCTAATCTCAACCACATTGTCAAATTAACAATAATCATATTTCATTTGGTATACAAATAAAGTTAGGTTCATTATAGCTATAATAATAAATTCATTATCAAAGTTCTTGTATCTAAAATATTTATAGACATCATGCAATCATATAAAATATTTACCATGGCATCAATCAACTATCAAAAATACTAAGATTCAACATTAAAAAGATGTTTAATAATGTATGGTCTCAGTGCTACTAAACGAAGTCACCCTTTCAATTATTATGCAACCAAGTGTCAAGGGTCATATTTATTATATATGATTCTTGGTTCATATAGTAAGGTTATCTTGCTGCTAAATATCTGATCTAGGACTCCTTGTCATCTTATTTATTTTAAAGTTCAAGCATAAAGTATCTAAATACTTAACCCTTGATTATATTGATTTCTTAGTTAATAAATATTCCAAAGCACCCTATAAGTTCATTTCCATGACACAAAGGTTAGGATGATTAGTTAACAAGAAATTATGTTTGTTTGCACAAATCACACTTATCACTAAACCAAGATGCTATGTCATAGTGAAAATGTAAGCATGAGTGATAACCTTGAACTAAACCATAGTGTGCGAGATAAATATTTAAATCAACATTTATTTATTGTGAGTTTAATGAATCTTGTAATTAAAGACCTTTTTAAGCATACTTGTGGTCTACATAAATTTTATTTGAGCACCTTCAATTTACCTACTCTTTCCTTGAAGGGGTAATACATCTCTTGTTGAAAATGTTATAACTTCAAGCTCACCGATAATCTACTCCAACATTAGAGAGTATAGTCATCAGGAACTAGTAAGTATACAATAGTGATTGTTTAGTATCTGTATAGCATTTAACTTTGCAGTTAAAGATAACCAACAGTGAACCAATGTTTGAAACATGTTATATCACTAACGTTTTTGACAAATAGCCTCATTGCAATAATATTGCCTTGTCGATGGCCTAATGAGTAGACTTAGATTAAGAATTTAAAACCAAAACATATTCTTCATAACCTGGTCTAACCTCTTATTTGTAAGGTTTTTACCATTCTGTTAAGGGATTGGTTTGAAAACTATGAGTGCAAGTGAAGGCCAACTTGTTTGGTTAATTTAATGGCTAAACCTTTTTCTTTTCAACTAAGTGCTAATGTCATAATTACCTTTCATAGTTCCTTTTATTAATTAATACCTTTATTAATGAAGCAATTTGCTCCTTTCCTTCTATCAATGGTAGAGTTCATATATTTATTAGAGTTATAAATTCTCATTTCATGATGGTAAAATTAGTAGTAACATTTCTTGGTTAGTGGATTCAAATATTTTGGGAAACTTACAACTACTGTAAATCTACTCTCCATGCAATAATGAATGAGTGTAACGCTAAAAAAAAGTTTCAAGTTATGATGAGACTATTAAGAAAAATCCTCTGTGGGTTTCAACTGGTTTTGGTTTCAAGGCTAATTGGATAAAATTAAACAAATTGTAAGATGTTCTTACACCTACATACAATTCTAAAATTATTTACAACTACTTTTCATAATATAATTAGAAGAAAATAAAACCCTTAGGCATTGAAGGTAGGTAAATTGTAGCTAATTATTATATATCCAAATTTCAATCGCTAATGCTAAGAAAAAACCCCAATGAGCAACACCTAACTTGATAGGGAGATGTTCTACCTGTAAAAATGTCATCAATATGTCATTTCCAACACCTCATTGCTTTGCAATCCTTGCTAAACTTTGGTTAACTTAATTCCAATGTGTTTCTTTGCCTTCCCTAGCGTGGTTTCTCCCTCCTTATCCAAAGTGACTCCCTCTTGTCATTCCTCCATTTCTCCTTCATCTAAAGTCCCCTCTTTCTCCATCTACATTTTCTATGTGCCTCCTTTTCCTTCTACCCTTTTCACTCCCATTTTCCTTCAAAATTAGAGGTTGAATGAGTAGATAGGGGGTCATGGGGGTTTAAAGATTTGCCCAGATACCTTTTTTTTTCTCACATCCTACCATTTGGACGACTCAGGCAATGGGGCACCATGCCTTACAATCTGTTGGCCATACTCAAGTCCACGCCCATTTATTTCAACTTGTCTCTTGTTGTCGAATGGAGGAAATCACCTCCATAAATGGTTCTTTGATGTCTTCTCCCAATCCTTTTTCTTGCCTTGAAAGGAATTTATAAATTACTTCTTTTATTTATTTATTCTTTTCATAGCCTTGATTGACATGGATGTGACAAAAGATTTGGACAAAATGCATATTTTTATAAGTTTCAATCAAGGGTTCTATTATGCCACTAAGTACTTAATCTATAGGAGAATAGTGTTGTGTTTGAGAGGTTTGTTATAATTTGATATAAATGTTAATTTAGATTTGATTTATTTTTATTTTTTAATAACATAAGTATGTTCACTTTTTTTTTGTTAATTGACATATGAGCATTTCACAATTTTATTTATTGAATGAAGATGAGTACAATATGATGACACTTTTTATTTTTTAATAATAATTTCTATTTTAAAATTTTCTCTAATCTCATTTACATATAGCTAAGAAAACATATACAATTAAATTTTGCTACACTTTCCAAACATTGATGTGTAATTTTTCATGTTATATAGATTTAAAAATGAAAATATATAAAATTTAAATAGTGACAACTTCCTTTTTATTTGTAATCCTATGTTAAAAATTGTAAGATTGTCAATATTATCAAGGAGAAACACAAAATACAACAATGTGCTCCATGTTGAAACATTTTAAAAGTAATGACTAATGGTTTTTAGAGGGATTAATAAAGAACAAATAGAATGAGTGGATGTGGTATATAGTTGTAGAAGAAATGTCTTTTTATCTATAGTTATTTAAAAAATGAAAAAATATTAAATTTTTATATAGACCATTTTTAGAATCTAAAGTAGTACATGTTGAGAAATTTTTTTAATATATCATGATGAATTTTATTATATCAAGATCATTATTTTTTATTTGTGTGTCAATTATACAAATTTATTTCATATCAATAAAACAATTGATCAATCATCTTGACCACCCAAAACATAGAAAAATAGAAACAAAGTAACAACAAACAAAAATTAAAAAAGCTAAAGAATGAAATTGTAATAAAAGCACTATGTATTAAAACTAATTTAAAAAATATATGTTAATGCCCTTAAAAAAGAGCTTGGCTTTGAGTATTCTTTTAATGCTATTTTAAAACCAAAAAAGGAAATAAGAATGTGGGCAAACCTCTATTCCTAATCAAAATTTTAGGAATATATTAAAATTAAAATTTTATTTTATGTTGATGCACATGAATATAATCAAGATAGCCGTTGAGGGTAAAAAAGACGATTCAAATTTCTGTTGAAAATAAAAAGCTAATTGGATAGAAAATTCAAATTTAGGCTCTATATTCCGATTGATGGGTTCTGCAAGCAGGGAAAAATGGAGGAGGCTTTTAAACTTTTAGAGGAGATGCGTGGAAATGGGCTTTATCGAGGTACTCTGATTTTCAATGCAGTAATCAGTGGGCTTGAAAAGATGGTAGGAGAGGGCATTAAGCCTGGTAATACTATAATTTTAGGTCTCTGCATTATGTGGAGGTCCCAAGAGACAAGAAAGCTTCTGGATAAAATGGCTGTGAAAGGCTGTGCTCCAGATATATTTACATATAATATTGTGCTCTGTGCAATGCACACGGAGGGAAGAGCAGAAGCAGCTATTGAGCTTTTAAATGAGCCTTTATGATGATTATACTTACAGTATCATATTTTTCCTCTGCAAGGATGGCAACCTCAATGCTGCTTTCAAGTTCATATATCGTATGCTTGCCAGGGATTGTATTCCAGACGGTAAGACTTCCTATGTGCTAGTGATTCTTGGCCATTTTTGGACTGCTATAAGTAACTGTTCAAATCTGGAAATCGCATTTAAAGAATATACTACACTATTTGGTTACCATTTCAACTTTTGTTCATAGTTATTGTTTTTTGCCGCACATAAATGGGTTCTGATTATTGAGCAGATTGAAGCTTTGTTGTGTACGCTTCAGATTACTACTCATATCAGTGACGCCTTGGCTACTGCTGGAAAATCACGCCATCATAGACACAAGATCGAATTGGGTGAAATACGACTAGGCTGGGGCTCATACTTCAAATTCAATGTGTGTTAGGAAAGACGTCATTACAGATCTTTGGCTCCCAAACAGGTTCCTTTCTCACTGTTTAAGTCTGTAGATAGCTTTTGCATTGCCATACAAGTAGTTGTTGGTTGGTTACAACAATTGTAATCATTGGTCATCATATAGTGTCACTGTCACAGCAGTATGTTGCATTGGAAAAACATCATGTAATGCTGGAATCGTCTATCATTGAAGGTGATCAGAATTAGAGTTAAGCTTTCATTAGTAGAGGCCTTGTAATAGTTGAGTTCAAATTGTAGCTCAATACTCATAAGGATTGTAGACAGTTAAGAGACTTTATTTGCAATATCATTCATCTTGGAGTTTGCACTTGATATGTATTCGGGATGTGAGCTTGCCATCAGGACCTTGATCATAAAAAGGATGATCCATGCTACAACAAGGGAAACAAAAAGCTATGGTAATTTATAGAGAAATGCATAACCCCTGTTTGGTATCATACTATCGAGCAACATTTAGTTTCAACAAGGTGACAAAACTTGAGGTGAGCTTTCTTTTCTCATATTGTCAGGGAATTGTGTAATTGTACATCATTAGAAGCACATCAGTATAGGTTTGATCCTATTAATATTATGAATTTTTGTAGCAAAATTAGCAGCAGAGATGTTTATGATTTGTGGTTTTATTCTTCTAAGTTGTTAAAGTTTATATTAGAAGATTGGTTATAAATATAATCATAATTAGTGAAACACTGATGTGTATTTCCTGAGTCACTGACGAAAGGAAAAAGCACCACTACCGCCACTGCTTCTTCTACATTGTTCTTATTGATGGAATGTGGAAAATTAATACCAAATACACATTGTATGTTATTTTAATTTCTTACATTTTGAATCTGCCATCTTCAATTTACTCCCCATCTCTAAAAAGAGTTTGATCCACCACAGAAGAAGTATCAACACACCCTATTTTGAATAAAAAGGTACTACAAGTGGAATATTTTTTATCCCATGCAATTATAAAGCCACTAATAGTGCCTTATTCATATTTCCATTTTTCTTACACATGGTGAATCTCCTTGGTCCTTGAATGAGCTCTTCTGAATTTTGCAATCTCATGATTGCAGATATTCCCTGTCTCGTATGTCATTTGGTCTTCAGACCTTCACTACATTAAAAAGACAGCTTGTACCCAAGCCTTTCACAAACATCAACATAGTTAAGTTGACAGTCAAAATGGTGGAGACATGGAAAATTTCCTTTTAAAGCCTCCAAGATTTCTAATCTGGAGTTCAACAAGGATACAGGATAACTGTTTTTAATTTTATTTCTAAATTGACAATAAATGTGAATTTGAATTATTCTGTTAGGTGGATATCTTGTCTGAGACCCTATTTATTGTTGATCATTACAATACTATTTTATAATTACATATTAAAGATCTTTTAGAGGAATCTTAGTATCAATATATTTGATTAGTTGTAAGCATATTTTCTATTTATTAGAAGATTTACTATATATTAATTAATAAAAAATTGAAGCTACTTATGCTTCTCACTTTCGTCCTTACAATAGTTTGTATGATGTAACCAAGGGAGGTCCTGCAACCACACAACACAATTCCACACAAAAAAAATAACTTTCAAGTCATAAGTTCTCAAGTACTCTTTATCTCAACAGTCCTCCTTTATGCCTTGTAGTATAGCCAACTCACTCAATCGGGTATATCTATTTGATGTAGTCCTTTCAAATCAGGACCATCAGGGTTTCAAAAACCCATCAAGGTACTCAACAACCTACCACAACCACTCAATAGGTTACTTTGATACAACTCTCTCAAATCAAGCTTTTAACACTAACTAGGCCTCAAATTAGTTCTATTTTACAAAGGGACTCTACTTTAAATTTTCCCTTTCACTCCAAATTCAATTGGGCAACAATTTGCATGTGACATAACCTAAGAATCCACACTTATTTTCGAGAATTTCATTCACCAAAACACCTAAACCCAAAAACCTCTTTTGTAGGCAAAACCCTAGGGCTTTAATTAATGGAAATCACATTAGCAGCCCTTTTCTAGACTTTCCACCACCTCAAACAGGTCTAAAAACCTCTGCACAAACTTAATCAATCATTAAATTACGCTGCCCCAACATCTCTCACACTTTTCCATATCAAAACCTCTCCTTTTCACTTAGAAAAGACAAACTGCCACTCTAGGGCTTCATGCCCAACACAAATATTGACCTCTTCTGCATTCACAATACTTCCCAACATCTATTCCTATCAAAATCTGCCCATTCCACCGAGAAATAGTTCCTACAGAAGGTGGAATGAGCTTGATTTCATATTTGAGATGTCAAAACCTTTAACTAGTTCAGACTTGTTCTCAGTAAATTAACAATAAAATGCACTGAACACAATGAAAAACTTCAAAATAGAATTCAAATCAAACCTATTACATTATTCAATGAAATCCAATTCAATTTGGACCAATATTTTTCTGTACGGGACCGTACAGGTCTTAGGAACAAGAAAAATACAGAAAATCTGAAGAATAACAAGGGTTTCTTTATTTGTTTCACTTCCAAATCTTTAAAATCCTACCTATATCAATGCTTTCCATCCTATTTATGCTTTTTCCCTCAAAAATAACTGACTCCACTGAACTAAACTGCATTTTAAAGTTCCTGGCCGTTGGCATTCCACATAAATCTGGTTTTTTTCATCCTTTTAGCAATTTTTGCTCAACTTGACAATTTTACATTATTTTTGCAATGTTTTTAATCTAGACCAACTAAACACCTAAAAATCATCTAAAATGACTCTTTACAAAAATAAATGGTCTCATTGACCTTATTTAATACTAAAATGACTCCACACCTAGAGCCTACTCCTTAACAACCTTAATTTGACAAAAATTCTTCAATGGTGCCCCTGCGCCATTGTATTCTGTTTTTTAATTATTAACTATTATATAGTATTAATTTGCAAGTATCAAAACATTTTTTTAACTGCAGTCAGCCCATATACACATCAATAGTTTATAGACAAAACAAAAAATTAAATCTCAGTTGAAAACACCATTAACAAAAGGAAAATACAAAACTTTGAAGACTAAAATTTATTCTTAAATATATCAAGAAAGGTCAAGGTAGATCTCACATATCCGTACTAAATGTCAGCCAAATAACTGTAAGCCATCTAAATACTCTCTTGATCAAAGAGTGCAATCCATAGTTAGCTCATGTACTTGTCATTAATTTGATAAAACAAATGAATTCTTCTTTCACAGACAAACTTTTCACCCAGGATTATTTAATGCCAGACTGTCTAGTTTTGACAACCATTTCTATTGACTCTCGCATGGCATGGAAGCAAAAAATCATTAAGACTTTGCTACAAACAAACGTGAGAAATTCAGACACAACCCTATGTATGTGTATATCCCATATTCACAAAGAAATTGGAACCCCAGAGCAGATACAATACCTCAGCTAGAGCAAAAAAGCATGCCGACATCTTACACACATAAATTCAATACAACACAACCATAAACATCATGTACAAAACCCTAAACAACAAAACAAAAAATCAAAAGGAGCTCTATAAGTATATAGTACAAACCCTTCCAATTCATAAGAAATAGAAATTAAATAATGTTGTATTTCTCAAATTCTCTAAACAATTTTCAACCAGAAATAAACATGCCTCCTTAAATTTTAGCTTTTATTTACAACTGGAGGGAAGAGTCTGCTCAATGTTGTCAACTAAATTACAGGGTTCCTCCCTGAAGGTCCCTGTACCCGTATCATACGGTTCTGGTACCGGCACTGGTCCAGGTCCAAGTACCTCTTGGTTCTTATATTATCTTGGGTATCCAGCTGTCATAATAAAAAATAATTTAAAAAAATGCTAGCTCTGGTACAACAGTTATAATAAAAATAAAAATAAAAGATAAAAATAAATTAAAGAACACAATAAAAATATTAAATAAACACACAACTAACTAATCTCTGCTAGTCTTATAGAAAAAGATTTTCTATTTTAGCAGATGTAGCCCTGTTTTGAAATTTTGCCATATGGAGGATTCCCCATTTTTCTGTAGAGAAGTTCCATCTATGAGTTATGTACCTCAGGTAGATTACTTTTTTCCAATTTTCTAGCCTTGCTCTTGAAGCCTCGAAGCCAGTTTCATTGCCAGTGTCGAATTAAACATGTTTGGATCCTTACCATTGAGACTTCATGTTGGTTATTTTGTCACATCATTTTTGTGGATATTTAAATTTCATGGATAGCACTCTCCACATAAACATCCTTTTGATATTGGTTAGTGCCTCCTGCACCGTCATTGGGATTAACAGAAGCAAGGACACTAGGGTTTCCTGTAGTTTCTCTTTCAATAGTTCTGTTTTTACTTACTAATGTCAACCACTTAGCTACTTTGGAACTTAAATCAAGTTGTTAAGGCAAACCTTTCTGCTCCACTGTGTCTTCCTCAATGAGAAGCCTAAGATTATGTCATCCACAAATTGAAGGTTGGAGTACCTATCTTATTGAAGGATGGCCAATGATTTGTGAATTTCATTTGCTTCGTTGACTTTTGATGGCAGGTGATTTCAATCCTTTGCAAGGAAGATGAACAGGTAAGGGGTAGTGATAGGAGAGTTATGCAGCTCTGTATCCATTAAATAAAGTGCGACCAATTGCTACTGGCTAATTAACATTTCTTAAGACAGAATTTTTGTATGATCAATTGTTAATTATCCTGACTAGAGGCTTTGGACATATCTAGTTTAAAATGCTAACCTGATATCTTCTAGGTTGTTAATTAGTATTTAATCTCTTGAGCAGAAATTTTGTCCCAAAGCTGCTTATACTCTAACTGGGCCTGTGAGATTATCTCATGCAGTAAGAGTTGGAAAATTCCAAACTGATTGAAAATAATTTTGAATATTGTCTTACATAGATAAATGAGTTGGAAAGTTTTGAACGTGTTAGTACCCACCTGCCTGGGACTTGGAACCAAATTAGGGGTATTGAAAACTTTGACATCTTTTTTATTTTCCTTGGCTCTTCCACTGCCCTACGAAAATCATCTAGAATAATTGGCTAGAATTTTTAATTAAGTAATAGAAACCCATCAAGTCCAGGAGCTACTCTTGCCAATGACAACACTACTCTAAGTAGTAGAAAGTTGGTGAACAGATCTTCGGTCTTGTGGTTTAATTTGCAGTAGTTGCCTTCATCACTGGTGCGCAGTAGATTGGTTTGTTATTGGATGATGTGTATAGGAAGCTATCTTATTATTAGTAATTTAGGAGAAAATAGATTTCGAGCCCCTAGGTTGAGTGTGTTGGATATCGGTGTTAATCATAGTGATATCGGTGTTTCAGGGGATGGAAAGAATTTGGGTAATGTATCCCTTCTTAACCGTTTAACTGTTTTAAGTCGAGATAATCTTAGAAATTTGAATATCTACTTGTTCCATTTCTTCTTGTGCAAAACATAAACTCTCTCATGTGCTTCCATCATGATCTACTCAATAGTCCCAGAGGTCAATCTTGTTCATTTGTAAATAATAATGCAAGCTCTCTTTCTAACCATAAGGACTGTTTTCTACCAGTCAAACCCAGTCATATGTTGCCTAAGTTACTATTTGCAACAGTCAAGAAAATTGTAGTTTCAATTCTGCTCAGAAGCTAAATTGAACCCTTCATTGTGGGGTTTCAACAACCACAATTTGATGTTCTTACAAATTTTCCATAAGCAATCTTGAAGAATGAGATGGTAGCAAAAACACAAATTAATTAAATTACAAGCTCTCCAAAAGCGCCAATTCAAATGCATCAAGCAAGTATAAACATGGAAGAAATATATAGAAAGTAATTGAAATTTGGTAATGGACAAGAAGAAACCCGTCTGAGCAATAATACAAACCTGGCGATGGAGCTCTAACTATTTCCATGCCCATTCTTGCTGTTAAGCATATCTAAATGTGGTAGTTTGCTTTAGCTTCTTACAAACAGGAAACTATTCGCTTGAGTTTTCTACCACTGCAAATTCTTACTTTGCTTCTGCAACAGTCGATGCTAAAGTTTTATTTGTTACTTGTTCACATTTAGGATGAGGTAGATCCAGAAGAACTTCTCTCGTCTTGACAACACCACTATTTTGACCCCATTCATTCACCTCTCTAGATGGCTTGATCTCAACAACATGTGCAATTTGACCCATTGAGGCTCCATTGAAGATCTCTACAATGGGATTTTCTGGGGTATGCATCGACCATGGTTGCTGGAGTTTTCAGTGCTCGGACATGTAAATATGAGTCATTATAAAAAACACCAAATAATTGTTATACAAGTTTGCTTTGTGTGAAGGGAGGATCTGAGACTGTCTGCGATACACTGTTACTGTCACACAACAAACCCTCTTGTTGGTATGCAGCAGGAATACTTTGGGCATGCGTTTTGGGTATACAAAAGTGAGATTGTTGAGCTTTTAGCATTTACAGGATTGTTGCCGCCAGCAACCAGTGTATATTTCTGCAGGAGAATTTACCCATGGAAGAGCTCAAAACCTCCATTGTCTTGACCCTTATCACATGCTGGTTAGTTTTAGAAACGTTTCTGTAACTTACTCTCAAATTTCTTAATGATTTCCCCAATCTTTCTTAAGTTGCAAAGTAAACCAACATCACATTTTGAGATTTTATGCCTGTACATTGTAACGGTTCACCTTATTACAGTGAGGGTATTGCTTCTTTCATGCTCTTATAAGGATTTACTTCGGTCATGCTCTTATTAGCTGGTTAGTTTTAGAAACGTTTCTGTAACTTACTCTCAAATTTCTTAATGATTTCCCCAATCTTTCTTAAGTTGCAAAGTAAACCAACATCACATTTTGAGATTTTATGCCTGTACATTGTAACGGTTCACCTTATTACAGTGAGGGTATTGCTTCTTTCATGCTCTTATAAGGATTTACTTCGGTCATGCTCTTATTAGCTTCTATCATGCTCTTATAAGGCTTTACTTCGGTATTGCTTCTGTGATTGCAGTGAAGGCATTACTTCGGTCATGCTCTTATTAGCATCCCCATTACCATTACACTAGGGTCATGGGTTCCCTGATTGCAATAACGGTATTAGATATTGGTTCCTGTGAGGCATTATAAGCCTACAAAAATTTCTCAAATCCATAGTGAAATTTTTTAAAGAAGTTTTAATGGTTCTGTATAATCTTAAAACCAGTATGATTTCCCACATGTGGGCTGTCTTTCCTTATTTTCATTGAAGAAGATTTTGGGATATCTCAGCTGAATATCTTTGAAGTTAGCGAAAGAGTATTCACTCCATATTTGTATTTATGTGAATCTAAAAGGATCATTCAATTTGCTAAAAATATGAAGTCAGCAATTATATGGATTTTTCTTATATTTTCTTTTCTTTTTTCTCTTAGTGTATTTCTCACTCACATCTGCCTTTATACTTCTCTTTCTTTTTTGGCATATTTTTTTTCCATTTAATTCTATTTTATTCTACTTATCTATCATTGTCTAAATATCTTTTTCTTTTAAATGTTTCTCTACATTCCTATTTATATTTCTTTGTTTCTTTCCATCTAATTTTCTCTTTCTATATGGATTAGACCTTGGACCCTAGAATTTAATTTTTTGACCTATAGACCTTGATCTACACCCTAGCCTCATGGTTGTGGGCCCTAGATTGATAAACATTTGTCCTATAGCCTAAACACTTATATCCTAGACTCTTAAGTTTTGAACCCTAAGCCTTAGGGGCTATGTCCTGTACATGTGGACCCTAGACCAAGAAATATTACTATTTACCCTTTACCTGAAACTTATGCACGAACCCTAGTGCTTAGGCTATACTACTAGATATTTGACCTCAGACAATAGAACATGGGCATTCGATCCCAAGAACCTAGGCCTTAAACCTTGGACCTTAGAGCTTCAAACTTCAATATTGAACCTTGTATTATTAGAAGATTAAAGCTTGGATCCAAGACCATGTATACTAGACTATGGACCCTAGAATTTAAATGTTAGATTATAGAAATTAATCTTACCTTAAATTTGGGAAATATAACATTGTATGCTAGATGTTTACCTTAAAACTGGGAGCCTAGACCTTGGTCCCTATCCCTAGATTGTAGATCATGAACCCTTAACCAAGAAACCTATACCATTTATTGTGAACTCTTAGAGCTTAGATTTTGGATCACTAGGACCTTAGCATTGTGTGCCCTCAACAAGAAACATATACCCTATACCATAAATCATTGGACCATTAACATTTTACCCCATCCTTAGAGCCTTAACTTTAGACACTGGGATATCGACACTATACCCTTTGGACCTAGATCATAAGAACTTGACCCTCAAACCGTAGAGTGTGTGCCCTTATATTGTGTCCCTTGATTCTTAACCTTGGAATCAAAGACTTCTTGAATATTACACATTGATTACTTGATCTTGGGACCTAGAATTTGGACTATAGAATGAAAGCATGGATCCTATAGATTGAATCTTTGAACCAAACCTTGTTTCTAAACACATTATCGTGAAGCCTTTTAACTTTGAAGTTAGATCATAAACCTAGAACCTTAACTTTGGACCCATGAACACTATATGTTCTAGCTTGGATTTATCGACCATGCACTTTAGATCAAGAAACTATTACAAAATATTGTGATCCCTTAGACTCTAGATTTTAGATAATTGGACGTCACATGTTAGACCAAGAAACCTTTGCCCTATGCCTTTGACCATGGACCCTATGATCTCTTCAAAGGTAAAACCAACATGACACCTCTTCCCGATCCCAACTTGATAGAATGTAAGACCAAGATAAGGTGGGTAGGACGTTGGGTTGGGTTGCAGGATACCTGAGTCAATAGAAAAAATAAGAAGAGAGAAAAGTCCATACCTTTTTATTGTTAGAATGTAAGACCCCTTACAAGTTTTTCAACACATCCCCAAGTGACTTGTCTCGCCCTAGCATGCCACCCCTTCTCGACCCCAACTTGGCAGAATGTAAGACCAAGGTAAGGCGAGTTGGGTGTTAGACTAGGTTGCAAGGATACCCCTGAGTCAACAAAAAAAAGAACAAGAAAGATAAATCCATATTTTTTTATCATCACAATGTAAGATCCCTTGAAGGCTATTTTATACATCCAAAGATACTAGTCTCACCCCAACATAACACCCCTTTGTTGACCCCAAATTTGTAGAATGTAAGACCAAGGTAAGGCAAGTTGGGCATTAGGTTGGGTTGTGGGGATACCCTTGCGTCAAAAAAAGAAGAAGAAAGAGAAGTCAATACCTTTTTATCATCAAAATGTATGACCCCTTGTGAGTTGTTATATATATCCCCAAAGGCCTAGTCTTGCCTTAACATGAAACCCCTTTCCCACCCCAACTTGGCAAAATGTAAGACCAAGGTAAGGTCGGTTAGGTGTTGGGATAGGTTGGGAGGATACCCATAAGTAAAAAATAAATAAAAATTCATACCTTTTTATCATCATAATGTAAGATTTCTTGTAGGTTGTTAATTACATTTTAAGGGACTAGTCTCACCCCAACGTGACACCTCTTCCTGACCCCAACTTGGTAGAGTGTAAGACCAAGGTAAGGTGGGTTTGGCATTTGGTTGGGTTGGGAGGATACCTCTAAGTCAACGAAAAAAATAAGAAAAGAGAAGTTCATACCTTTTAATCGTGACCAAAAATGTAAGACCCCTTGCGAATTGTATACATCCTTAAGAGACTAGTCTCACCCCAACATGAAACCCCTTCCTGACCTTAACTTGGCAGAATGTAAGACTGAGGTAAGGTGGGTTAGGTGTTGGGTTGGGTTGGGAGGATACCCCTATCAATTAATACACCAACAATCCATTCGTATTAAGTACCATAGCATCCTTCTCCGCCCTTTGAATTAAAGGTATCTTAAGAGAATTTATATTGTCCATGATATTTGCATATACCACTATTACAAAGGGGAAGAAAGGTGTATTATGGAATCAACCTAGAACTAATGAGGTATGGAAAAGATTGAACCAAAATACGTAAACCGAATTGTTTTTTGTCATAGGATTGAAATCTAGAAACTGTGGCTTCACCAATCAAAATTATTTTTTAATTTTCCCTCCCCATATGCCTTTCTATTATTTATTTATTATATATTTTTCTCATCGTCAATTATCTCTCTTCGTTTATCTATCTTCTTTACCCATCTTTATGTTTTTACATTTTTTTATATTTTTCTGTGTTTATTTCTCTTTATTCTTTTTTTCTCACTCACTCTCTATTTGTTTTGTTCTTTCCATCTATCTTTTATCTTTCTCCATTTTCATTTATTTGTTTTATCCCATCATAAAGGTGGCCTTGGTTCACGAAATGTTAAACCAAATCACCATTTCCATATCAGTTCAGGATTTGATTGAAAGGTTGGAGATTGAGGAAAACAAATTCTTTTATGTGCATTATATAGGCCATGACCATGTGGACGTCAATTGTGTAAGGAATCCAACTATTAAGTGACTCAACGCTCAGTCCCTAAGAAAAATAACATCAAAACTGAGAGTTAAATTAGAACTGAGGAAATCAAAGAATAATACAAAACAACAATGAATTTTGTCTTTTTGTTTTCTTGTCTCACTTTTATACTTTGTTTATCTATTATTTTTCTCTCTTTCTATTTATATCTTTTTTATTCATCTATATCTCTTATATCTCTTTCGTTTTCTTTCTTTTTTTTTTTCTTTCACTATTTTCTCTTTTACATTTTTTATTTTTGTTTTTCACTTTTCTTATATTTTATTTTTGGGTTTGCTTCTAAATTTATTTTTGTTTTTTAAAATTATCTTTCGTTCCCTGTATCTCTCCTCTCTTAAAATTATTTTTTATCTAGATATTTTTCATCTCCTTTTTTATCTCTCTTTTTCTCTTCCTTGTGTTTTTCTATCTCCTTTTTTTGTTGTTTGTTTCTATCATTTTTTATTTTGTATTAGGAATTTATTTATCTTTTTAGTTTAATAATATTTTTTCATTCTTTATGCCTTTCATTACTTTTTATAAGTTCAAATTTTTACCCTTTTTTGTTTCTATATATGTCCATCATCAATTGGTTTTTAATATTTTTCACTATATATTTCTTTCATTACCTTTTTCTCTTTATCCCTTTCTTTCTTAATGTTATTGTTTTTTATGGTATAAACTTGATTTTAAGGGATCAGGAACTCGAAAGAATAAAAAATCATGCATAGAGGTGCCCCAATTGTAAGAAATAACAAGAGAAATATATAGCTATAATCCTAAATGAGGACCTAGAAGCCTTTGAAAACCTACCCCCATAAGTGTTGATATTAGCGGGTAAACCCATAATAGTGGTGTGCAATTTTGATGAGGAAGGAAATTTGTAAAAATGCTCACACATTCGAAATTTCATGTTTTTAAGGGTTTGTTCAAACTAGCGGGTTCGCACGAACCCAAAAGAGGGGTTCGGTCGAACCCCTAGTTCGAGCGAACCCCTTTTGCATGGTGGGTTCGCTCAAACCCTATGATGTCATGTTTCTTCATAGAAACGAATGGAAAATTCAAAAAAACCCCCTTCGAATGAACCCCCCTTCACCCTTTCGAGCGAAAGGGGGGTTTGCTCAAACCCCCCTTTTTTGCCCTTCTCCCCCTCTTCCACCAAATTTTAGCAGATTTATGCCCTTCGAAGCCCTGGTTGAGGATGAAAAATGGAGGAGACTTCACAAACCCAAGTGGAAGATGGTAGTCCTTAGAACAAGCTATCCAACGAATTAAATTTTAATATGTTTTGGTTTAATTATGTATGTGGTTTTTTAGTTTTATTAAACATAAGTTTTTCACCGAAAATCAAGCTCTTTGTTTTGCACATGTGGAAAAATAGCAAATTATCAAAATATATTTTTTTAAAATATGTTGAGGCTAGGTATTGATGTCTTTGATCCATTAAGAAAAAAAAATAATTTCAATTCATACAAAAAAAGTTATGTTTTATACAGTCCGCCTATGTCTGAATTGCAATTGGTTTGAATTTGAAACTTGATTAGGAAAGAAATATTCAATAAAAAACTATGAGACCAAATGAAAGCACTGGATATTGTAGTTACAAATCTAAATTCGAAAAAATTAGAATTTTATCTTTCAAACAAAAAAATTTATGTTGTATACGGTGAGCATCACTTTTTAAAAATGTTGTTTTCTGAAAAAGACCTGTTTTCGTGGGAGATGGAAAAAAAGTGGAATCTGATTCCAAAATTTTTGAAAAAAATATTTTTAGAATCTATAAACAAAATGTGATGAGACTCTAGTTTGCATCATCTTCAAATTCCTCATGGTTTAGCCGCTATAGGTTCCCGAATATGAAGATTTAGTTAAAAATAATAATTGCAGTGTCCAATTTGGCCAAAAATTGTAAACCACTATTGTGGGATCACCCTGGCACAAACATTAGTAGCCCAATCAACAACCATGTTACTAGCTCTGCCTATGTGCAATAGCTTGACTCCTTCCAGATCTCGAATCAAAATTTTGGTTGCATCAATTACCACCTCCAAATGCCAGTTATTGATGTTACTACCTCCAAGGCCCCTATAACAAGCTTGGAATCACCCTCAATCCAATGCTTCTTCCAAACTTTCTCCCTAGAAATTCAGCCATATTGTTGGTATCAATGCCAAAGTTTACCACATATTAATATAGGCCTGCCCAGAGAATCTTTGAATGCACCACCACCTCCAACAATGCCTGGATTTTTTTTGGTTGCCCCATCAAAGTTCAACTTGACACACTCCCTATCCAACCTCACCCATTTGAGCTCCAAACCGCCCACTTGCAAAGAGGCATGGGGCGAATCCAACCATCGAAAGCAAGGCCAAGCTGTGGCCCAATATTTCTCCTCCTCCTTGAGAAACCATTTGTCACACTTATGAACTTCTCCCAACTCACCAATGATGCAGACCACATTGTCCCACAACCTATCCATAGTACATTTCTCGTCTCTAAAAATCTGACAGTTTCTTTCCAACCAAAGAGACCAAATAATGACAACACGTGCGACCTGCCAAACCAACTACAACCCTAGACTCTCAACCTTGTAATTCCATGACTCAAGAAGATCTACAACTTTATTTGGTACTACCCACTCAACTCCCCACTTGGACCAAAACTTGCACCAAATCTTCCAAGCCATCTCACAATATAAAAAAAGATGTTCATTGCTTTCCTCATACCTTTTCCACATGATGCAGCAGGAGGGACTAGCCTTGCCCAATAATTACAACCTTTCCCATGTCAAAGCACGAAACTTCCAGACGATCCATATGAATGAATTCATCTTAGGAACCCCATATTTGCTCCAAATCCTATCCTTACCTTTGAAATTATCTTTAGAACAATAGAAATGGTAAGCTTGCTTGACTGTAACCTTACCATTTCCATGACCAATCCAAACCCTCTTATCATCCCTGACATCTCCCAACACCGACCACTTTGAGAGACACCTTTGTATCTCTTCCCAAGCAACCCTCAGCTCAACCACAAGTGCATCAAGTTGCTTCCATGTTCTAGTAGGAGGTAGCCCTTCAATGTAGTCTTGAACATATACACCCACAACTGCTTCAAAGTGTGTCATCAGAGGAGCGTAGTGCTGGTATTCACAAAGAGCCTTTTCCTCAATCCATTTATCCCTCCAAAAGCATATTTGATCTCCCTTGCCGAGCCACCACATCATATCTGGGCATAGGATATGAGAGCAAGACTTGAGGAAATTCCAAATGCTAGAGCCTTTAGGCAGCTCACACAGAAACAAATTGTTGACATCCCCTTGCAAATACTTGGCTTGTAAAATCTTGCTCCATAACTTGTCTTTCTCATTGTAAAGCCTCCAAACCGGCTTAGACTGATTCTAAACTTTTGTTTTGCTCTACTCACACACAACATAGATCTTCTATGCGCAAGTGAAACTGCACATTATCGATCTTCTGCTCTGCTCTTCTTTGCAATTCATATCAACAAACACTTCATACTTCATACAAAATGATACGAATGATATTATATATATAACCACAAAATAGAATTCAATTAAACTTTGTGGAGTTCAATAGAACATAGAATAATTACAACTGCCAGCTCAAATCATGAGAAATATGTAATGCGTATCCTCAATAGTTAGTCATAAGTTAGCTAGGACCCAAACAAAGATGTACAAACACAAAAATAATTATCTAATTACTTCTCATACATCTGCAACATAATTTTTTAATGAATTCAACTCCATTATAGATAAAATAGAGAATTAGTGAACCAGATCTTCTAACTTGCACAAGAATCGATATGAGCCACTATGCTTCAATAATAACAAAGATAATATACTACAAAACATTCCCAGAGATGTGCAACATAAAATTTCATACAGATCGATGCATACTAAACTATTGGATGCTCTCTTCTTCATTGTCAATCTTCAATCTATCTTTCGGTATGATCAAATGATGATGTGCGTATTTGATCAATGATTACGATTTCCATCAATGACAACACCAGGTGATACTAGTAGTGTCTCTTTCCAACAAAAGATACCCTAATGTAGAAGGAAGGAACACTATACAATGATATGCAAAGTTAGAGAGTTGGCTTAGCGAATGACTTTAAACCATAATATTAATGCAGATAGAGAAGTGCCTAACCCACAATTAAACTTCACAAAATGATCTTCAGATTTAACTAAAATGAATAGAAGCTTAGTGATTCGAGAAAACATCTCGTAACTAAAGATTTAAGATGGATTAAAATTCAATTTCCAAAGATCTATCTTAGCTTAAAATTTCAATATTTCAAAATGCTTAAAGTTCAAAAACTTGACATTCTACAATAGCGGGCTGGGTTATCCATAAGGTGACTGACATACATATCAAATCTATCAATTTCCTAATAGTAAGGTTGTGGTTTAAGCTAGAGATTACACTCATTTTAAGCTAGAGATTACGTTCATATTACAATCCAAAATCAAAGACCTTTTTAAAGAAGGAAGCAATTACATACCTATAAGAAATTATTGGACTGTCAATAAAAGGGTCATCAAATCTTAGCAAGGGATGTTGATATAAATTAAGGAGTGGAATCGAATCAAATGAAAGAAAAAGTGACTAACATGAAGAGTATTCCTACATACTATCAAATTCAATCTTGAATAGAAGTAATTGACCTATGAGTGCGTATTTGCAAAAATAAATTTTCAGCGAGATTGATACAAAGACAAAATGAATCACAAGAAACTTATGTAATTCAAAAATTTCAAGAGCAATAGTGTTGTATATACATTGAAGATTGGGCATCTCAAGAATGTAATAAAACACAAAATATATTTACCATAATCAAGATTTGAAACCCTTTGGAGAATACAATTTCTAACCAAGCAAGAATCAAATTTTACCAAATGGCTCAAGCATCCAAAAATCTGTTACAAGAAGTAGAGACAAATTCAGGAAAGAAGGAACCCAGATCCAATTGATTGAAAACAGGTGTGGATTTAATGCGAGTTTCAAATTTCCAAATTGCAACTTTAATCCTTTTGCTATGGCTTCCACTTCTCCGAAAATTCCCTACCCAAAATTTTGAAACACAAAGTCTAAGATTCTCAACAAACCAAAGCCACACCTTATACATACATCTCCTTGTAGAGAAATATTGTCCTTAAATAAAAAAATTCAATCGAATATCCTTAGTTTACAAAATAAACTTGTAGACTAGTTTTCTTCTTCGAAAACAAAATTAATTGATCAACATTTTTCCAAAATGAGCACTATTAAAAATAAGGAAAATTATAGTATTCGAATCCAAAAATCAACAAAAAAGATAAGTTTCCAATACGAATTTTAGTTTGGAGTCATGCATGTGCACACACTCCATCTTTTTCCAATTTAACTTGCTTTTACAATTAGTTTGAAAATATCCTCTTATTTATTACTTTAAAAAATATATTACTTTCCACATTTAATTAATTAAACTCTAATGATAATTTAAACATTTAATCACATTATTTAATTTAATAATTAATAAAATATCCTCATAATACCTTTTTACAAACATAATTCATTTAATTATTATCTTAATTCTGAATTAATTCAAATTATCTTATAATTAATTTAATTAAATAAGGCCATTCATAAAATTAAATTTACCACATAATATCAATAACCAATCAAGCAATATAATAACAAGCAACAACAATGCATCACCAATCATCTACTCAAACTTACTCAAATGTTAAGAACTACCAAATACGGAGGGGCACTACATCCCCCCCCCCTAAGCTTTGACTTACTCCTAGAAGTCACAAAGTGAAATAAAAAATATGCAATAATAAGCAACATCATCACAAACAACCACACCATAGCATAATTTAATCAAATATCGGTAAACACCAATCAAAACAACTGATAAAGAATCCAAACCAGACGAACAGGGTATCAAGGTCGATACTCTTCCTCGTGAAGGATGATAGCAAGGGTTGGGGGCCTTTTGTCATATCCATTGTTTCCACATCGTATCCATTGGGTTTTTGAGGCACTCTTAGGCATGATAGTGCAGGTGGAGTCTATGCTTGGTACTTGCAACCCGCATCAAACAAGATGTCAAGCAACATGTATATAAATATATCAAACAACAAACACACCATGAGAGGAAATCATAATGTAGCAGGGTGCTCAAAAATGAGTAATGCTACACTTCCCCTCCCAACAAGACCTCAAACAATGACCACATCAATGAATAACAACAATAGCATCATAAACCATCCACTACATATCTATCATTAAAACTGATTTTCTATTTCAAAATGCCACATTTTCACAAAACACAAAATATTCATGAGCTCAAAGCACTCATTTTTCATTAAGCATCTATCATTTTCAAATAACCATTCCTTTCACAACACTAAATCTCACAACAAATTAAACACAAAATCATGATTTTTTATCCTTTTTTGAAGCAATAAAACATGATTTATTACCTCATAGCATAAAATTCCATAATCAACACACATTCTTCACATACACACGTAAATTCACATCATCGAGAAACACATCATAAGGCTAAACAAGGGTCCATAATGCATCCATAGTAGGAATAATATGGTTGCATTGCACACTTCACCGAGGGTCTTATCCTTTCCACTAGTTTTTTGCACCATTGGAAAAACACCACCTAAGGAAAGATCTCAGGTTGCTAATTGAGCATGACACAAAAAGCAAAGATGTAACTACAAGAGTATGATAAACTAGGTCACATAATGGGCTCATATGTATCCAAAGTGCCCAGTGTATAAACCTAACTCTAATACCATGTTGTAATGCCTTGACATGTAAACCCAAAAGGACAACTTATAACCAACAATAATAGCACACTTTTTTTTTAAAGTACAAGTATGAAATGTAAGTTAACATACAACACTTATAATGAAACCATACAAATACATCATCTAACTAAGACCTTTAGGGAAACATGACTACAATACATTGCAAATATAACTAACGTCTTCCCACTCCCATAATGATGATTAACTAATCATAAGTATTCACAACGATATCAATCGATGATTTGGGATTATTGAATTTCAAACCATTCATGGGAGAATACAAGATCATAAACAAAGACACATAAAAGGAAAAATAAAAAAATAGTAATGCCAATGTAAAATATGGAAAAACCTTCGAAAGAATCCACCTCAACCATGTTAGACAAAGAAACAAATTACACAACTAAATTCAATCAACTTAATCATGAGAAACCCTAGAATCTAAAAGAGATGAAAAATCTTTATGGAAAAGGTTATGAAATGATGAAACAACTTGGTTACAGTGGAAAAGGATGCGGTGCTAGAGAACATGGTATTTGTGTCCCTATAGAACCCCACACACAAGAAAAGAATAATGGTTTTAGTGTAACGCCCCGCCATGCAACCCTAGAGGAAGTTGCAATTAACTACTCAAACAAAATAATTTATGTTTTTGTTTAAGGATAATTAATATGCAAGTTTATTACCCAATGCCAACAACCTCTAAGGTTACGAGATTGAGGTTACTTAATAACCCCTGAACAACATTAAAGATTTGAAACTATAACATTTAATTACTTATGAAATTAAGAACACATACATTCCATGCAAGATAAATTCATCAAAGAAAATAGAGACACCATATGATTTCATTTAACAAAAGATTACAACTCTCATTCCCTGAATGAGGTAAATCCAATAAGCATATTTACAAATTACATCTTCCACCTTGATAACAAATGAGGGCTAATTAATTACAAGATCAACTGAAATGAAAATAAACATAAAGAGTAACTAGATCCACATGGACAAGAAGAAAACCCAACAAAGTAGGTACATATTCCCCCCAACCAAGTGGTACCCAAAGGCCCACCCCCCATGCTAGGAGATAGTAACAAGGAATCCTAGCCAATACCATCTACCTCTAGACACAAGCTGAAACATACTGATACAACCAACACATGTACAACACAAGTACAACTCTAGTACAACCATAACATGGTCACATTGCTTCCATATATAAATATAGATCAGGTATGCTAAGAAAACCATACACACAGAAAAAATACCAACATATGTCATAGACAGAGTGTCATCACACAACTCGTCATGAGTTACCCATTGTGAATCTCTGCAGGCCCCGAATCTCATACTTACCAATGCAGAATCCAATACCCATCATAAAGTCTAGATAGATGACCTTGCCATTCCAAGCCTTCCCACTCACCCCAAGCCTAAACAAGCACTTGTGACTATGAATGAGGTACGAATTACCTTGATTAGAGTGAAATACTACCTAATCTTCTAAGAACATTGATTAGTTAACACTCAATTCAAATACCTCCGAAGGTTACCTAGTATTACCTCTTACGGCCTTTGGCCCCTAATGGAAGCAACTCTTCTGCTTGACAATACACAATCAAACTAAACAACAAGGGTGCCAAAGTGCATGTGAACTAGATAAAACAAACACCCCAACTCTAGGAGGAAACATAAGTCAAAACCCTCTCCAACACTAGAGGAACAAACATAACAAAGCCACTCCTTACAAGGAGTCACAGTTCACATAATCCACTCCTAATCTAAGGAGGCACAAAACATCCCCATTTGTGGAAACTGGGTAAAACACTGACTAGGCACCATGCATTACCAAGGGATTCAAAACAAATGGTTGACATCACCAAAAGACAACCCCCATCCCCTAGGATCCTCTAGAAGACTTACATATTAAAGACACTTAACCCATTTCCCCAAACATGAACACAAAAGAAATAATCACATAAAGCAATTGCGAGGAAATAAACTAATTTTGGATATATTAAATCCATTCCCTTAACATTCATTTCACTATAAAGAAAACAATTGCCCTAACAAAATAATTAAATAAAATTATTCTTTGTCTTTCTAATTACTAAGAAAGGAAAAATAATTTTAATAAATAATTGAAATCCATGATTAATTACTTTTACAAACAACATCCACTGCCTTTAATAAAAATTCAATAGTTTACTGTCTCAATTAGCCTAATTTAATAGTATTTCTTCCAGACCAAGGATGCAATTTAAACTCAATATTTAATTCTCTAATTGCTTTTAAATAATCACAAATAACCATTTACTTATGCAATTCAGAACATATCGTTTTAAAATAAATAACTGCTTCTTCTTCTCATCTTAATTATTTTAAAACAATTAATTCATCTTAATAAACATATTATCTAAAAAATCAAGTATACTTTTCCATAATAAATATTCTTTTAAAATAAAACAATAAGTTGACTATGAACCCAATATTTTAAATTTTGCCATCATTTAAATCAATATTTTAATATATGTATATATCTAATATATATATATACATATATTAAAATTAAAATAAAACTCAAATATAAATATATATTTAAACATTTACTACATATATATATGATAATGCTTTAATATTATATACTATAATTTTAAATATTAATATACATATATATATATCACCACATATATATTAATATTTTAATAAAATTATAATATTAAAATATATTTTGATCTGTTTTTTTTTTTAATTTTTAATTTTTATTTTAGAAAAAAATTGAATTGAAAAAAAACAGGTCGCATTCATTTTTTGGGCTGCGTGTAGATTAGGGCTGGGTGCGGCTTGCATAGTCAACCATGGCGGTGGCTTGCACAACTGGCCATGGTGGTGACTTGCACAACCGGCCCTAAGTGGGGTGGCGGTTGTGATGTGCACAGCCGATCACCATGGGTGGTGGTGCAACTGTGGTTAGCACAACCATCCACCACGCATGGCAACGACGGTGCCAACGACCATGGGGGTTGTGGGGGTCGCGTTGGGCACGAATCCCCCACAACACCTCCCATGGGGGCATAGTGGGGTGAGCCCCCAACGCCTCCCAAAACCTCCAATTTTTTTTTAATTTTTAATTTTTTTATATATATTTTGAAACTTGCAGATTTTGAAATCCACGCACACATAGGGGCATTTAAAAAAATTAGTTTTTACAGCAAAACCCCCCCTCAAAAACAAAAATATGATTAATAATATATTAGTATATATATGCATGTATGAATTTAATTGTCTCCACATCAGATTTGCAAATTAAACTGAGCAAATAATTTTCAAAAACATAAATTTGTAGCCAAGAACACAATTTTTCCTTGAAGAGATTCATTTTCAAACAAACATTTTGTTTCAGTTTCAAATAAATTTTCACATGGGTTTTCTTTACAAATCAAACAAAGTTTATAAATAATTTTCAAACAACAATTAAAATTTTGTGAATCTTTTCAAAATGAAAACTAAATTGTTAAAAGAAAACCTGGTTCTGCCAAAAAGCTTGAAAGGTTGTCAATGGTGCTTTGAATTCTGCTTATGATTCCAGCTCCTCCAAGAAATCCAACTTGCTTCTCCAAATCCAAAACCAAACCAGAAAATCCTTTCCTCCTTTGTTTTCTCAAATTTTCCTCCTCCTTAAAAAACCATGAAAATCCAAATATAATCCAAAGGAAAAAATAAAAATATCTCCTCGACTACCATCATTAATTTTCCAAAACAAAACAAAAATATCTTCATTTCAATTTTCTTTTTTTTAAAATTTTCAAACAAAATGGAATTTAAAACCCTTTTTCAAAATTTTCACTTTAATCTTTTCAATTTTCCAATTTTCAAAGTAAATAACTTAATTCACTTCAACCCAATTAATTTAATTAATTCCATAAAATAAATATAATCTAAGGATTAATCTATTTTACTAATAAAATAAAATTAATTAATTAATTGGATAACATCATAGAACATATTAAACCAGATAAAATTAACAAACAACTTAAATACATAAAGCATTTATTTACCTTTTTCTAACTTGCAATTAAAGAAAACTCAAGGCAAAGCGAAGAATATTAAAACAACCGAACTAGACTAAAAACCTGATGACACATTATGACTAGGGTGATGACTTGACATGGAAAACCTAGCTACTATCTCCCAATCAAATACCGTTGAGCAATGGACACACTCAAACCTGTGAAACTAGGTGGAGTCGATGTCCTATACCTGTTAACCTGCGAACAAAGAGTATATCAACATGAACATATATATCATAATGAGACACATCGTGAAGAGAAAATCGCGGAATCATAGGGCATTCACAAGCGAGTGGTGCAATCCCATCTCCTTCACAAATACAATATTATTAATTGATGAATCTAACATCAATAATTTAATCAAAAGAATAAAACATCATTAATTCAAATATTCACAATGCTAATCTAAAGCATGCCCTAATGATAAGATCAGAATAAAATACCATCACATCAAAGTATAACATTCAGATCGCTTTACAGATAACGATCAAATAGTAACCGAGTACCAAAGTCAAAGTAATAACAAAAATACAACATACAGGAGAAGAACACTGTTCAATCAAAAGAGAAAAACGAAGGGGTATTACACTTGGCTGTTGTCCCTCGAACAAAAGAAACAAGCCTTTGATCAACATCAACACTTACAAAAGATTATTCTAAGCTGAATTTAATAGTAGTGCATCTTGAATTGATAGATGCTAGTGTTCTTCCTTTTTATCATTTGTGAGAAACAAATAAATCTTTGCTTAACGTTAATGTCATTTGGCAAAACACTAATGATTTGAATTCATTAGATTTTATATCCTCCTTCGGGGGCTATTTCGGGGGCTAAAGTGGGGGCATACATCAACATTCATGTTTTATTGCACAATTTTATTTCTTCTTGCAATGTGCCCTTTTCTTGGTTGTATCATTAGGCTTAATTTCCTCCAAGAGTATGATATTTATTTGACTTATTCTCTTTTGGACATATTAGGCATGATGTTACCCAAGAAGAGACCTTGCATGAACCAACAAAAATCCCTTTGAACATTTCTTGCACCATTTTGCATTTACAATGTCGATGAGTTTCAAGCATATGAAGTTTTTCTTGCCTCATGGAGCTTGAAAATCATTTTTGTGTGGTGCCTTATTAAAGTTATCATGAGGTATAAATTTGGTATGGTTTGAGTGGGAAGCTCAATCCAAGGAATGGCTTTCTCCATAGCCACTTGTGTGTGTGTGTGAGTACATACCAACCATGAGTGTATGCTTCCCACCCTTTTAGGACTTCTCACCCGAGGACAACCATGTGAGAAGTCCCCTCAAAGTGAGTATGCATTTTTGGACAAACAACCTATCTCTGATCCACATTATATTGGACAAACAGTCGAAGCTTGATCCACCATTTCATTCTTTGCTTATTTTTATTGTTCTTCTAGTTCTTGGCATTGCATATTTGTGTATATTGTTTCTTTGAAAATAATTCACCTTGTGTGTGTCCTTTTGCGCTTATGTTGGTTTGACTTAGGATCTTGGATCCTAGAAGCTTGGCCACTTCCTTGATTTTTGTCATCCATTTTCATCTGCATTGGTACGATTGGACTCCTCTTGAATGTCTATTTTAGTGTGAGTTTGAAGCAGGTTCATCCTCTCACTAAAGTGGGGCTTAAATGTAACGTTGAAAAAGGGCCCTTAGCCTTTTTCGCAGTTTTTTAGCTCCATCTTGCAGATTTTGGACTTAATATTTCCTTGATCTAGTGTTGTGAGGTGTTTTACACAACCATATTAGGTCTTAGGCCCTCTTTAAGCTAAAATCACTTAACTCTGCCCTAATTTAATGTTGTAAAATGTATTTATTTACATTTTCACATTAAATCTTGGACACTTGTAAATCAAGTGGATCTATTCTAGTGTTGTAATGTGTCTTTCATATTCACATGAGATTTAGCACCCTTCTAAGTTGAATAGACCCAATTTGGCCTTGTAAAGTGTATTTATTTAGACTTTCACATTGGATTTTGGGCCCTATTGCATTTATAACCTTTAAATAATAATTAATAGACCCAAGTGTGAATCATTTGATCAAGATGGTGAATGAGTCCCATTTGTACTATTTTTGAGGTTTGAGTAGGAAAAAATGGGTTTTTAACGGGTGATCCCACAATACCGGTTTTATAATTTTTGGCCAAATTGGACACTAAACTATTTTTTTTTAACTAAATCTTCACTTTCAAACACCTATAGCAGCTAAACCGTGAGGAATTTGAAGATGTTGCAAACTAGTGATTTGTGAAATTTACTATATATATTCTAAATATTTTTTTTCAATTTTTTTGGGATCATATTGCACTTCTTTTTCCATTTCCTTCGAAAACTAGTTTTTGTAGTAAACACAATTTTTAAGCAATGAGCTCACTGTATAACAGATAATTTTTTTTACATGAAGGATAACATTATATTTTTTTTCTAATTTAGATTTCTAACTACAATATCTAGTGCTTCCAATTGGTTTCAAAGTTTTCTATTGAATATTTTTTCTTTAATTAAGTTTTGAATTCAAACTAATTACAATTCAAATATAGGCAGATCGTATAACACGTAACTTTTTTTATGTATCAAAATTTAATTTTTTTGTAGGATCAAAGACTTCAATATCTGACCAGTGCACTAATATTTTTCAAAACAAATTGATAATATTCTATTTTTTGACATGTCCAGAATATAGAGCTTAATCTTTGATGAAAAACCTACATTCACAAGAAATAAAAATAAATATAATAGTAAAATTAAAATTATTTAAAATTATACTTTTGGGGAAGCTTATAATAAGGACTACATAGTTACAAAAAATTAATTTTAAATGAATTCATTTGATCCTCCAAAAGGTAAATCAATTGTGGTTTTTTATCAACATTTTGATAGGTGTAAAAGAGACTCCATTATATGTATGGTTTAAAACTAGCAAGGTTCTATCCAAGGGGGTTTGATCTAAGTTGGTTTGATCAAATCCTCTTCAATTGGAATCCTTCAAATGAAATTTTTTTAGGCTTAATTTATTATATTTTCTAAAAATATTTAATTTTAGTAAAAAATAGAATCTACAAGAAATTGTAAAGCAGTATTGTGGGATCCCCATAATTTAAATTTCTTCAATGTTAGTCTTAGGGGTCAAATTAACAGTCATGCGAGTAGATTTCCTATATAAAAAAGCTTCCAAATTATTATTTCATCATAGATTCATGAGATCAAACCAAGCAAGCAAGGGTTAAGCATTTGAAGTTTTCACAAGGTCATCAAGATAACATTTAAGATCAATTCTAAGGCATTCAAGACCAAGCATTATTCTACTCTTATTGTCAAAGATCAAGATCTACACCCTTCATGACTATTTCATGTTGAGTTGTAGATTTACAAGACATCATTCAAGGTATTATTGTTCATGTTTCATTTCCTATATTCCATGTTTCATGTTCATCTTTCATTATTTCATCATTTGGTTTAATTACCTAAATGGGGTTTCACCAAGGCAAACCCCCATTCTCTAACAATCAACAAGTCTTCTCCTTTTACATGTGTGATTGGAGATCTAGGTATCTTGGAGCTTCAAAGATCATTGAAGAATATGTTTCAAACTTGTTAGAGCCATCTCTCTCCTTTTAAGGTCAAAATCTTCACCAAAAGTCATCTCATTTTTGGTCAATTTTAAGATTTTTGCAGTTTCAAATACCATTTTTTTGAGAAACTTGTTCTTGTGCATAAACCTCGATCTGGGAATGATTCGTCCAAATTGGTGAATGAGTCCTAGTGGGCCAAAAGTTTAGAATCAATAGTATTTCCAATCTCCATAAGTTTATAGGTGCACACTTTCAATTTTAGAGCTTTATGTTTTGTTTCATTTGCATTTCTAGGTCATTTTGCATATCACATTGTGTTTTCCAACATCTCCTTTTCCAAGCCCAAAATTGGTGGTGAACCCCTCATTTATTATCATTCAATCCCCCTAGAACATTCCTTTTGCTAGATTTCAATCTCCTTTGCATTCAAATCTCAATGGTTTGTTCTTGAGTGGAACACCCAAGAAGAAAATCGACCTCTCTCCTTTTAGGTCTAAAACCCTAGAAGCCCTAGAGGGAGGTCACCATTTTATTCATTTCAAGACTTAAATTGTCTTGTGAAGTTACAATTTTTTTTTATTTAAAATCAAAATAACAAAAATAAATTATATGTGTACAAAATATAAGTAACTGAACAATTGAAGTCTTCAAGTTAAGTAAAAAATTAAATATATAATATTTTTTAAAAATAAACCAACACTTACCAACACATCCATTGAGCCATGTCTAGTGTTGTAAAGCTTCTATTTAACATCATTTAAGTTCTTAAAAAAAAATCCAAAACAGTCGGATACATAGCTTCTATCATGAACTGTATCATCACTAATATAAAAGTGAACCTCTTTGATGATGATTCATTCATCTTTGCTATTTTGTATGCCATCCACATGTTCTTCAACATGCCTACAACAAACTTGTATAAATATTGCAAATTTCTCTAAATGATAATATTGACTTTGAATCTTAGTTTGAAGACTAAATGTATAGTTCTCAAAGAAATAAATAATAGAGAGAATACAACCTGGTGGAAATAAATTCTTTGAGTCATGAAATTGCTTAGATTTGCAACTAGCACCATAACAATGTTCAATATGTGGATATATGATATTGCAAAATTTATTCATAAACTCATTGTAAGACAATTCACTCTCACTAAGAATAATTTTTCTAGCCTCAACTCCTAACTTTATTGATTATTTATCATATTCAAATATCTTCCACTTAACTTGCATTGAATGATCAATATTATCAACCTATAAAAGATTCTTCAAATTTCCACAATCATTACATATATTTTTTATACATTGCACTTTGAATTTATCTAAATCTTCTGATTTTTCACATAAAAGAGACTTCACAAATTGTGTTGTACTTCCAAGGATGACTATATTTGGATTAATTATTGTCATAGCTTTTTTATATGATTGTAGGTGTACATGAAATTCAACATGAGTTCAACAACAACTAGTTTCATATACTTTATTTATATGTACAAAACTCGGTCATAGTTTCTCAAACATTCTTAGACAAATCTTCACATCTACATACAAACATAATACATACAAATACTTTGACCTCTATTTTTGAAGATCTACCTACATTGAAAAATTCATTGATTTAATCAATTACACATTTCAGATCATGGTACCAGAAAATACAACTTTTCCTCTATAGAAATTAGTGTTTTTTTCCCACTTTTTTGTAATTAATAATTCAAAAAAGGCAAAAAAAATCTAGTCCAAATTCATTTTGGATCATGGTATCTGAGAATATAACTCTTTCCTTGTCGAAATAAGTATTTTTTTACTCTAAATTTTTGTAATTTAATAATTAAGAAAACATAAAAAATAAAAATAAAAACATTTTTTTGATTGAAAGGGTTTTAGTCGAAATAGTTTTAGTTGAATCCTTTTTTACCACAACCTTTTCAGTTGAATGGGTTTTTTTTGAAACCCATTTGGACAAAACTATCCAAGTGGCATCACACTTGGCAGCCAAGTCACCATTTTTTATTTTATTTTATGAAACTGTCAACTTCGAATAAATATTTCTTCAATGAGAATTTTGTTTTTTAGAAAGATAAAAACCCTTTTCTAGAGCTCGCAATGCTAAATATTGATATGTGTATGTGTATATGTATATGTGTGTATATGTATATTTATTAGTTTTAGTATATAAATATTTTAAAATAATGCAAGTAGGTTGTTAAAGTTCAAAAAGAGGTTGATTTGAAAAAAAAGTAAAACATGATATAAATAATTGGAAAATATATGGTGCCCTAGAGGAGTGAATCCTCTTCAAAAGGGTATAATTTTTTTTCGAAAATGGAAAAAAAAGAAGTAAATAGCAAGTGACATCAAAATGAAAACTATCAATTTTTGGTAAGTTTCACTTTAAAATGTTTTTTTTTGAGAAAAAGTGGTGAAGCCACTATAATATATTAATATATATATATATATTATTATATTTTTTTACATCCTAGTTTGAACCTGAGCATACCGATAGGAAATAACTGGGAATAAAACCTTCGGTTATCACCCATAACGTTACAAAATTTTGCAAGAAATAGGGTTAATTGAAAAATGCTACACACGATCACGTAGGTGAGAGATAGCATAAGTTTTTTCTTTATATCAATTTCCATAAATAAACACACCATTTTGCAGTGCTCTTTTAAAGCTCTTAACAACACATAGTCATTTCTATTTTGAAGAGCCATCCTTATGGCTTCAAAGATTTCTTCAAAACCTAACCACAACTTCAAATATTCATAGGGAAACAAACCTCCAATATACCCCTCTCCTTCAAAAATATTATAAGCTTTTACCACAACTAATAGAGCATTCTTATCTAAGGATTAAGGTTTTACAATTTTTTCAACAATGATTTCTAATTCTTGCAGAGATTGAAGCAAATCCACCGAATTAGAAAGGAATATAGAGAAAACCTAAGATGGGAATAAAAAATGACATGCTCTTGGGTGTGTGACCTCCACACCAAGCACATACCAAATTGAATCCTCCACTCTCATGTAGTCAATCTTAAATAGTAATTTGAGATCCTCCAGAGTGAGGCTATTTTCAAAAGGCCGCTCGCAAGGTTGCACAGAGCAGTTAATTCTAAAGTTCCAAGGATGTATTTCTATAAGCGCAACAATAAGAACAAAAAATAACCGATTCAAAGCAAAACTTGGAGACAACACTTTCTAGAAAATACTTTACACAAATGAAACCAAACTGTGATTTTAAAGCCAAGCAGATATCAATGAAGAAAGTGCACATTTATGAGAGAGGATGATGATAATTTAAGGAAAGAAAGGATATATTAATGAATGCACATCCTTTACATTGTGTCTAATTGTGTGAAATCTCCCATAGTTCATTGGGAGATTAATGTCGAGTACTGCTAGCCAGATATTGGTACCAAAAAATTTAGCAACATGTAAGCCCCATCATTTTCTAAAATGGTGGCGAAATAGATTGGGATGGTAGATTGCCACATAATACATGGCATGTCCCATCATTAGGCCAACAAAATTTCACATCACTCCAAAAAAGATAACGTAGCCAGAATGTACCAATTGGGCTTGTACAAGTGTCGACGGGAGGACAGGCATTGCCATTAAAAAAAGGAAGCAATGATGACCCAGGTCAAGGTATTACATGGTAAGACCAAATTTAGCAAGTTATAACCCATACCAAATCATAAAAATTGGGGGTCCAACCAAATTTGTTAAAGAAAATCATTTTTTTGTGATAAAATCAGCCCCGATGTTATTATGAGGGGTATCCTGATCGATGAGATCTTTTATGTGTTGATAATGTGAAATTGAAGTCACATTAGAAAGAATATAAATTTCCTACTTTAAGCTTCCCAAATTAGCTAGACAGTCTTCTAACTTGTTATATTCTCTATAGGTATGTGTGATCATATAGTTTGGAAACTTATCAACAAGAGCCCATACTCTTTGAATAATTTATCAAAGGCTCCAATTTTTAAATTTTCTTTCCTTACAGGCATTAACAATCAGGATTGAATCTCCTTCAATATGGATGTTCTTGATGCCCATTTTCAATGCCGTCTCCAAACCAATTAACAACGCCTTCGATTCAGCTACATTGTTAGGACCATTGTGGAGGTATTTTGAATAATAACATTTATCAAGTTGAACTTTGATGGCACATCTAAAGGGAATCTAGGTGAATCAGGGGTAGGTTTTAGCCTCCATACCTAATATGACAAAAATGTAGATTAAAATTTCATTTTTTTTCCATGCCCTAGATATTGAAATCACCTATTTGAAAAAAAAAATCAGAAGAAAATGAAGTTTTTTCTATTTATTTCTTGACATCAACTAAATGTCACTTTTTCTTTAAATTTCCAACATTATAAATTATGCTCTTAAATTGATAAAAAAATATCAAAACAATTTTTTTTTAATTTAAAAAATTACAAGAATAAACTTCAACAAGAGTTCTACATTTAATTAGTCTACATTATTTTGAAATTCAAAACATATAACACTTTTATGTGGTCTAAGTTTATAAAAAAAATTCATGTTGGTTGATTCCTTTATAAAGTGTGACATAGGTTTGTACTTTTACCCTGCAACCTATATCATGCATTATTCATACCATTCTATGTTGTGTGTACCCCAAACAAGCTATAATATATGATAGCCTATTTAAATATATATATTATAACATATATATCTATAGTATTTATAATATACATATATGTATATATATTACATATAAATATTAATCAAAATATGTCAGATATATATAATCATTAATGTATATGTATACATATATATATATATATATATTGTTGATTGTAATTTGATTATATATATGCATACATGTGTTATCATCCTTTAATATGATGAATAATACATATATTAGTGTATTTATATATACTTATATTAAATATATTCATATATATGATGATCAATTCCTCTCATGGACAATACATATCTAAATGTATATTTAATATACATACATTCGTACATGTATGTTTATTCACAACCTTCAAGTAACTCAAAACTATCAAAGACATTTAATTTTAGATGTATAGATGAAAAAAAGGAATCATAAGCAATTAACTCAAACTTCCTACCAATTGAAAGGAACAACCACATGGTTTAACACATGCCATCATTAACTCATCACATAAAATATGACCAAAGATTTCTTACCCGATTCACAAAATAACTCAACTCAACTAGACCAACTAGGAAGTGAGTGTGCATATGCTCAATTAGGTTCATAAGGGTTGCCATACCAAGTTCTTCTCTTGGGTGATACTCTCCCTCTCATACCTGAGGGCTTGACTCCGACCTACATCCAACTTATTTCATCACAAAGGTAATTAGCCTTTCATATGAAATTCATTTGCTTCGTAGATCATTTACATTATCAAAGCATTAAAGCAATTATTTATAATACACATTCATCATTTCATCTTCCATTAGTATATACAAAACATAATTATACCTTAAAAATAAATAACATCTCAATGCATATTTAAGTATTGCATTCACCTAGTAAACATATTATAGTCTCAATTTACACCTATTATTATTTTTACTCATGAAGGTAAAAGTAACTGGGTAACTAAGAGACAGGGTGTAACATGCTTCCAATAAATCTCTTCCTTCTCAATAATGTTGTGTAGATCACTTAACAAAGTCTTTTCTTTATCAACCAAAACCGTCAGAGCTCCCAATTCCATATCCTTTTGAACTTGTCTAAGTTGCTCCTTAAGGGACTTTTTTGAGAAAATATTTACCAAAACAATTCTTGTTCCAACCTTTTAGAATATCTTTGATAGATTTTATTTTGAAGGAAAGTCCAAACATAGCTAAACCAAAAACCTTGATACTCCTCTAATCCCAAAATAGCTCTTTAAGAAGAGGGTGATGTAATCAAATCAATTCAAACTGAAAGGGATGCTTGGTTTTAGGAGGAGAGGTTTTCTAAATAGGAGTAGAGGAGTATGGTTAGAGTTAATCCTTAGGGGAGAGCATAATGAGAGAGTGGAAGAAACATCCTTATTGGAGTAAACAAGGCAATAATCAAGTTTGGCCTAAATAAGGTTATCTCCAACTCTTTTTGATAGACCAGGTGAAAGAGCATCCATCAAGCTCTAAGTGAAATAGGCCACCCACTCAAAAGAAGTTATTAAAACCTAATATAATTTCACTCAAATATATATTACCTACCATCCTCTCGGATAGGAAGAGAGGAGTGTTAAATATTCCCAAAACCATCCAATGATTGTGTAGGAAGGAGCTTCTACATCCCAATAGATTGGATTGAGTACTTCTTTTGAGAACAACATTATTAGGTGAATAAACATTGGAAAGAATCCATTCATGTAGACCTTAGCTTTGGGAGAAGCAAACATTATGGAAGTTTCTATCCTTAGAAATCATAGAATTGTTGAGGAAGGGTTTCCACATAATGATCAGATTACCAGAATCCCCCTCCACATCAACTGCCTCGTAAAGGGCATTGGGCCAAATGTATTTACTCAATTTATCAAAGTTAGCAATAGTCATCTTATTTTTTTGAATAATTAAAATTTAAGGCCTAAATTCTTTAATGAGATACCTAACAATATGCTTCTTATAAAGACTATTGAGCCCTCGAATGTTCCGTGAGAGGATTGTTGCAAGTATGGATGTATTTGATGGTGTTTTTATTGATGTCAACATAGTTCGAGCTTCATTATAGATGATATTTGTATAGATGAGATACTATAGAAGTGCTTAGAGTACATGGAGATATATTTATGAACTTATAGTTATGTTTTTTCCACTTGCTTTTGAGAAATTTTAAGAAATAATGAAAGCAGTGTTGAAGTGTGTTCAAACCGTGCTTCGATGTTGTGCTCCACATTTATCCTATGTTGATCCTATGCCTATGTGGACCTATAAATATGTTCATAAGCTTCAAGGGATCATATATCCTGAGTTTTAGCTTCTAGGTTGATGGATTGTAGAAGATGTGTTCACCGGTGTGGGAACTAGTTTGACAGAGCTATTTGTTTGTGGACTGGGAGATTTTTTTTTTCTTTGCAATATTCTAATAATTGGTTTAAGATCTTGTGGATCTGGGAGATGAATCTTTCTGATGGTTTCTATATTTTGACAAATTTTATTATGGTTTGGTGCTCTAGAAGACCTGCTCCAGAGCTCCTGTGTTTTTGCTAGTTGGTCTGGGTGGATTGGTGAAGAGTTCTCTATAAATGATTTTTTTTAAGCAGATGTACTTGAGGTGTTCATAAAGATGGTAAAATGTCTATTGAAGCATGTTGAGTGATCCACATGATATTATCTTGCAGGATATGCATGTACTTCAAAGATCATTCGTGTTTTCATTAGGTGTGGCCGACCTGGTGTTTACACGTTACATTAGGTTTTTGCATTGACTTAAGAAAGTGTGTGCTTGATTCAATATATTGTTTGGGTCCTAAATTGAATATGTAATTGTTCCTCTCTCATTATTATCCACCATGGAAATATTGAGTAGCCAACCTAGTTTGAATTATAAATAAAATTGTATAGCCAACCTTGGAAAATGTTTCTAAGGTTGAAGATGGTATAAAATCAAATCAAGTTGTGGCGATTTTCATATCCATCATCCAAAATTCAAGCAAGTGAGTGAATTGTGTGAAAAAGTGTGAAAAGAAGAGAGTGGAAGAGTGAATTGAGGCAACAACTCTTTAAGGTGATTGATTCCTGAAAGTAGTGAGTTGATGGCATCTAAAATATTTTGATCAAGTTGTGAATGTTTGGAACCCTAGTTATGGATCTTCATTTATCCTTTTTATTCTTATGTAGGAAATGAGCCTCCTTTCTAGACAGTGATTCCTTTTAAGGCAATGAGCCCTTGCATTTAGGTAATGAGCCTTTTACATCTGGGCAGTGAGCCCTCTCGGTGTGAGCCTTTGTACTTGGTATCTCATTACTTCTATATTGTGATTTAATCCTCATTATGGTTTTTCCCTCATTGGGTTTTCTACATAAATCTAGTGTCTCTTGTGTTTTCTTTTTGTTATTTGCAGTTCATGTTTACAATTACTAAAAAATTGAAGTTAAGGTGAAAAGATTAAGTTTGTAACTTAAGTGATTTGATACAATTGATTCACCCCCCCTCTCAACTGTCTTGTGCATTTCAACAATTCATATCAAAGTTGTGGTTCCTCAGTGAAAATCTTAACCTCTTGAGGTAGATCAAATGGTGCACAAGTTGCAGATTCCTATTTTTCATGGATTTGATTACAGTGACTAGAAAGAACATATGAGAAGTTCTCTGATTTCACTTAGTTTCAATACCTAGAAAGCTGTGGAGACAAAGTATGTGATACGAGCAGTTGGTCCTTCCTCTGCTAATGAGATTGTATCTTTTGAAGAGAATGAAAAAACAAGGTATGCTATCTCTAGTTCCCTATCTAAAATGGAAAGAAAAAAAGTTATTTCTCTAGCTAGTGCTCATGAAGTATGGAAAAATTTGAAAGACATTTATGAAGGGAATGACAGAGTAAAGTTATTAAGGAAACTAACTACTGAAATCAAGAATCAAGGTGGTACCATGACAAATAAAGATATAATTGAGAAGATCTTGATGATTTTACCAGAAAATTATAGTGGCAAAGTATCCGCTCTTGAATAACAATATGATTCAAAGAAATTTACTAAGGAGCATCTATTTGGTGTCTTGACTACATTTGAAATGAGAAAATTTGCAAGATACAACAAGAAGACTGAAACAAATTTTAAAGCAATGAAGATAAAAGATGATTTAGATGATGATGATTTAGAAGATTTAGAAGTAAATTTCACAAAAATATTGAAGAAAGCTACTGGAAAATACAAAGGGAAGTTTCCCTTTAAGTGTTTCAGTTGTGGAAATATTGGTCATTATGCATCAAGATACCCTAATAGAGATACACAAAATAAGAACAAGGATAGTAACAACAATCACAAAGATAAAAAGGATAGGAAGTTCAAGAAATTGTATTATGTCAAGGAAGATGTAGGAATTTATGATGATGGATCTAACTTTGAGGAAGATAAAGATGAGTGTTTGTTTTTAGCCCTAGAAATTAAAGTTTTATCTACTAACCATGGAAGATGTGGAAAGGGATCTAGTCTAGAAAGCTAGAAGGATGAAACAAAAAACACTTTGGTAACTTCTTTTCATGCTAGATGGGATGAATACTTTTGGGTAATTGATAGCGGATGTTCAAATGATATGACTGGAGATAAGAGTAAGTTTACTAAACTTGAGAACTATGATTGAGGAATAGTATGTTTGGAGATGAATCTGGTGCTAAGATTGTTGGTAAAGGAACAATTAGCTTTGATGGAAAACATAATACTGAAAATTTTTATTATGTAAAGGGCTTAAGACATAATCTCTTAAGTGTTGGACAAATGTGTAGTAAAGGTTTTAAGCTTGTGTTTCAAGATAACACTCGTGAGATCAGAAAAGGATCCATAACTATGGTAACAGCTGGAAGAAGAACTCATGGAAACATATATCAACTTAAAGGTGGTGATGGTTAGTGTTTTGTTTCTTAGATTAATGAGAGTTGGATTTGGAACTGGAGGATGGGACATGTGAATTTTGATAATTTGATCAGGATCGGTTCTAGGGAATTTGTCGTAGATCTTCCTAGAATCATAAATCCTTCAAATTTAATTTGCAGAAGTTACCAGAGGGGAAAAAAAAAAAAGTTTTAAAGGGAAGGATAGATCATCTACCAAAATGCTAGAATTAATCCATACAGACCTATGAGGTCCTACAAGAACAATAATCCTAAATGGTGATAGGTACTTTACTCTCTAGATTGATGATTACTCTATGATGACATGGGTTACATTTCTTAGAGAAAAGGCTCAAGCTCTTGATACATTCAAAGTTTTTAAGAAAAGAGTAGAAAATGAGGCAAACCTAGAAATCAAATCTTAAGGTCTTATAGAGGTGGATAATTTATATCTAGTGAGTTCAATGCATTATGTGAAGAGAATGACATAAAAAGATATTATTTTCCCCCTAGAACCCCTCAATAGAATGGAGTTGTGGAAAGAAAGAACTAGAGTATTGAAAAGGCTGCCAAAACTATGATGAAATAAGCAAATGTTCCTGATGTGTATTAGAGAGAAGCAATCCATACTGTTGTTTACATTCTTAATAGAATTCAGATTGGAGGTAACAATACTAAGACCCCTTATGAGTTGTGGACTGGTAAGACTCCTACTATGAAATACTTTAAGGTATTTGGAATTAGATGTTACATTAGAATAGATGATGAAAATCTTGGAAAGTTTGATGCTATATATCATGAAGCAATTTTCCTTGGATATTCAAACAACAACAAGGCTTATAGATGTTTTAATAATAGACTGAGGAAAATAATTGAAAGGGCTGGTGTAAAGTTGATGAAGCTATGTATAGACTAGTGTAAATAAATGAAGTTGAACCTAATGATCCTATCTATGTGCAAATACAAGAAGAAGAAAAGGATGAGAAGCAAGAAAATGATGAAAATGAAGAGACTCTAGAACCTACACCTAAGACTCCTAAATATGTTCAGAGAAATCATCCAGAGGAACAGATAATTATAGACAAAAAGTGAAGGAGTGAAGGCAAGAAGCAAAGTGGTTGAGGTAAACTTATGTTTACTTTCTAAGATAGAACCTAAGACTGTGATTGAAGCATGTAATGATAAAAGTTGGGTTAGAGAAATGAATGAGGAACTACAATAGATAAAGAAGAATGAGACAAGGGAACTATTCCCTAGACATGTCTGCAAACATGAAAGTAATTGGTTCAAAATGGGTATTCATAAATAAGTTGAATGAAAATGGTGAAGTGGAAAGAAATAAAGCAAGACTTGTATGTAAAGGATAGTCACAAGTTGAAGGAATGTATTTTGAATAAATTTTGGCACCTGTAGCACAAATGGAAGCCATTCAAATGCTCTTGGCATTTTCAGCTCATAAATACTTCAAAGTATATCAAATGGATGTCAAGTATGCATTTATGAATGGAGAATTGGAAGAAGTATATATGGAGCGAACATAAGGTTTTCAACTATCTGACAAAATGGACATGGTTTGTAAGTTAAAGAAGGCATTATATGGACTTAAAAAATCCCCTAGAGCTTGGTATGCAAGATTGGATAGATATTTGACAAAGAAAGAATTTAGAAAAGGGTCCACAAACATCAATATTTACTTCAAAGTTGAGAAAAATAATATAATAATAGTTGTGGTATATGTTTATGACATCATCTTTTGTGGAAATGAAGGTATGTGTAAGAAATTTTCTAAAGAGATGCAAAAAGAATTTGAAATATCTATGATTGGTGAATTGAATTTCTCCCTTGGACTTCAAGTTAATCAAAATAACAAAGGGATATTCATTTCACAATCCATTTATGTTAAATAATTGCTAAAAACATTTGGAATGGATGAATCCAAATTGGATTGTACCCCAATAGTAACTGGATGTAAGCTGAGTAAGAATGACGAATCAGCTAAAGCTAATCAGAGCGTGTACAAATCCATGATTGGTCAAATATTGTATCTTACAGCTTTGAGACCTAATATCATGCATGCAATATGTTTAGTTGCAATATTTCAAGTAGAAACTAAGGAAGCACATATAATAGATGTGAAGAGGATATTGAGATATCTTAAAGGAACTCCATATTATGTGCTATGGTATCCAAACGATAATGATTTCACATTTAATGCCTACACTAATGTAGATTGGGATAGTTGTATAGATGAATGAAAGAGTACAAGTGGTGGTGCATTCTTCCTTGGAGGAAGATTAGTTTCATGGTTGAGCAAGAAACAAGATTTGGTTTCTTTATCCGCTGCAAAAGCAGAGTATATTGCAGCAAAATCTTGTTGTACACATGTACTCTGGATGAATCAAACCTTGATCGATATAGGTGTGTTAAGTAATGAAAATATCTCTATATTTTGTGACAATAAAAGTGCTATAAAAATTTCAAAGAATCCAGTGATGCTTTCCAAAAAAAATATATATATCTATCAAGTATCACTTCTTGAGGAAGAAGGTATTAAAGAATAAATTTAGACTTGAATATGTACCTACCAAAGAACAAGTTGCATACATATTCACTAAGGCCCTTCTGAAGGATACTTTTGAGAATCTCATGGGTAAGTGCACCAATCTGTGACACAATTTTGATGCCAAATTGCAAAAAAATCCATAATAGGCCATATTGCGCTCGCTAAATTTGAAAAATGCCACATTTGGCGAGTGCCAAATTTGAAAAATTCCACATTTGGCAAGCACCAAATTTGGTGCTCTCCAAATGGCTTTAACATTTGGCAAGTGCCAAATTTCTTGAATTTTGCAATCGGTGAACAAGTGTGAGTTCTCTTTCTTTTTGCAATGAATTTTGGAATGCATTTTTCTAAACTCTTTTATTTTCGCTTTCTCTTCCAAGGAAACTATATACATGAAATAAAGATTTAAGTATAAGTTTACATTTACATATGGACATTTACTTTCTTATACTTTAAGTTATATTACATGTATATAGGCAGAATGTTTGAGAGTGGTTTCAGATCTCTAGGAATTATAATGTAAATTCAAGTTTTTGGAAGTTCTTAAAAATTTTAGACTTAGTCAGATTTCAGTAATCAACAATTCAAATTTCAGTAATTAGGAGGTCAAATTTTAGTAGTCAGCCAATTTTATCAACTTTCTCTCTCCTTCTCTCTACTCTCTATCTCTCCACTCCCTCTCTCTCTCTCTCCCTTGCTCTCTCTCTCCCTTGCTCTCTCTCACACCCCTCTATCTCCTCCCTACATCTGCCTCCCCCCTCCCCTCTCTCTCTCTCTCTTTACCTACCTCTCCCTCCATCACTTTGTATCTCACTTATTTCTCCATCCCTAACTCTTTCCCTCTCTACTATCTATCTCTCCTCTCCCTCCCTCTACCTACATCTCTCTCTCCCTCTCTCTCACTCTCCCCTCTCTATCTCACCACTCTCTCTATCTCTCTCTCTCACACACACAAATCTCTATCTCCCTCACTAAAATTCCCTCCCTCCATCCTTCCCTCTCTACTTCTCTCTCTCTCCTCTCCCTCCCTCTCTCAACCTCACCCTCCCTCCACTTCTTTTTGTATCTCCTCCCAATCTCTCTCACTATTGTCCCTTCCTCCCTCCCCCTCTTTCTCTCTCAATCAATCTTTTTCTCTATCTCACCATTCTCTCTCTCCAACTCAAACACACACACACACCTCTATCTCCCTACCTATCCCTCCCCTCTATACTCTTTATCTCTCCTTTCGCTTTCCCTCTCTATACATACCTCTCCCTCCATCACTCTCTCTCTCCATCCCTCTCTATATCACTTATGCCTCCTTCCCTACCTCTTTCCCTCTCTACTCTCTATCTCTCCTCTCCCTTCCTCTACCTACCTCTCTCTTTGTCTCTCCATCCCTCTCTTTCTCTCTCACTCTCTCCTCTCTATCTCACCATTATCTCTATCTCTACCTATCACCCCCTCCTCTCTAAATCACCATTCTCTCTCCCAGTTTCCCTCCTTCCCTCCTTCCCTCTCACTCCCTCCTCTCTAAATTACCATTCTCTCTCTATCCCACTTTCCCTCATTCTCTCTCTATGTCTCACTTATCCCTTTCTACCTCTCCCTCCCTCCAACCTCCCTCTCTCTCTTTATCTCTATTTCTCATTCTCTCCTTACCTCTCTACTCTCTATCTCACTAGTCTCTCCATCTCACTCTCCCTCCTTCCCTCTCTCCTTCCCTCTCTACCTACCTCTCACTCCACTACCTACCACTCTCTCCCTCACCCATCTTTCTCTCTTACTCTCTCCTTCCCTCTCTACTCTATATCCCTCCCCCCTTCCCTCTTTAATCTATTTCTCTCTCTCCCCTTCCTCTGTCCCCTCATTTTCTCTCCTCTAACTCTCTCTCCCTCTCACACACACTCACCTTTATCTCCTCCTTTCCTCTCACACCATCCCTCCACTCTCCACTTCTCTCTATCTATAATCTCTCTCTATATCTCCTTCCCTCTATATTTATCTTTATCTCCCCTCTTTCTCTCTTTACCCACTTCTCCCTCCATCACTCTATATCTCAATCATGTCTCCTCTCTCTCTCTCTCTCTCTCTCTCTCACACACACACACACACACACACCTCTATCTCCTCCCTACTTGTCCCTCCCACCCCTCTCCAATTCTCTCTATCTCTCCTCTCACTACATGTCCTACCCTCTCTACCTATATTTATCTCCCCTATCCCTTTTTTTACCTACCTCTCCCTTCATCACTCTGTATCTCACCTATGTTCCCCTACCTACCTAGGGTTGAGGTATTAAGGGTCAAGGGTTGATAATTGAGGGTTGAGGGTTTAATTTATAGGGTAGATGGTAGATGATAGAGGGTAGAGGGTAGAGGGTAGAGGGTAGAGTGTAGATGGATTAAGGTTTGAGGATTAAGGGATTAGGGTATAGAGTTTACTTGGGTTTAAGGGTTTAAGGGTTGAGGGTATTGGGTTGATGGTAGAGGGTATTGGGTTTAGGGTAGAGGATATTGGGGTCAAGCTTGAGTGTTTAAGGGTTTAAGGGTTGAGGGTATAGGGTTGAGGGATTAGGGTAGAGAGGGAGGGAAGGATGGAGGGAGAGATGTTGGGAGAGATGGAGAGAGGGATGGAGGGAGAAGTGAGATAGAGAGGAGAGAATAGGAGAAATGGATAGAGATATATGAGGGTTGAGAATTGATGGTATAGGATTGATGGTTTAGGGTAGAGGGTAGAGGGTAGAGGGTAGAAGGTTTAAGGGTTTAGGGTTGAGGGTAGAGGGTTTAGGGTATAGGTTTAAGGGTATATGGTTGAAGGATTAGCATTGAGGGTCTAATGTATAAGGTAGAGGGTATAAGGGTTCAGCATTTAGGGTTTAAGGGTTGAGGATTGAGGGATTAATCATTCAGGGTTGAGGATTGATGGTTAAGGGTTTAATGGTTTAGGGTTTAAGGGTTGAGAGTCAAGAGTTTAAGGATGAGGGTAGATGGTTGAGGGTATAGGGTTGATGGATTAGGGTTCAAGGTCCAACATATAGGGTACAAGGTATAGGGGTTGAGGTTTTAGGGTTAAGGGTTTAGGATTGGAGGTAGAGGGTTGAGGGATGAGGGTTTAAGGGTTAAGGGTTTAGGGATTAGGGTAGAGATTTTAATTGGGTTTAAGGGTTTAAGGGTTGAGGGATTAGGGTTGATGGTATTGGGTTGAGGGTAGAGGGTAGAGGGTTTAGAGGTTTAGGATTTCAGGGTTGAGGGTTGAAGGTTTAGGGTATAGGGTTGAGTGTTCAAGGTCTTAAGGTTTGAGGGATTAGGGAAGAGAAGGTAGGATGGAGGGAGGGAGAGATGGAGGGAGAAGCTTGAGAGAGTGAGGGATGAATTAGGAGAGAGATAGAGGTTAGATGGTTAAGGGTTTAAGGTTTAAGGGTTAAGGTTTTAGGGTTTAGGGGAGAGGGGAGAGAGATAGAGGGAGTGAGTGAGTGTGAGAGAGAGATACTTGAGAGAGGGAGAGGGAGTAGGAGGGAGATTCTTGAGAGAGAGAGAGTGAGGGAGGGAGTGGGAGAGAGATAGAGGGTAGAAGTTTAAGGGTAGATGGTTAAGGGTTGAGGGTAGAGGGTTTAAGGGTTTAAGGGTTAATGGTAGAGGGGAGAGACATAGAAGGAGTGAGTGAGTGAGTGAGAGAGAATTGAGAGAGGGAGAGGGGGTAGCAGGGAGAGAATTGAGAGAGAGAGAGAGGGAGAGGGAGTGGGAGATAGATAGAGCATAGAGGGTAGAGGGTTTTAAGTGTTTAGGGTTTAGGGTTAAGGGTAGAGAGAGAGAGAGGTAGAGAGGGAAAGAAGGTAGAGATATTGAGAGAGATGAGGAAAGGAGGGAGAGAGAAATAGGTATATAGGGACAAATAGGTAGACCCTTAAACCCTAATCCCTCAACCCTCAACCCTTAAACCCTAATCCCACAACCTCCATACCCTCTTAATCCCTCAACCCTCAACCCTTAAACCCTAATCCCTCAACCCCCATACCCTCTTAATCCCTCAACCCTCAACCCTTCAACCCTAATCCCTCAACCCCTATACCCTCTTAATCCCTCAACCCTTAAGCCTTAAACCCTAATCCACAGAGACAAAGAGAGAGAGTGAGAGAGAGGGAGGGAGAGGAGGTGGGAGGGAGACACACGAGAGAGAAGGAGAGGGAGACAAAGTGGGAGAGAGGTGGTGGGAAGGAGATACCTAAGAGAGTAGGAGAGAGAGGGAGTGAGAGATAGAGGGATGGGAGAGATACAAGGAGTGAGAGAGAGAGAGACTTGAGAGATAGAGAGGGGGTGGGAGGGAGAGGGAGTACTCAAGATAGAGGGATTAAAGAGAGATGGAAGGGGTGGGGGGAGATACATGAGATAGAGGGAGAGAGGGAGAGTGGGAGGGAGATATATAAGAGAGGGAGAGAGAGGGAGAAAGACAGAGTGGGAGAGAGTGATAGAGAGGGAGTGGGAGAGGGAATGGGAGAGAGATAGAGGGAGTGAGTGAGTGACATACCTAATATAGGGATTAGGGTAGAGAGTTTAATTGGGTTTAAGGGTTTAAGTGTTGAGGGATTAGGGTTGAGGTTTTTGGGTTGAGGGTAAAGGGTAGAGGGTAGAGGGTTTAAGGGTTTAGGATTTAAGGGTTGAGGGTTGAGGGTTTAGGGTATAGGCTTGAGTGTTTAAGG
>CM021109.1:531981508-532338285 GCA_007115665.2 Sequoiadendron giganteum | reverse complement strand
GGATATTTAAGGAGAGGGGTGAGATAGAGAGAAAGAAAGTAAAGAGGGAAGGGGGAGAGAGAGAGGTGATAGAGAGAAGTAGAGGCATAATGAGAAAGGTAGATAGATTGAGAGAGGGAAAGAGAGAGGGAGAGAAAATGAGGTATATAGGGGTAGGCTAGACAGAGAGATGTAGAGTGAATTTTGGTGGAAGAGAGAGAGGAGGGAGGGATAGGTAAAGATGGATAGTTGAGATAGATAGAAGGAGAGAGATATAGGTAGAGAGAGGGCAAATAGATATAGAAAGAGGGGGAGGGGGAGAGGAGAGATAGAAAGAGGGGGAGGGAGGGAGAGATAGAGAGAGTAGAGAGGGAGGAGAGAGATAGAGAGAGGTGATAAAGAGAGAATTAGAGAGGGAAAGAAGGTGGAGATATTGAGAGAGAGGAGGCAAGGAGCGAGAGAGAAATAGGTATAGAGGGATAACTAGGTAGAGAGAAGTAGATATGAAAGGAGAGATATAGGGAGAGGTAGGGATGGAGAGAGAGGTGAGACAAAAATAGAGAGAGATATAGGTAGATAGAGGGAGGAGGAGATAAAGAGAAAATTAGAGGGAAGGAGAGAGGGAGGAAGAGGTAGGGATGGAGAGACATAGGTGAGAGAGATAAGAGAGAGGAGAGGTGAGATAGAGAGAAAGAGAGTAGAGAGGAAATGGGAAAGAGAGAAGTGAGATAGGTGATAGAGATGTGTGATGGAGCTTAAAATTAGAGAGATAAGGAGGAAGGTGGAGAGATTGAGATGGAAATAGGGGGGAGAGAGATGTATAGAGGGATAGGTTAGATAGATAGAAGTAGAGAGCAAAGGTGGGTGAAAGGAAGAGAGAGGGAGAGAGAGAGATGTATAGAGGGATAGGTTAGATAGAGAGAAGTAGAGAGCAAAGGTGGGTGAAAGGAAGAGAGAGGGAGAGAGAGAGGTGAGATAAAGAGAAGTAGAAAGGGAAGGAGAGAGAGAGAGGAGAAAATTAGAGAGGGAGAGAGGGAAGGAGAGAGAGAATGACAAGATAGAGAGTAGAGAGGGGAGGAGAGAGTGAGGGAAGCAAAGAGAGAGAGAAAGAGAGGAGAGGGAGGGAGGGAGGGATAGGTAGGTGTAGAGAGTAGAGAGAGATATATAGAGATTAAAGGAGAGGGATGAGAGATAGAAAAATGTAGAGAGGGAAGGAGGGAGGGAGATAGATATTGGAGAGGGAAGGAGAGAGAGATGGACATGTAGAGACATAGTTCTTGAGCTCAAGGAAGATATTGTTAGATAAAGGGATGGAGATAGTGTGAGAGAGAGAGGTCTAGAGAATAAGAGATGAAAATGAGTGAGATAGATGAAATTTGACCTCCTGAGTACTAAAAATTTTCCTCCTGATTATTGAGATTTGACATGCTGATTACTAAAATTTGACTAAGTCTGAAATTTTTAAGATCTTCCAAAAACTAGAATTTGCATTATAACTCTTAGAGATATGAAACCACTCTCAAACATCCTACCTATATATACATGAAATATAACTTAAGTATAATAAAGAAAATGTCCATATGTAAATTTCAACTTATACTTAAATGTTTATTTCATGTATATAATTTCCTTGACAGAGAAAGTGAAAATCTAGTTCTGTGCAAAGTAGGCCATTTGGCACTCGCCAAATGACTCATCACATTTGGCGCATGCCAAATGACTCATCGCATTTGGTGCACGCCAAATGTGATGAGTCATTTGGCGCTCAACAAAAGGCCTGCTTTAGACGTGTTAATTAATAGGATTTGCTAAATTTTCTAATATTTTTTACCATGCTCCCCATCTCATTTGCACGTATTTCAATGCAAGTTTATAAAAAAAATTGTGATATTGTTAACCTCTATCTCAGCTATCTAAATATATAATTCTTTTATCATTTTGATTTAGTTAAGGTTTTGATCCATGGCTTCTATTGTAAATGCTTTCGTTTTTGGTCAAAAACCAACATGTGTTAGGTTTAGGATAGATTTTTATACGTTCATCGGAACGTGAAACAAATTATGTTTTTGAAACTAGACTCCATAATACACATGATGAAAAAAATAAAAATCAATTTTCAATTAGTTTGCAAAAAAATTGGGGGGGAGCATGCTCAAATTTCAGCTTTTTAGGATGTGTCCACTTTGAAAATTGATAAAAAACTATATATTCATTAAAAAAATTATCCAAAAGAAGGAGGATAAGCTACATGGTGTTAGCTAATTTCTCACTGTTGGGATTTTTGAAATTCTAAAAAACAGTTAACCAAAAAAGGGGGAGCCCTCAAACGCTATGCTATTTTTTTTTATAAAAACAGGACCTGGTTTGGGCCCCCCCTTTTTGAGACCCTTAATCTTCATTAATTTCAAAAAACAATAGTAGCTTAGAAACTAGACTCGGAGCACTTCAACTTTTGTTCTTGCTGCATCTTGAAATTTTGAGCGTAACTATCTTCATTTTCTCATACAAATCATATTTTCCTGATTTCAGAAAAAAAAAGTGGCATCTTAAGAGCCAAAATTGTGTCACACATTGGTGCACTTACCCTCATTGGGAAGTTAGGGGCTGTTTCCCATCCTTCTTTGAACTAAGTGCACAGTGAGGTGCATCAATCTAGTGGATTCACATACTCATTTTTTTTGGATTGATGATTGAGGTCTACTCCTTGGGGGGAGTAGAGAAGTGCATTGTTGCAACATGTGATGTGGGTGTATTCCTTAGAGGGAGTAAATAGAGCTTTATATGGCAAGACTTTCCTTTTCAATTGATGTCAAAGGGGGAGAGAGAATGATTTGAAAATCTATGTTTGGCAGGTTGTTGCTTTTGAAAATCATGTATGGTTTCTTTGATGGATTTTCACATCATGTGTTGCCATCAATGACAAAGGGGGAGATTGTTGCAAGTATGGATGTGTTTGATGGTGTTTTCATTAATGTTTTCATTGATGTCAACACCATTTAGGCTTGAGTACCTGGATTGTATTTATATAGATGAGATACTATAGAAGTGCTTAGAGTACATGGAGCTATATTTATGAAGTTTTACTTGTGTTTTTGCCAAGTTCTTTTGAGAAAGTTTGATAAATAATGAAAGAAGTGTTGAACTGTGTTTTGAGTGCGCTCTAGTATTGTGCTCCACATTTCTCTTGTGTTGATCTTATACCTGTCTTCATTTTTAATTATGTTCATAAGCTTCAATGGATCATATATCCCAAGTTTTAGCTTCTAGGTCGATGGAGAGGAGAAGATGTGTTCATTGATGTCTGAACTAGTTTGACAGAACTATCTATTTGTGGACTAGAAGAAGTTTTTAGGCTCCGCAGTCATCTAATAATTGGTTTCAGATCTTGTAGATCTAGAAGATGACTCTTTTTGATGGTTTGGTGCTATGGAAGACCTTCTCCAAAGCTCCTATGTTTTTGCTAGTTGGTTTGGGTGGACTGGTGAAGAGTTCTATGTAAATGAAGTTTTTTTTAATTATTGCGGGTGTACCTGAGGTTTACTTAGAGATAGTAAAATGATTGGTGAACTGTGTTGAGTGATCCACATGAGATTATCTTATTGGAGATGTGTGTACTTCAAATATCATTGGTGTTTTCATTAGGTTTTTCTGATTTGGTGTTTGCATGTTACATCAGGTTTTTGCATCGACTTAAGAAAGTGTGTGCTTGATTAAAGATGTTGTTTGGGTCCTAATTTAAATATGTAATTGGTACTCTCTCATTCTTATCCATCGTAATAATTTTGAATAGTCGAACTAGTTTGAATTTGTTAATAAAATTGTATAGTTGACCTTGGAGAATGTTTCTAAGGTTGAAGATGGTATAAAAGAAAATCAATTTGTGGAAAATTTTATATCCATCATCCATGAATTGAGTGATTGAAGTGTGTGAAAAATTGTGAAAAGTAGAGAGTGGAATAGTGAAGTGAGGTAATAGCTCTTTAAGGTTTTAGATTCCTGAAAGTAGTGAGCTGATGGAATGTACAATCTTTTAATCAAGTTGTGAATGTGTGGAACCCTAGTGGTGGATCATCATTTATCTTGTGTATTCTTCTGTAGGAAATGAGCCTCCTTTCTTGATAGTTAGTCCTTTGAAGGTAGTGAGCCCTTGCATTTGGGCAGTGAGCCTTTTGTATCTGGGTAATGAGCCCTCTAGCAATGAGCCTTTGTATCTGGTATTGCATTACTTCTATATTGTGAGTTAATCCTCACCTTGGTTTTTCCCTCATTGGGTTTTCCACATAAATATGGTGTCTCTGGTGTTTTCTTTCTGTCATTTGCATTTCATTTTTACACTTAATATTTCAATGAAGTTAAGGTGAAAATATTAAGTTTGTAAGTAAAGTGATTTGATACAGCTGACTCCCTCCCCCTCTTAGTTGTCTTGTGCATTTCAACAAGGATCAACATTTCTTATTTTTTCTGGAGCCAACCTACTCCAAAGTCACTTGGCTCCCATTAGCAATATCCCTTGTAGTATTTTTCTATCTTGTAGTTTTAGAAAATTACCTTGCAGGGTAATCCCATAATAATGGGTTACAATTTTTTGTCGAACTTGACATTAAAAGCAATATTTTTCACTAGATCTTCACTTTCTTACACCTATAGTAGCTAAACCATTAACAATTTCAAGATGAATCAAACTAGTGGTTTGTAAGATTTTGTGCATGGATTCTAATTATATTTTCTTAAAAAAATTAAAAACTCAATTGTGAATCATTTTATCTAATTCTTATTAACTTATTTTTCTACAGAAAGACATTTTTAAAAAGTGATGTTTACTTCGGATCACATAACTTTTTTTATAGAAAGGATTCAATTCTAATTTTTAGAATACATATTTTTCACACCAATATATAGTGCATGGATATTTTTCATAATTTTTGGTTATATATATTTTTTTAATTAATTTTCAGAGTCAGAGTAATTATAATTTGGACAGAGGTGTACTTTGTCCTGCACAATTTTTTTTGTATGCATTTGAATTAACTTATTCTTTTTTTTTTGGAATAAGGACATCAATACCTAGCGCACATGTATTTCTTAGAAAAAAAATTCTTTATTTTCTTATTTTTTTGTATGTATGAAATAAAGAACTTAATATTCATTGAAAAACCTAGATTCACAAGAAATAAAAAATGAACATAATAATCAAACTAAATATATTTAAAATTATACTTTTTGGGAAGCTTATAATAAGGGATACATACTTACAATACATAAATTTTAAATGAATTCATTTGATCACCCAAAAGGTAAATCAAGTGGTTTATTATTATCATTTTCATAGGTGCAGAAGAGACTCCATTATAGGTATGATTTCAAACTAACGAGATTCTATCCAAGGGGTTTTGATCTAAGAGGGTTTGATCAAATCCTCTTTAGTAAAAATCATTTAAATGGAACCTTCAAAGTCTTAAATAATTATATTTTCCAAAATATGTGAGTTTAGGAAAAAATTAGGATGTCCAAGAAAGTGTAACCCGTTATTGTGGTACCTCCCCCTACTAGTTTTAGAACTATTCCAACCAAAAGTTGACTTCCTTAGACCCACTAGCCTACACAAACCTAAAAAACCTTCCAAAAAATAGGGTGGATGCCCCCTTAGGTGAGGCTATTAGCACCACTAGATCAGGATTTGGAGGAGCCACAAAAGGGAAAACCAAGATCGAGGAAGACACCATAAGGGATATAAATTTTGGTTTGACTTCCTCAAGCACAGGTTCAATGACTAACAAAGGGGATTCAACAAGGAAACACTATTCAATACTCCAAGATCAGGAGGGAAGTAGGGAGAGGGGATCTGATAGAGATAAGGATAGGGTTGACTCCAAGGGCTCAAGAACCATGGAGGAGGGTAGAACATGCAATAAGTGGGGTTTAGGGAGACCAAACTCACTAACTAGTGCATGGTTTAGAGAAGAAACCTTGGGACTAGCAGGAAAGGCTAGCATTGACACCAATTTAGGAGGAAAGGCCAAAGAGTTCCTCCTTTCAATTCGATGGGACTAGGGAGAAACATTATTTCCCTTTTCCAAGGAGTTGAGACCTTAAGCACTCTTTTAGGACACACATTGTAGAGATGGCCAAAAGAAGAGTAAATTTGATAAAAGAGAGCAAATTTTCATATTCAATGGCTTGAGACCACTTACCAAGCTTGAACTTCAGAATGAAAAAGTACAACAACACTTTGTTGGATTCAATACTCACATAGAAGTGATCAAATACCAACCTGTACCATTCCTAAGTCACATATTATAAAGAGAGGAAGTTACCAAAAGAGTTGGCCACACCAACAATAATCTCCTCATCCCAAAAATCCAAAGGAATCCACGAGAGTTGAACCCAGGTCAAGAGAGTAGCCGCCAAATGAGAAGAAGGATCAAAACATGGGTGTCATTTGCATAGAGCTAGACTCTACTTACTGAAGATGTAAGTAACCCCAATTAAGGTCTTCAAGTATTCCTCTTAAAGAGTAAATTTGAAGAAAAAAAGGCCCTTAGGGAGAGCAGAAATGAAAAAGGAGCGTTTAATGGAACATCGTGACGATACCCATTTCTGAACAAATTCAATGTTAGGACACCTTCCTATAAACCTTTTGATAAGAGAATTTTCCATTTTTCTTAATGAATAATGAATATAAGGACCTTTTATTTTTATGGTGGCACCCTCATGAGAGTGTAGTATTTGGATTCCATCATCAATAGAGCTATCCTTTTTGGTATCCAAAAAAAGAAATTTCCAATTTGGTGGTGAAGGTACCCTTTCATAAATAGAGGAAGGGATAGATAGTGACCCACTAGGACCATGACTACCATTGGGAGACACACTCTACCCAAAATTTTTTCTAGAATCATCTCTCACAAGAGGACAAAAACTAGGAGATTCTTGTCCAACTCCATCATCTCACACACCAATCATTATAAAACTTCAATATAATGCATTATTTTTATTATTGTTGATTTTTAAAATATTTTATAAATTTCCATATAAATATATTTTCTTACAATTATTTTTAATTAATCGATCATATTTTTTAAATGGTAATTTAGAAACTATTCATAAAAAATAATAAGTAAAATAACTACATCCTATAATAGCCCGTGGCAATGGAAAAAGTATCCGCTTAATTTTCCTTGCTTGCTTGGGCCCTCGTTAAATTATGCTTAATGTTGTCTTTATTTAGTGTTGTAATTTGTTTAACACATTCACATTAGGTCTTGGGCCCTTGTGAACTAGGTAGATCTAATTGTTCCTTATTCAAGGTGTTGCAAAGTGTTGTACCACACTTTCACACTAATCTATGGTTTTCATAAATAATTTGGCTTCTTTATTCCTTATTTGTCCTTATTTTACAACCACAAGCCTTAATTAATGCATCTTTCTGAGGATAATCTTGACATAAACCAACATCCAATCATAAATCAATTTTTTTTAGATTATGTGGCCTAGAATTAGTGATTTGGGACTCATACACAACCTTGGGTGTATGAGTCCCACCTAGGTTTCAAGGCCTCGATCTTGATTTTACATCATTCTAAGCATTTTTGAAAAATGTTTACCATAGTTAAGCCTAACGGGACTCATATGATACTTCTAATGTATGAGTCTTGTGTGGCCCAAAATCAAATTTAATTCAAATTCTTTTTCGAATTTTATTCTCCTAAATCTCATGTCGACTTGTAGTGTAATTTCAGAAAATTTAGCATAAACAAGTAGAGATGCAAGGTTATTTCACTCATTTTCACCTAATACTTTCAAGAGAGAATTCCTAATAGAAATTTTATTATTACAAGAGCACTCAAGAGCATTTATAAGGCATTCAAGGGAAGAATTATTCATCATTTTTTGCAGCAATTCAAGATCCATTTTCATGCCAAGTTTATCAAGTATCAAGCATGTTGTTTAGCTAGTGTTGTGGTGTAGCATTCAAGATCCAAGATTAATAATTATTTTATACTTATTTCAAGATCTAGATCTACATTCTTCATGACCACTTCATGTTTGATTGCAAATTTACAAGAAATCATTCAAGGTATCATTGTTCATGTTCCATGTTTCATGTTTCATTTCCTTATTTCATTATTTTTTCCTTTAGTTTAATTACCTAAAAGGGGTTTAACCAAGGAAAACCCCTATTTCCTAACAAAACAACACTTTTCTCTCTCCTTGTGTGATTACAAGTTTATAGGTTGAAGAAAAAGTGGATTTGAAGCCCTCAAAAATTTCAAAATGACAAAGTTGCAAAATTTGTCATGAAAAGTTGTCTAGAATCATGGAAACTAAGATCTAGGGGAAATATCCATCCAATCTGCATGAAATCAATGCAGAAGTTCTTATTTGACCCATCTTCAAGGCCTTGAAAATTTTTAGTTCAAGATTCTACTCTTGGGACACTTCATGACAAAATGGGACACTTCACAACAGTTTCGACATATGAGTCCCAATTAGGGTTTTAGGGAACAGTTTCTAGATTTCCTCTCAATCTAAAACTCCAAATTCCAAATTTTAAGCTCTTTAGAACCCACCTAGGACCCATATTCCAAAAATGGCATATGATTCCCAATGAGCATTGAGAGTCAAGATTTCAAGGTTTTGGAGCTTGTTTTGACCACATCTTTCCTCCAGGTGCAACTCTGGTCATTCTTAGTTTTTCATTATGTATTTCAATTTTATTCTCTAGGCCATCTAGTTAGGTTTTTCATTTCATTTGCATATCTTGTTTTTCCAATCCCTAGCTTGGTGGAGAACCCTCTTATTATCTTCAATCAAACCTTAGGATGCCTTATTGCAAGATCTCTTTTCCCCTTCCTATCTTCAAATTGAGATCTCTAAGGTTTCTTTGAGTGTAACAAGTATGAAATAGGAACCCTACCCTTGTGCTCCATTCCTCAAAGGTGGGGCATACTATTTCCATTGCTACATAACCTAAAACCTTTTCAATAGGAAATAATTTCATTATAAAATAAAATTGTAATAAATAAAATTTTAAAAAATAATATAAAATAAAATAGATTTAAAATATATATAGGAAAACAATATAAAATTAAATCTACAAAGTATAACTTAGTTTTTCAATACCTATTAACTTTAGTATTAATCTTTTTTTAGTAAAAAATAAGAGTAAAAAATATTATAATAGGGGAGAGGGGTCAATAGTTGTGCAAGGTCCAACTATTGTGATAGCGTGTGTGCTTATAATATTCATTCTTTCTACATATTTATACTAGATATATTGTAAATGATTAGTTTATGTAAATCAAAAAATAATAAATGTTGGTCAAGATGGAACCATACTTGAGCACATGGGAACTATGAATGTTATATACAAATTATGAATGCATTCATTAAAAAGTGAAATAAATATATATTTTGTTTCAAATAAAATAATACAAATATCCATTATAAGTGTAAAATTTATAAAATATGATGCTCAATTTAAACAAGTATTTTTGTCATAGTGAAAATGTTACTTATGTGTACAACTATTGAGTTGCAACATATATGCATTGGAGTGTTTTATATTAATAGTTTTCTGACCACAAATATAAAAGGTGAGCACAATAAATACCTTGTATTTTCTCATGAAATCTGAATTGTCAAAAAAATATTAGTGTTCAACTATTGGTTCAATTTTTTTGGATATAAGTTGTATGATAAGTTAGATGCAAGTTGTATGTTAAATAATAATGTGTTTTTTTTATAATAATAATTTGGTGTTTGTGTTAAACTATTGATCCATTTGTGTTATGTTAGAGATAACAAAAAAAAATGGTTACCAATAGATATTTGGTTCATTTAGATTGTATATAAGTTATATTTTAAATAAAATTATAATGTTTTACTAACAAAAAATGATACATATTTTTTCAACTATTAGGTGTACCATGATTAAGTTTCAATCAAACCTTAAAAAAGTTGATTTTTGGACAATTCTCACTAGACGTACTCATATGGCAAGGTGGAATTTCTTCTAGAGAGAGAGAGGATATCAAGATGCAACAAAAATTTAAAGCGTTAAACTAGTACGAGCTCCAAAGTAGATCAAAGACATGTGTTGGGAATATACTCCAGAACTTTAGGATGATGGACCAAAATCATAATTTCTTTTAGTTAAATTTATGTTAATGTTTAAAGACTTCATGGCTCAACTCGAACCTCTTTAATATTTATGTAATGGGCATTTAAAGACATAAAGTTTGTTTGCAATCTATTACAAAAAAAATTAATGGTAATCTAAGCCATCTGAAATATAGGATTTAGTTAGAAGTTTTCTATAAATATGTAATCTACAGAAGAAAAAGACAACATGGAATAGTACTGTTATGTTGTCGACATGTTTTTTGAATATATATGATTAAAGAAACTATTGCATATCAATCTCTAAGTTGTTTAAATTATGGATGGAAATTAATTTTAATGAAATATCATTCGATTATACTATGCATGTGACTTGATAATGAACGTAGGAACCCGCAAGCTGGCCACTTGAGGGAGGATAGATTAAATAGATGAGTACTTTCCTTTTTTTCATTTTTATTGCATGAATAATAATTGTGAGTGTTTTTTTTTTCTCTGTTAATTAAGTAAGAAGTCATTAAGATTGTCGTCTTAGAGTTTGAAGGTTTGGAGCATTGAATTTCTTTCATTTCCATAGTTACTTACTGTTAACTATTAGAACTGTTACTTTTATTAATCAAATGTTTCATGGAATGCTTACAAGTTTTTATACTTTTGTAGTTTATATACTCCTTAATTTAGTCATTTTTTTTGCTTTCTCATTTAGTTATCATATTTTCTAGATTAATTATCTTGTGATTTCTAGTTTAAATACTTTCTAGTTTTCTTTAGATAAATTATTTTCCAGTTAACTAGTTAAACAACCTTAGGTTAAAATTAATTTCAGTTTCTCCAAAAAGTTAGAAAATCTAAGAGAGTTAGTCGAGTCACCTTATATTGCAAACAACATTGGACACTGCTCAATCGACATATTGAAGTTTTATCTTCTAAAGTAATGGGACCTAACGAAATATTATCAACAACTTGTAGAAAATCATTCTAGACACCAAAACTGGGTGCCTTCATAATCCAAAGATTGGAACTAAGAGCTATGTCCAATCTATAAAACAACCTCCATATGGGATAAAAGAACCATAACACAGTATTTTCATGAGTGGAAAACCCTCATAGGGATAAAAAACCACTTGGGAAATTGCCTCTTTGGAATAATAAATTCCCATTGATTACAGAGCCTTAGTTGCTACTTTTTATCCCTCACTCGCTACAAAAATTACTCACTAGAAAATCCTCACTAGCTACAAGAATGCCCCACTGGCTTTTCAATGTTGCTACAGCCTCACTGGATTTTTAAGTTAGCAACTACCTCACTTGAAAATACATAGCAACTGCAACACTGGCAAATACAACTGCCTCACTAGCAAAAAAATTTCACAGTAAAATGATTCTAAAAATAAAAAGACAAAGCATAATCTTTGTTCCATTACAAAGCATTCCTTGAATTTCTCACTTTCATTTGAGACTTAAGAATTCATAAGTTTGTGTTTTTAAATAAAATTTTCACTTTTAAAGTGCTTCTCATTTCAAAATAGGTTCTACATTAAAGCATAATATAGCCACAGTAATGATATTGTAGAATAATTCACATATGTATCAAACCAACATAGTGACTATGTCACCTCCTTATATACATCATGATAACATGTCCTCATGAATTAAAAATGACCATACAACAATATGGTTTCATAAATGTTAAAAACCATATGCAATTCCTTTAGAAACCTATATGTAAAATGAGAAAAACTCAACCAAGACCTTGCATTACACTCAAATCACAAACTAGGGTTTTAATATAAAAGAAGAACTTGATTCAAACTTTTCAAATGATAGATATCACCTGGTGAAGCTGAATACTGAAATTCACTTTTTCTAACTGTTGTACAATCACAAAAACAAATTGCTCCATGCACTAAGTCAACCACTACTAGGTCAAAGAAAAGACTCAATTGAACTATAATAACTCAATAACAGTCACATCAAACCCATTAAATAGCATGTTAACATCAAATCACCTTGCAATCATATTATGTATAAACCACTAAACTCTTGAATATACTCATGCAAACAATGACCAAAGTGAAACCATGTATTGTAGCTTCCATTCCACCTATCTCTCCAAGCTTCATCGAGCCCTAACTCAACCTTCAAACAATATATTTTATTTTTCAAGATGATAATCATTATGGAAAATGATAGTAAAACAATGTGTCAGCATTTTCATCATAACCTTTTCACTTTGTGAAACAAGACACATATCATTGTGTCAGTCTTTAATAGCATAACCTTTATTCGCATGAATGTAATAAACATCATGAAGTTCAATACAAATAACTAATGATTTGAGTCGACTAAAACATCAAGTGCATTGAGTGTTGAATCAAGGTCTATGTCAATATGAAATAATGTTGTCTCAATAGTTTATCAATGCTCATTCATAGTCACCCAAAATATAAAACCAATGGTTTCTCATGCTTTTCACAAGTGTGTCAAGGTGACAATCTGTCTTGAAATCAATGTCAAAACCACAATGTCAAAGGGGTAAAAAAACACCCCCTTTGGTATTGATGTCAAACTTGCCAAGTACCTGAAATAATAATCATGATAACCACCAAAACTACCCCACTTGAATGTAAATATCATGAAATAAAAAAATCATCACAACAATGAATCTAAAATAGTAAACTGATCATGTCAATAACACAACATATTTCACAAAGTAAACCAAGAATTGAATGTAATGTACTTTTGGTAACCAAATGGACCAACACCAAGTGAATTTATGCACATAATTTGAAACAACAAATTGATCATGTTAATAACACAACATATTGCACCAAGTAAACTAAGCATTGAATATAATGCACCTTTGATAACCAAATGAACCAACACCAAGTGAATCTTTTCACCAAATGAACCTCTATGCTTAATGTAATATGGTCTTCTCCCCCTTTTGACAACAATACCAAAGCTCAAAGGGGTAGTAAATCAATAAATGGCCACTAAATGGCCACTACAAAAGATAAAAAATAATGAAAGAAAGATATAATAAACACAACCTATATAGAATAATTAAGCATCAAGAAACCAACTATCCAAAGCTTTTAAACTATTATCACAGTGAAAACCAAACACCATTAGATCAAAATAAAGAAACCATAAAAAATAGCACAACCATAATGAAACATAGTGACTATCATAGTATAGAAGATTGATCATATATGCCAACCATGAAGACCATTGGCATATAAAATATCCATGATGAAAAAACATGAGAAGAACTATAGCATCACATATACAATGTGAAGTAAAACTGTTTCAAGATAGAAATGGAATAACAACATAATAAACCACCAGGGGTGAATGATCTAATCTATGGAACTCCCCTTGAAACTATGAAACCATGCAACTAAGAAGATCATATTCTCTCCCTTAGAGTAGCAGTGAAAGAAAACTGACAAGAAGAGAGTGCATCTTTGTCAATTCTCAAGCAAAGAAAACATTATGCAACAAGGCACTATACCATGCTATCTTAAAGAAATTTTTTTCATTGTGCTTTGTACTTCAAGATGTTATTTGATGATACGAAAGTTGAGTCAACATTCTAAGGGAACCAAACAAGATTAACTCAAACAATGTATTAATAAAAACTTATCCATTGCCTACATGTAGACCATACATATACATTGTGCATAAATAATGTATGCACCAACAATGGTATAATCCTAGGTGGTGCATTTATATCACTATCTTGAATAGATAAATAAAATAAAATTCATTAGAACATCATTACCGAGAAAAATGCATGGTTATTAGGCTAGCATTGCAACAAATATAATGAAGCATATCACAACGCCTATTATTCATAGTTCACTATCTAGAAGTAACTCAACTATCAAACCATCACTTCCCATATTACTATTGACAAGGTACCAATGCCACTGTTACTTCCCATATAATAAATAAATAGCATACACTATATAAAATAACTCTCAATAACAACATGAGTACCAAACTAAATTCTAAGTCACTATCCAAACATGGAAACAAACTAGTCCTTCACACTGACTAAACAATAAATTCATTCTCAGTATAATAATTATTGTTATGAAATCATGATCCAAGTGGAAGCACATGTACAAAATAATTCCACATTCATATTGTAGTCAAAATCTTCTAAGAACACTTGTTAAAGGACTAAAAGAAACCACCTTGAGAGTCTACTTGACAATGCTTATTACTTGTAAGAAAAATGTATTCACAACATTATCTTAAATCTAGTTAAGGCATTTACAACATTGTTTGTATAGTAGAGGAAGACAATTAAATACCAAGTTGCAAGGTCAAATGTTGAAAGATCATAGTCCACTATTCCCAAAATAAAAAAACACAATCCAAACTCAAAAATACTGTGCACAAGCTAAATGAAAATTCACTATCACTTTAGCAGAAAGGATGACTTAAGAGACTATCATGCAACATTATCATTGTACTTGATCACAACACTAGCATAAGAAATCAAGTGATCATCATGCTAAACACCAATGTGAGTGAATAAAAGAATATCAAAATCATAAATTTCTAAGTGCATCAAGAAGTGAGCCAACCATACAACATTGTCTTAATTTGAAAGGATTATTCAGTTCTCATTTATCATTGCTCATTATCATTGTCCCTACACTATGTGTCTTCATGTTACTATTCAGGCTTGAAACACACTGTGCTACTCTAAATAGTCACATTATCACTGTCCAAGGTATTCAAGGAACTCGCCATCCACACTAAGTACCAAGCATGAACCAACCAAACTCTACCATCTTGACACTTGTATTTGACTTTGTAAATATTTCCACTACATACCAAATGCAAACCATTTTCAAGAATTTTTCATTAAAGAGAAATAACTCTTTGAATTTGACATAGGAAGACATGTTTTTGTCATGAGATGCCAAACATTATTTGAATTCCAATCTACTAACCTTGCATAAGAATCCAAACTATCACCATGAAAAACACCAATGTGAATGCATAACAATACTAATATGACATGAATAGACATCCCAAAAGTGAATAAGTTGATTGACAAGCTATAATTTCAAACTGTCATCTTCACAAGTGAGAATAATATCAATTTCAAGACACTTATTGCGAAGACCGAACACAGACTATCACTAACTTCTCTACAATTGAAAGCATCGTATTACCAATGTTGTCAAGTCAATCATGACACTAGTACAACACTACCACAAAGGTCATCTCAAAGGAACTTATGAGCATTAAGAATCAACATGAGCATAGGAATTTCTCTTTCTCATGAAGAATATCACTATCAAACCATCAAGACAGATTATTCTAGCACAAATTATAAAGTATCAAAAATATGAGTGTTGTCCACCTAACAAAAACTATTGCATATAAACTATGCTACCAAATCAAGAGACTAATGCAACCAAACAATCAAACCATTTCCTATCAAGATCACTATAGTAGCACAAAGAAATAGTCATAGCACTATTGGTAGATACCTGAAACAAGAGTCTCACAAAGCAACTAAAATACATATCACTATCAATATGATCATGATTGAAATTAAACAATGACAAGATTCACTCAAGGAAATACAATGTATACTACTGGCATGACACTGACGGAGATAATATTATTTTAATTGATGAATGATAAAACATCACCATTAATGATTATCCTCTCCTTTGAAGCCCTTATCTCATATGATACTATCATGGAAAATAATGTTGTCATTGTTAGTGAAGCAAACTACCACTCCATATTACATTATCAAGCAAGAGAACTTATGTCCAAGAGTATTATGCATCAAAAAGATGATTACTACCATGCAATGATGACTGCTGTCCACTTGACCACATCACCACTCAAATACTACTCTCAAAAATTGTACAATGATCATAACCATCACAAATACAAAACAAATTGAGTAGCATTGTCCCTATCTTCAAGCCAATAACAAACAAATAAAATTCACAAGAAATTGAAATCAAGCACCATCAAAAGAGGAATGAAGATAATCATAAAGTCCTAAAACTAGTATTGTCCAATGTACCAATACCTTGTTGCACACATGAAATGCCTTGAACCAAATAAGAATATAATTGTGCATCTGATATGGTGTAAACACATACCACTACTACCCCTATAATTTTCAATTTGGTCATCAATAATCTTTAGAAGAAAATCATTTACATAATAATCACAATCACCTTGTAACAAAGAAACAGGTACCTTTGCACAACCATTGACACCGTCATGAAGAAGTATGAGATTTATATTGACTTCAAATATCAAACAAGGACTATCACCAACTTCTAAACCAAAAACCACCAATTTACTATAGAGACACAACCTCTTTATTGTTATCTAAGGGGTTTGAATAATACTAAAAGCATCTCCCCCTCAACTCAAACTCCTATTAGTATGCACAAGCTTAGAATCATCCTTTTCCTATTTTTTCTTTCTTCTCCAAACCTTCTGAATGATCATCTTCTTGGGATGTTTCCTTCTCCAAAATTTCTTCTTTGGTTTCTCAAACCTAGTTCTACAGTGCTTTGCAACATGACCATGGTTATGACATTTATAACATGTTACATTCATATTATCAAAGAATGCATATTGACTCCTTGTAGACCTTCTTCTATGATAGCTTTCTTTATACCAATAACCATTACATAAATAACAATAACAATGAAATGAATAATTGTACCTCACTGATTGATCTTGCCAAGTAGGTGAAGATCCTGTGAACCAGTTGGTTCTACTTCTTCTTCCTTTGTTGATGTCCTTGAACTATCTACCATCAATATTCTCAGGGGCAACAGAATGATAATTTAAATCTATCTTCTTTCTTGGTGTTTTTATAACTTCAGAACTCTATCCTTCTACAAAATCCAAAACAATAACGTCCTTTTGATGGTTCTTCTTACTGAACATTTCATTCAACTTGTTGGTTCTCTCAATAGATTTATGATCTTTTCTAACTATTTTCTAACATTCTCAAGATATTTCCTTAGAGAGACTATTTATTTTTCAATATTTTAGCATTCAACTATTTCTACTTCCAAATCAAACCTTGTGATATATGCTATCCTCTTCTTTTATTTAATCCCTAATTTTAGACTGACAATCAACTCATCTTTTACAGTGTGTTCCTTTAACATAGAATTTTCCTCTAGTTGTGTTCTTAGAGAAAACACTCCAACCTTTATCTTTTGACAATCTTCTACTTTAGTTTGCAGCTTCATGCAAGTTACTTCTTCAATTTTTCTATACTATGCCAGTTGCAACTTTAGATCCTGATTCTCCTTTCTAAGTTTCTCAATCTCATTAAGGGAATAAATAAGTTCACCTTCAAAATCAATTTTACAATCATCTTCAACATACTCTTGTTAAAAATCACTCACTAAGTGATCTCCTTCTATATCTACACTCTTCACTACAAGATCATCTTTTGTACTAGGTTTAAATAGCGTCTGTTGTTCAAAATTCTACTCGATATTTCTTTTTTTCTATTTCTTTTACTTTTTTCCATAAGAAGTACTCCACTACCAAGAACCCCTAAGTTGGTTAGACTTACTACAAGGGTATGACTTTGATACCACTTGTTGGAGTAAGGGGTGATCCCATGGTTAGACTTATTGCAAGGGTATGACTTTGATACCACTTGTTGGAGTAAGGGGTGATCCCATAATACTGGTTTATAATTTTTGGGCAAACTGGACATTGAATTGATTTTTTTTAACTAAATCTTCACTTTCGGGCTCCTATAGCAGCTAAACCATGAGGAATTTGAAGATGATGCAAACTAGTGATTCATGATGTTTTGTCTATATAGATTCTAATTTTTTTTTCAATTTTTTTGGAATCAAATTACAATTCTTTTTCCATCTCCTTCGAAAACTAGCTTTTTTTTTAAATGACATTTTAAGGAGTGATGCTCACCATATACAACATAACATTTTTTGTACGAAGAATAAAATTATATTTTTTTTGAATTTAGATTTGTAATTACGATATCTAGCACTTTAACTACGATATTTAATTTAGAATTGTAACTACGATGAAATTCTAATTTTTTTGGCTCTTTCGCTTCTGCTAATTTAACTATGCGTCCTAAACCCGCTTACCTTGTTATTACTAAATTTGGCCTACCGGCCATTTGGCCTAGTTTTTTGTGCAAAGAAAACGTGGCCAATGAACCTTGCTCTTCCATCATATCTTGCTTACTTAGCCACAATCGCTTTAAGATCCACATTTATGATATTGCTAAACTTATGGTAGGTGATTTTCCTTTTCACATGTGTGATCTACACATTGACTTGATTAACCAATAAAGCTTTATTTGCCAAAATATTCATTATGTGAAGAAAGCCTATTGCTTAGCCGGTATCTCTAAATTTTTTTATATTTACAAGTTCTCTGGTTTTTTCTTGTGCAGGTTAATATCATGGGTGGTGATCGTGTGCAAACGGGAGGCCCTTTCGTAGCCCTAAGACCAAGTCAGTTTGGCCCTCATGAAATATGTGACACTCGAAGGTAAATTTCAAAACCTACTTTTTCTATCACTTCCCTCTATTGAATCATCTTAGGCAAAAATATTTGTTAAGTTTTCCATTTTTTCTACTTATGGATTTGGAAAATTTGGTAGAAGAATGTAAGGAAATTGCTAGCCTTAACTCGGATGACATCCATCCTCTACCACTCCACCAAGGGCTTAGTATGAGGCTTTATCATTTCCACCTTGCTTTATGTCCTCCTAAGCCTATTTATGTTGTTTGTGTGGAGGAAGTTGAACCCCTCGTTGTTGCTAACATCTCCCCTGTTGAATCTAAAAGCCCCACTCGAAAACCCCATTTGGGTATTGTTGACAATCCCAACCCAAAACATGTTGCAAAAAAACTCAAAGGTAGTGTAGGAAATGTGTAGATGAACACCACCACCAGTCTATGTGATCTTAAGGCCACTCCAACCAAAATAGTGTACAAAGCCACTCCAAAGAAAAAGGGTAAAGATGACAGGAAAGGCTTAATGGAGTTGATGGCGAAAGAGGGCAAAGGAAAAAATGTGGTGGGGAAGGATTCCAAAGGTGACATGGCCATGGAGGAAACAATTATGAATAGTGGAGAGACCACTATTTAGAGGTCCAGGAGATTGGAAAAAATAAACAAAGATAGATAGGTTGTTGTGGACTCAGAGGAGGAGCAGACGGACAGTAAAGAGTATAAGGAGGAGGAGATGTCTGAGGAAGAAGAGGAGGAAAATGTGAAAGGTCCCCACACCATCCTTGACAACAACAATGAGCTAAAAGAGAATTCAGTCTCTCAATCTTTTCACCCGCTAGATGTTGAGCATGTTGAGGACCTGAAGGTCGCTAATGAGGGAGAGGAGCTTTGTGTGCTGAAAGAAAAAATGGACAAGGTGGATAAGAGATTAAGAGGCCTGACCCGCTTCACTATAAAGCTAGTCCATTTCATCACCAACACTCTGTCTGCGGTGATTAAAGATGAGCTAGAGAGTAAGAATGTTGAGGATAACCAAGAGTGGGTCGAGGAAGATGTCATGGACCTCCTTTCTAAAAATTGGAATAATGCTAGTTAGCTAATGTTAGGTCGTGTTTTGGTGTTTTTGTTGTTTGTTCATGGTCGGGTACTATTTTTGAGTTGTTTCTATTTTTGAGCTAGCTTTTTTATAAAAAATTGGACTTGATCTTTTTCTAGCACTTTCATTTGGTTTCATAGTGTTTTATTGAATATTTTTTCCTTAATCAAGTTTCGAAGTCAAACCAATTACAATTGAAACACAGGTAGACTGTATATAACATAAATTTTTCTGTATGTATCGAAATTCAAAAAAAAAATTAATGGATCAAAGACATCACTACCCAACTTGAACATATTTTTAAAAAAATTATTTTGATAATATGCTATTTTTCCACATGTGTAGAACAACGAGCTTGATTTTTGGTGAAAAACCTATGTTTAATAAAACTAAAAAAAAAAACATAATAAAACTAAAACATATTAAAATTATATTTGTTGGATAGCTCATTCCGAGGACTACCATGATCATTTTAAATGAATTCATTTGATCCCCCAAAAGCTAAATCAAAAGTGATTTTTATTAGCATTTTGATAGGTGTGAAGGAGACTCCATCGTAGGTATGGTTTAAAACTAGTGGGGTTCTATCCAAGGGGGTTTTTATCTAAGGTGGTTTGATCAAACACTATTCAATTGAAATCCTTAAAATGGAAATTTTTAAGGCTTAAATCATTATATTTTCTAAAAATATGTGATTTCAGTAAAAATTAGAATCTCCCAGAAATTGTAAACCAACTTTGTGGGATCACCCTATGGGAAACACTAAGATGGAAAGGGGGGTGAATTAGTATTTCAATTTAACCAAATTCAAATTCAATTATTTTTCAAAACACATAACTAATCATGAAAATTTTAGTTTCAATAGTTTACTCAAATGTGATAGTCAATATTAGATCTTTAAACCACATGAAGAACTCAAAAATGAATAACACAAAAGAAACATAATACTATTTTCAAGAGTGGCAAACCCTCATAGGGATAAAAAACCACTCGAGAAAATGCCTCTCTGGCTTAATAAATTCCCACTGATTACAAAGCCTCATTAGCTAATTTTTATACCTCACTGAATACAAAAATGCCTAATTGGCAAAACCTCATTGGTTACAAGAATGTCTCGATGGATTTTCAATGTTGCTACAACCTCACTATCCTTTTAAGTTAACAACTGCCTCACTAGAAAATACAACTGCCTCATTGGCAAAATATTTTCACATCAAAATGATTATGGAAATAAAAAGATTAAGTATAATCTCTAGTTCATTACAAAGCATTCCTTGATTGTCTCACTTTCATTTGAGACTCAAGAATTCATAAGTCTATGTTTTCAAATACATCTGCACTTTTGAAATGCTTCTCATTTCAAAATAGGATTTGTATTAAAGCATAATATTGAAACACTAATGATATTGTGGAGTAGTTCACATACGCATCAAACCAACGTAGTGACTATGTCTCCTCCTTATCTACATCACACTAACCTATCCTCATGAATTAAAAACAACCATACAATAATATGGTTTCATAATTGTCAACCAACCTAAATATTTTCATTGTAACCTAATCAACAATGTAAAACCTTGTATATGCAATGCCTTTAGAAACCCATATGCAAATGAGAAAAACTCAACTGAGACCTTGCATTACACTTAAAAATCACAAAATAGGGTTTTAATCTAAAAGAACCTAATTCAAACTTTCCAAAGGATAGATATCACTCGGTGAAGTCAAATGTTGAAGACCACATTTTGTAACCACTCTACCATCACAAAAACAAACTATTACATACCCTAAGTCAACCACTACTAGGTTGAAGCAAAGACTCAACTGAACCATAGTAACCTGATCATAGTCACATCAAACCCCTTAATAATCATGTTAACATTAAATCACCTTGCAATAATATTAATGTATAAACAATGAAACTCTTCAAATATACTTGAGAAAACAATGACCAAAGTGAAACCATGTCTTGCAACTGCCATTCCACCTATCTCTCCAACTTGTTTCATTAAGGGCTAAACCTTTTTCTTTTCAACTGAGTGCTAATGCCATAATTACCTTTCATAGTTCATTTTATTAATTAATACCTTTCTTAATGAAGCAATCTTCTCCTTTCCTTCTATCAATGGTAGAGTTCATATATTTATTAGAGTTATAAAATCTCATTTGATGATGGTAAAATTAGTAGTAACATTTCTTGGTTATTGGATTCAACATTTTTGGGAAACTTACAACTACTATAAATCTACTCTACATGCAATTATGAATGAGTGTAATGCTAAAACAAAAATTCATGTTATGATGAGATTATTAAGAAAAATCCTTTGTGGGTTTCAAGGCTTATTGGATAACATCAAACAAACTGTAAGATGTCCTTAGACCTACATACAATTCTAAAATTCTTTACAACTACTTTTCATAATATAATTAGAAGAAAATAAAACCCTTAGGCACTAAAGGTAGGTAAATTGTAGCTAATTATTATATATGCAAATTTCAATATCTATTGCTAAGAAAAAATCCCAATGAGCAACACCTAACTTGATAGGGAGATGTTCTACCTGTAAAAATGTCATCAATATGTCATTTCCAACACTTCATTACTTGGAAATCCTCGCTAAACTCTGGTTAACTTAATTCCAATGTGTTTCTTTGCCTTCCCCCGTGTGGTTTCTCCCTCCTTATCCAAAGTGACTACCTCTTGTCATTCCTCCATTTCTCCTTCATCTAAAGTCCCCTCTTTCTCTATCTGCATTTTCTATGTGCCTCCTTTTCTTTCTACCCTTCTCGCTTCCATTTTCTTTCAAAATCAGAGGTTGAATGAGTAGATAGGGGGTCATGGGGGTTTAAAGATTTGCCCAGATGCCCTTTTTTTCCTCACATCCTTCCATTTGGACGACTCGGACAATGGGGCACCATGCCTTACAATTTGTTGGCCATACTCAAGTCCACACCCATTTATTTTAACTTGTATCTTGTCGTCGAATGGAGGAAATCACCTCCATAAATGCTTCTTTGATGTCTTCTCCCAATCCTTTTTCTTGCCTTAAAAGGAATTTATAGATTTCTTCTTTTATTTATTTATTCTTTCATAGCCTTGATTCACATGGATGTGACAAACGATTTGGACAAAATGCGTATTTTTATAAGTTTCAATCAGGGGTTCTATTATGCCACTAAGTACTTAATCTATAGGAGAATAGTGTTGTGTTTGAGAGGTTTGTTATAATTTGATATAAATGTTAATTTAAACTTAATTTATTTTTATTTTTTAATAACACAAGTTTGTTCACATTTTTTAATTTTTTTTTTGTTAATTGACATATGAGTATTTCACAATTTTATTTATTGAATGAATAGGACTAAAATATGACGATCCTTTTTATTTTTTAATATTAATTCCTATTTTAAAATTTTCTCTAATCTCATTTACATATAGTTAAGAAAACATATACAATTAAATTTTGCTACACTTTCCACACATTGATGTGTAATTTTTCATGTTATATAGATTTAATGTAATTTTTACACTATACAAATGAAAATATATAAAAGTTAAATAGTGACAACTTCCTTTTTATTTATAATCCTATGTTATAAATTTTAAGATTGTCAACATTATCAAGGACAAACACAAAATACAACAATGTGCTCCATGTTGAAATGTTTTAAAGGTAATGACTAATTGTTTTTAGAGGGATTAATAAAGAACAAATAGAATTAGTGGATGTGGTTTATAGTTGTAGAAGAAATTTCTTTTTATCTATAGTTATTTAAAAACCTGAAAAAATATTAAATTTTTATGTAGACCACCTTTAGAATCTAAAGTAGTACATGTTGAGAATTTTTTTTAACATATCATGATGAATTTTATTATATCAAGATCATAATTTTTTATTTGTGTGTCAATTATACAAATTCATTTCATATCAATAAAACAATTACTATTTGAATTCATATGGTGAATCATCTTGACCACCCAAAACATAGAAAAAAATAAAAAATAACAACAAACAAAAATTAAAAAAAGCGAAAGAATGAAATTACACTAAATTAAAACCAATTTTCAAAAAATATGTTAATAAATATTTTTTTTTAATAAAGAAAAAGGGAAATAAGAATGTGGACAAACCTCTATTCCTAATCGTTTACTCTTAAGAGAATATAATAATTTTTTTTTTTTTTTTTATTTATGTCGATGCACATGAATATAATCAAGATAGCCGTTGAGAGTAAAAAAGCCAATTCAAATTTCTGTTGAGAATAAAAAGCTAATTGGATAGAAAATTCAAATTTAGGTTCTATATTTAGATTGATGGGTTCTGCAAGCAGGGAAAAATGGAGTAGGCTTTTAAACTTTTAGAGGAGATACGTGGAAATGGGTACTGTGATTTTCAATGCATTAAGCCTGGTGTTGTTAAATATAATACTATAATTTTAGGTCTGTGCATTATGGGGGAGGTCCCAAGAGACAAGAAAGCTTCTGGATAAAATGGCTGTGAAAGGCTGTGCTCCAGATATATTTACATATAATATTGTGCTCTGTGCAATGCACACGGAGGGAAGAGCAGAAGCAGCTATTGAGCTTTTAAATGAGCTTTTATGATGATTATACTTACAGTATCATATTTTTGCAAGGATGGCAACCTCAATGCTGCTTTCAAGTTCATATATCGTATGCTAGCCAGGGATTGTATTCCAGACGGTAAGACTTCTTATGTGCTAGTGATTCTTAGGCCATTTTTGGACTGCTATAAGTAACTGTTCAAATCTGGAAATCGCATTTAAAGAATATACTACACTATTTGGTTACCATTTCAACATTTGTTCATAGTAATTGCTTTTTGCCGCACAGAAATGGGTTCTGTACGCTTCAGATTACTACTCATATCAGTGACGCCTTGGCTACTGCTGGAAAATCACGCCATCATAGACACAAGATCGAATTGGGTGAAATACGACTAGGCTGGGGCTCATACCTGAAATTTAATGTGTGTTAGGAAAGACGTCATTACATATCTTGGGCTCCCAAACAGGTTCCTTTCTCACTGTTTAAGTCTGTAGATAGCTTTTGCATTGCCATACAAGTAGTTGTTGGTTGGTTACAACAATTGTAATCATTGGTCATCATATAGTGTCACTGTCACAGCAGTATGTTGCATTTGAAAAATATCTGCTGGAATTGTCTATCATTGAAGGTGATCAGAATTCGAGTTGAGCATTCATTAGTAGAGGCCTTGTAATAGTTGAGGAATGTAGACAGTTAAGAGACTTTATTTGCAATATCATTCATCTTGGAGTTTGCACTTGATATGTATTCGGGATGTGAGCTTGCCATCAGGACCTTGATCATAAAAAGGATGATCCATGCTACAACAAGGGAAATAAAAAGCTATGGTAATTTATAGAGAAATGCATAACCCCTGTTTGGTATCATACTATCGAGCAACATTTAGTTTCAACAAGGTGACAAAACTTGAGGTGAGCTTTCTTTTCTCATATTGTCAGGGAATTGTGTAATTGTACATCATTAGAAGCACATCAGTATAGGTTTGATCCTATTAATATTATGAATTTTTGTAGCAAAATTAGCAGCAGAGATGTTTATGTTTTGTGGTTTTATTCTTCTAAGTTGTTAAAGTTTATATTAGAGGATTGGTTATAAATATAATCATAATTAGTGAAACACTGATGTGTATTTCCTGAGTCACTGACGAAAGGAAAAAGCACCACTACCGCCACTGCTTCTGCTACATTGTTCTTATTGATGGACTGTGGAAAACTAATACCAATTACACATTGTATGTTATTTTAATTTCTTACATTTTGAATCTGCCATCTTCAATTTATTCCCCATCTCTATAAAGAGTTTGATCCACCACAGAAGAAGTATCAACACACCCTATTTTGAATAATAAGGTACTACAAGTGGAACATTTTCTATCCCCTGCAATTATAAAGCTAGTGCCTTATTCATATTTCCATTTTTCTTAAACATGGTGAATCTCCTTGCTCCTTGAATGAGCTCTTCTGAATTTTGCAATCTCATGATTGCAGATATTTCCTGTCTTGTATGTCATTCGGTCTTCAGACCTTCACTACATTGAGAAGACAGCTTGTGCCCAAGCCTTTCACAAACATCAACATAGTTAAGTGGACAGTCAAAATGGTGGAGACATGGAAAATTTCCTTTTAAAGCCTCCAAGATTTCTAATCTGGAGTTCAACAAGGATACAGGATAATTTTTTTCTAAATTGACAATAAATGTGAATTTGAATTATTCCGTTAGGTGGATATCTGGTCTGAGACCCCATTTATTTTTTATCATTACAATACTATTTTATAATTACATATTAAAGATCATTTAGAGGAATCTTAGTATCAACATATTTGATTAGTTGTAAGCATATTTTCTCTTTATTAGAAGATTTACTATATATTAATAAATAAAAAATCGATGCTACTTATGCTTCTCACTTTCATCCTTACTATAGTTTGTATGATGTAACCAAGGGAGGTCCTGAAACCAAACAACACAATTCCACACAAAAACAACAACCTTCAAGTCATAAGTTCTCAAATACTCTTTATCTCAAAAGTCCTCCTTTATGTCTTGTAGCATAGCCAACTCACTCAATCGGGTATATCTATTTGATGTAGTCTTTTCAAATCGGGACCATCAGGGTTTCAAAAACCCATCAAGGTACTCAACAACCTACCATAGCCACTCAATAGGTTACTTTTGATACAACTCTCTCAAATCAAGCTTTTAACACCAACTAGGCCTCAAATTAGGTCTATTTTACAAACGGACTCTACTTTAAACTTTCCCTTTCACTCCAAATTCAATTGGGAAGAAATTTGCATGTGACATAACCTAAGACTCCACACTTATTTGCCATAATTTCATTCACCAAAACACCTAAACCCAAAACCCTCTTTTGTAGGCAAAACCCTAGGGCTTTAATGGAAATCACATTAGCAGCCCTTTTCTAGACTTTCCACCACCTCAAACAGGTCTAAAAACCTCTGCACAAACTTAATCATTCATGAAATTATGGTGCCCCAACATCTCTCACACTTTTCCATATCAAAACCTCTCCTTTTCACTTAGAAAAGACAAACTTCCACTCTAGGGCTTCATGCCCAAGACAAATCTTGATCTCCCCTGCATTCACAAAACTTCCCAACATCTCTTCCTATCAAAATCTTCCCATTCCACTGAGAAATAGTTCCTACAGAAGGTGGAATGAGTCTGTTTTCATATTTGAGATGTCAAAACCTTTAACTCTACAAGTTCAGACTTGTTCTCAGTAAATTAACAATAAAATGCATTAAACACAATGAAAAAATTCAAAATAGAATTCAAATCAAACCTATTACTTTCTTCAATGAAATCCAATTCAATTTGGACCAATATTTTACTGTACAGGACCATACAGGTCATAAGGACAAGAAAAATATAGAAAATCTGAAGAATAACAAGGGTTTCTTTATTTGTTTCACTTCCAAATCTTTAAAATCCAACCTACATCAATGCTTTTCATCCTATTTATGCTTTTTCCCTCAAAACTAACTGACTCCACTGAACTAAACTGCATTTTAATGTTCCTGACTGTTGGCATTCCACATAAATCTGTTTTTTGCACCCTTTTAGCAATTTTTGCTCAACTTGACAATTTTGCATTATTTTTGCAATGTTTTTAATCTAGACCAACTAAACACCTAAAGATCATCTAAAATGACTCTTTACAACAATAAATGGTCTCATTGACCTTATTTAATACTAAAATGACTCCACACCTAGACCCTACTCCTTAAAAACCTTAATTGACAAAAAAATTTCAATGGTGCCCCTGCACCATTGTATTCTGTTTTTTTAATTATTGACTATTATATAGTATTAATTTGCAAGTATCAAAACATTTCTTGATGCATTAAGTATTTTTTTAACTGCAGTCAGCCCATATACACATCAATAGTTTATAGACATAACAACAAATTAAATCACAGTTGAAAACACCATTAACAAAAGGAAAATACAGAACTTTGAAGACTAAAATTTATTCTTAAATATATCAAGAAAGGTCAAGGTAGATCTCAAATTTCCGTACTAAATGTCAGCCAAATAACTGTAAGCTAGCTAAATACTCTCTTGATCAAAGAGTGCAATCCATAGTTAGCTCATGTATTTGTCATTAATTTGATAAAACAAATGAATTCTTCTTTCACAGACACACTTTTCACCCAGGATTGAAATGCCTAAATTTATTTAATGCCAGACTGTCTAGTTTTGACAACCATTTCTATTGACTCTCGCATGACATGGAAGCAAAAAATCATTAAGACTTTACTACAAAAAAGGTGAGAAATTCAGACACAACCCTATGTATGTGTATATCCCATATTGACAAAGAAATTGGAACCCCAGAGTAGATACAATACCTCAACTAGAGCAAAAAAGCATGCCAACATCTTGCACACATAAATTCAATATAACACAACCATAAACATCTTGTACAAAACCCTAAACTACAAAACAAAAAATCAAAAGGAGCTCTATAAGTATATAGTACAAACTCTTCCAATTCATAAGAAATAGAAATTAAATAATGCTGTATTTCTCAAATTCTCAAAACAATTTTCAACCAGAAATAAACATGCCTCCTTAAATTTTAGCTTTTATTTACAACTGGAGGGAAGAGTCTTCTCAATGTTGTCAACTAAATTACAGGGTTCTTCCCTGAAGGTCCCTGTATCCGTATCATAAAGTTCTGGTACAGGCACTGGTCTAGGTCCAGGTACCTGTTGGTTCTTATATTATCTTGGGTATCCAGCTGTCATAATAAAAAGTAAGTTAAAAAAATGCTAGCGCTGGTACAACAGTCATAATAAAAATAAAAATAAAAGAAAAAAATAAATTAAAAAACACAATAAAAATATTAAATAAACACACAACTAACTAATCTGTTGCTAGTCTTATAGCAAAAGATTTTCTATTTTAGCAGATGTAGCCCTGTTTTGACATTTTTCCATATGAAGGATTTTCCAATATTTCTGTAGAGAAGTTCCATGTATGAGTTATGTACCTCAGGTGGATTACTTTTTCCCAATTTCCTAGCCTTGCTCTTGAAGCCTCCAAGCCAGTTTCATTGCCAGTGTCTAATTAAACATGTTTGGATCCTTAACATTGAGACTTCCTGTTGGTTATTTTGTCACATCATTTTTGTGGATATTTAAATTTCATGGATAGCACTCTCCACATAAACTTCCTTTTGATATTGGTTAGTGCCTCCTGCACCGTCATGGGGATTAACAGAAGCAAGGACACTAGGTTTGCCTGTAGTTTCTCTTTCAATAGTTTTGTTTTTACCTACTAACGTCAACCACTTAGCTGCTTTGGAACTTAATTCAAGTTGTCAAGGCAAACCATTCTGCTCCACTGTGTCTTCCTCAATGAGAATAAAATTATGTCATCCACAAATTGAAGGTTGGAGTTCCTATCTTATTGAAGGATGGCCAATGATTTGTGAATTTCATTTGCTTCGTTGACTTTTGATGGCAGGTGATTTCAATCTTTTGCAAGGAAGATGAACAAGTAAGGGGTAGTGATAGGAGAGTTATGCAGCTCTGTATCCATTATATGAAGTGCGACCAATTGCTACTGGCTAATTAACATTGCTTAAGACAGAATTTTTGTATGATCAATTGTTAATTAGCCTGACTAGAGGCTTTAAACATATCCAGTTTGAAATGCAAACCTGATATCTTCTAGGTTGTTAATTAGTATTTAATCTCTTGAGCATAAACTTTGTCCCAAAGCTGCTTATACTCTAACTGGGCCTGTGAGATTATCTCATGCAGTAAGAGTTGGAAAATTCCAAAATGATTGAAAATAATTTTGAATATTGTCTTACATAGATAAATGAGTTGGAAAGCTTTGAACGTGTTAGTACCCACCTGCCTGGGACTTGGAACCAAATTAGGGGTATTGAAAACCTTTGACATCTTTTTTATTTTCCTTGGCTCTTCCACTGCCCTGCGAAAATCATCTAGAATAATTGGGTAGAATTTTTAATTAAGTAATAGAAACCCATCAAGTCCAGGAGCTACTCTTGCCAATGACAACACTACTCTAAGTAGTAGAAAGTTGGTGAACAGATCTTCAGTCTTGTGGTTTAATTTGCAGTAGTTGCCTTCATCACTGGTGCGCAGTAGATTGGTTTGTTATTGGATGATGTGTATAGGAAGCTATCTTATTATTAGTAATTTAGGAGAAAATAGCTTTCGAGCCCCTAGGTTGAGTGTGTTGGATATCGGTGTTAATCATAGTGATATCGGTGTTTCAGGGGATGGACAGAATTTGGGTAATGTATCCCTTCTTAACTGTTTAACTGTTTAACTCGAGATAATCTTAGAAATTTGAATATCTACTTGTTCCATTTCTTCTTGTGCAAAACAAAAACTCTCTCATGTGCTTCCATCATGATCTACTCAATAGTCCCAAAGGTCAATCTTGTTCATTTGTAAATAACAATGCAAGTTCTCTTTCTAACCATAAGGAGTGTTTTCTAGTAGTCAAACCCAGTCATATGTTGCCTAAGTTACTATTTGCAACAATCAAGAAAATTGTAGTTTGAATTCTGCTCAGAAGCTAAATTGAACCCTTCATTGTGGGGTTTCAACAACCACAATTTGATGTTCTTACAAATTTTCCATAAGCAATTTTGAAGAATGAGATGGTAGCAAAAACACAGATTAATTAAATTACAAGCTCTCCAAAAGTGACAATTCAAATGCATCAAGCAAGTATAAACATGGAAGAAATATATAGAAAGTAATTGAAATTTGGTGTCATCAGCTCTTTGCTCCATTCTCTTATGAAACTTGCGCTTGATGGCCTCACGATCTAGCTCCAGTGCAAGCATCTCGTATCCTATTATCTGCTTCGATAATTCATTTCCCTCAGCTCGGTGATCCACAATTCATTCATGATTAGCCTCCATTTCAACTAGGGACTTCTCCAAAAATCCTTTTCTATGCTCAAAATTCACCAACCATGCTTCGGGTAGCTAGTGGTCTTCTTTGGATAGCACTAATTCTTTTTCCCAGACCTCCTTGAAGAGCTTCAAAAATCTCTCCAGTATTGGGTATGTAATCCTATAAAGCTCGGGAAACTCTTTACAAATATTTATTTCTTGCTCGACCTACTTTTGCAAAACCTGAAATTCATTATGCATCTTGGCTGTATAGTTAATGCCCTTGTCCCTCATGTCAATTAATCTCTTGAACCAGTTGGAAGTAGACTTGGTCCAACTCCTTACATTTTCCATTTTATTAACTTCTTCCTTCGATAATATGGCAGGCGCTAGCAATTCTATTGGAGCTTCTTCTCCTGAAGCTATCCATTATTGAATAAAGGTAGTCAGTTCTACCACTTGCACTTTTAGCTCCTACTTTGTTGATTGATCTTTGCTCATTTGTTGGAGGATGGTGGAGCAATAATAGAAACCTGGCGATGGAGCTCTAACTGTTTCCATGCCCATTCTTGTTGTTAAGCATATCTAAATGTGGTAGTTTGCTTTAGCTTCTTACAAACAGGAAACTATCCGCTTGAGTTTTCTACCACTGCAAATACTTACTTTGCTTCTGCAACAGTCGATGTTAAAGTTTTACTTGTTACTTGTTGACATTTAGGATGAGGTAGATCCAGAAGAACTTCTCTCGTCTTGACAACACCACTGTTTTGACCCCATTCATTCACCTCTTTAGATGGCTTGATCTCAACAACATGCGCAATTTGACCCATTGAGGCTCCACTGAAGATCTCTACAATGGGATTTTCTGGGGTATGCATCGACCATGGTTGCTAGAGTTTTCAGTGCTCGGACATGTAAATATGAGTCATTATAAAAAACACCAAATAATTGTTATACAAGTTTGCTTTGTGTGAAGGGAGGATCTGAGACTGTCTGCGATACCCTGTTACTGTCACACAACAAACCCTCTTGTTGGTATGCAGCAGGAATACTTTGGGAATGCGTTTTGGGTATACAAAAGTGAGATAGTTAAGCTTTTAGCATTTACAGGACTGTTGCCGCCAGCAACCAGTGTATAGTCCTGCAGGAGAATTTACCCATGGAAGAGCTCAAAACCTCCATTGTCTTGACCCTTATCACATGCTGGTTAGTTTTAGAAACTTTTCTGTAACTTACACTCAAATTTCTTAATGATTTTCCCAACCTTTCTTAAGTTGCAAAGTAAACGAACATCACATTTTGAGATTTTATGTCTGTACATTGTAACGGTTCACCTTATTATAGTGAGGGTATTGCTTCTGTCATGCTCTTATAAGGCTTTTGGGTTCCCTGATTGCAGTGAGGGCATTACTTCGGTCATGCTCTTATTAGCATCCCCATTACCATTACACCAGGGTCATGGGTCCCCTAATTGCAATAACGGTATTAGATCCGTTATTGGTTCCTGTTAGGCATTATAAGTCTACAAAGATTTGTCAAAGCTATAGTGAATTTTTTTTTAGAAGTTTTAATGGTTCTGTATAATCTTAAAACCAGTGTGATTTCCCACATGTTGGCCGTCTTTCCTTATTTTCATTGAAGAAGATTTTGGGATATCTCAGCTGAATATCTTTGAAGTTAGCAATCTAAAAGGATCATTCAATTTGCTAAAAATATGAAGCCAGCAATCATATGTTCTTGAAATTCCAATTCTTGAAATCAGCAGCTGAAATAAGGAATGAGAGAGTTCATAAAGGAAACTATTAAAAAATAAAATGGACCAAGGCCAAAAGAATGTAGTCTTATTTTGTCTTATATCTACATACGATTTGTGATTGAAATTTAGCATCCATCATTCACAATATTCTACATAATTGTAGTTGTGCCTTTGTTTATAAATGTTCTGTGAATTTGCCCCTAACACTAGAAATGAACATTCTAAGCAGTAAAGATAATTTTAAGATGCTTGGATTTAAAACCTATTTGATATGACTGAAAATAATTGTTTACTTTTTTATAGTTTGTAGGAATGAGACCTAACTAGGCCATGATAACTATAATGCATTTCTCATTTGATTACATGTTTTTTAATATACTTTTAGTTCTAGTTGGGGAGGAGCTTCTTTACAGTTTATTATACTTTTTGGTTTTGATTGTAGGTGGGAAGGGGCTTCGGTCAATTGTATGAAAATGAAGAAGGTGAAAATAAGGAGAAAGCTAAGAGAACCGAGGTTCTTTTCCAAACCATGAGCCCTATAAATCTAAATTATAGTGAATGTCCAAAGAGACAATGAAATTTTACGTAAATATCAAAATTTTGTCTTTTGAAGTAAATTACAACTTCAATATAAGAAAGTTTCAATTTGCATTTGTTTGTTTAATGTTTTTATGCAATACACAAAAAAATTATAAAATATAATGATATTAAGCTAGATGTATAAGATTTTTTAATTTTAATTATATTGCATATTTTTTCGATCATATTTTCTCTTTTTATTGTCCATCATTGAATGTAATTTAAAACATCAATTGAATAATTACACAATTAAAATATTCTCTCCCTCTTACCCTTTCTTTATTTCTTTGTATCAGTTTATTTGACTCTTTCCTTCCCCCCCGCTACCCTCGCCTCTCTCTCTCTCTCTCTCTCTCTCTCTCTCTTATATACTTTTATTCTTTCCTTTTCTTTTTACTTTCTCTCTTCTTAATTTCATTATTATTTTTCCCTATTTTTTAGATTTATCAAATTTATTTTGTTTTATTTTTGAAATTTTATTTTATTTTATGTTTATATGGAATTTTCTTATATTTTTTCTCTCATATTGTATTTCTCACTCACATCTGCCTTTATACCTCTCTTTCTCTTTTGACATGTCTTTTTTCCTATTAATTTAATGTTATTCTAGTTATCTATCATTGTCTAAATATCTTTATTTCTTTTAATTTTTTTTTTCTACATTCCTATTTATATTTCTCTGTTTCTTTCCATCTATTTTTCTCTTTATATATGGATTAGACCTTGGACCGTAAAATTTTATTTTTTGACCTACAGACCTTAATCTACACCTTAGCATCATGGTTGTGGGTCCTATATTGATAAAAAAAATTCCTATAGCCTAAACACTTATATCCTAGACTCTTAAGTTTAGAACCCTGAACCTTAGGGGCTATGTCTTGTACGTGTGGACCCTAGACCAAGAAATATTACTATTTACCCTTTACCTTAAACTTGTGCACGAACCCTAGTGCTTAGGCTATGCTACTAGATATTTGACCTAAGACAATAGAACATGGGCATTCGATCCCAAGAACGTAGGCCTTAAACCTTGGACCTTAGAGCTTCAAACTTCAATATTGAACCTTGGATTATTAGAAGATTAAAGCTTGGATCCAAGACCATGTATACTAGACTAAGGACCCTAGAATTTAAATGTTAGATTATAGAAATTAATCTTACCTTAAATTTGAGAAATATAACATTGTGTGCTAGATGTTTACCTTAAAACTAGGAGCCTAGACCTTTGTCCCTATCCCTAGATTATAGATCATGAACCCTTAACCAAAAAACCTATACCATTTATTGTGAACTCTTAGAGCATAGATATTGGATCAGGAGGACCTTAACATTGTGTGCCCTCAACAAGAAACATATACCCTATACCATAAATCATTGGACCATTGACATTTGATCCCATCCTTAGAGCCTTAACTTTAGACACTAGGATATGGACACTGTACCCTTTGGACCTAGATCATAAGAATTTGATCCTCAAATCGTAGAGTATGTGCCCTTATATTGTGTCCCTTGATTCTTAAACTTGGAATCCAAGACTTCCTGAATATTACACATTGATTACTTGATCTTGGGCCCTAGAATTTGGACTATAGAATGAAAGTATGGACTCTATAGATTGAATCTTTGAACCAAACCTTGTTTCTAAACACATTATTCTGAAGCCTTTTAACTTTAAAGGTAGATCCTAAACCTAGAACTTTAACTTTGGACCCATGAACACTATATGTTCTAACTTGGATTCATCGACCATGCACTTTAGATCAAGAAACTATAACTAAATATTGTGATTCCTTAGACTCTAGATTTTAGATAATTGGACCTCACACCTTAGACCAAGAAAATTTTGCCCTATGCCTTTGACCATTGATCCTATGATCTCTTCAAAGGTAAAACCAACAAGACACCTCTTCACGGTCTCTTCAAAGGTAAAACCAACATGACACCTCTTCCCCATCCCAACTTGATAGAATGTAAGACCAAGATAAGGTGGGTAGGGCGTTGATTTGGGTTGCAGGATACATTTGAGTCAATAGAAAAAATAAGAAGAAAGAAAAATCCATACCTTTTTATTCTCAGAATGTAAGACCCCTTACAAGCTTTTGTACACATCCCTAAGGGACCTGTCTCACCCCAGCATGACACCCCTTCTCGACCCCAACTTGGCAGAATGTAAGACCAAGGTAAGGCAGGTTGGGTGTTAGACTAGGTTGCAAGGATACCCCTGAGTCAAAAAAAAAAAAAAACAAATCCATAATTTTTTATCATCATAATGTAAGATACCTTGTAGGCTATTGTATACATCCAAAGAGACTAGTCTCACCCCAACTTAACACCCCTTCCTGACCCCAAATTTGTAGAATGTAAGACCAAGGTAAGACAAGTTGGGCATTGGGTTGGGTTGTGGGGATACCTTTGAGTCAACAAAAAAATAAGAAGAAAGAGAAGTCAATACCTTTTTATCATAAAAATGTATGACCCCTTACAAGTTGTTATATATACCCCAAGGGACTAGTCTCGCCCTAGCATGACACCCCTTCATCACCCCAACTTGGAAAAATGTAAGACCAAGGTAAGGTCGGTTGGGTGTTGGGATAGGTTGCAAGGATACCCCTAAGTCAACGAAAAAAAGAAAAAATAGAAGTCCATATCATTTTATCATCATAATGTAAGATTCTTTGTAGATTGTTAATTACATCTTAGGGGACTAGTCTCACCCCAACGTGATGCCTCTTCCTGACCCCAACTTGGTAGAATGTAAGACCAAGGTAAGGTGAGTTGGGCATTTGGTTGTAATGTAAGATTCCTTGTAGGTTGTTAATTACATCTTAGGGAACTAGTCTCACCCCAATGTGATGCATCTTCCTGACCCTAGCTTGGTAGAATGTAAGACCAAGGTAAGGTGAGTTGGGCATTTGGTTGTAATGTAAGATTCCTTGTAGGTTGTTAATTACATCTTAGGGGACTAGTCTCGCCCCAACGTAATGCTTCTTCCTGACCCCAACTTGGCAGAATGTAAGACCAAGGTAAGGTGGGTTGGGCATTTGGTTGGGTTCGGAGGATACCCCTAAGTCAACAGAAAAAATAAAAAATAAAAGTCCATACCTTTTTATCGTGACCAAAATGTAAGAACCCTTGTGAATTGTATACATCCCTAAGAGACTAGTCTCACCCCAACATGAAACCCATTCCTAACCCCAACTTGGTAGAATGTAAGACCAAAGTAAGTTGGGCTGGGCGTTGGCTTGGGTTGGGAGGATACCCCTGAGTCAACAAAAAAAGTAAGAAAGAGAAGTCCATACTTTTTTATCATGACCAAAATGTAAGACCCCTTGTGAATTGTATACATCCCCAAGGGACTAGTCTCACCTCAACATGAAACCCCTTCCTAACCCCAACTTGTCAGAATGTAAGAATAAGATAAGGTGAGTTGGGCCTTGGGCTAGGTTGTGAGGATACCCCCAAGTCAACAAAATGAAGAAAAAAATTTCATACCTGTTTATCATCATAATTTAAGATCCCTTGTAGGTTGTTATATATATCCCTAAGGAACTACTCTCACCCTAGCGTGACACCCCTTCTTGAATCCAACTTGGAAAAATGTAAGACCAAGGTAAGGCAAGTTGGGCATTGGATTGGATTGCAGGGATATCCCTAAGTCAATAGAAAAAATAAGAAGAAAGAAAAGTTGATACCTTTTTATTGTAAAAATGTAAGACCCTTTGTGAGTTGTTGTATACACTCTCTTGTATACATCCCCAAGAGATTAGTCTCGCCCTAGCAGGAAACCCTTTCTTGACCCCACTTTGTAGAATGTAAGACCAAGGTATGGTTGGTTGGGTGTTGGGCTAGGTTACGAGGATACCATTGAGTCAACAAAAAAAAGAGAGTACATAAGTATTTATCATCATAATGTAAGATCCTTTGTAGATTGCTATATATCCCAAGGGGACTAGTCTCGCCCCAATGTGACACCTCTTCCCGAATCTAACTTAGCATAATGTAAGACCAACATAATGTAGGTTAGGCTTTGAGTTGGGTTGCAGGGATACCTTGAGTCAACATATAGAAAAAAGATAATTGCATACCTTTTTATCATATTTTTTGATTAATTTGAGGCCAATTTACAAAAAAATCATAATGTGGTTTTAGTGTACCTATCAATTAATACACCAACAATCCATTCATATTAAGTACCATATCATCCTTCTCCTCTACCCTTTGAATCAAAGGTGCCTTAGAATAATTTCTATCCTCCATGATATTTGCATATAACACTATTAAAAAGGGGAAGAGAGGTGTATTATGGAATCAACCCATAACTAATGAGGGATGGAAAAGATTGAACCAAAATAGGTAAACCAAAAAATTCTTTGACATAAGATTGAAATCTAGAAACTGTGGCTTCCCCAATCAAAATTATTTTTTTATTTTCTCTCCCCATACGTCTTTCTATTATTTATTTGTTATATATTTTTCTCATCCTTAATTATCTCTCTTCGTTTAACTATCTTCTTTTCCCATATCTATATTTTCACATTTTTTATATCTTTTTGTGTTTATTTCTTTTTATTCTCCTTTTCTCACACACTTTCTAATTGTTTTGTTCTTTCCATCTATCTTTTATCTTTCTCTATTTTCATTTATTTGTTTTATTCCCTCATAAAGGTGGCCTTGGTTCATGAAATGCTAAACCAAATCACCAATATCAGTTATGGATTTGATAGAAAGGTTGGAGATTGGAGGTTGCAACATTTTTTGGTATTATGCACTCAACTTTCCACTTGGACCAAAAATTGCACCAGATCTTCCAAGACATCTCACAATGTAAAAAAATATGGTCATTGATTTCCTCATGGCTTTTGCACATGATGTAGCGGGAGGGACTAGCCTTGCCCAACAATTACAACCTTTCCCATGTCAAAGTACGACACTTCCAGGTGATCCATAAGAATGCATTAATCTTAGGAACCCCATATTTTCTCCAAATCCTATCATTACCTTTGAAATTATCTTTAGAACAATAGAAATGGTAAGCTTGCTTGACTAAAACCATACCGCTTCCATGACTAAAACCATACCGCTTCCATGACCAATCCAAACCCTCCTATCATCTCTGACAACTCCCAACACTGACCACTTTGAGAGATGCCTTTGTATCTCTTCCCAAGCAAGCCTCAACTCAACCACAAGTGCATCCAGTTGCTTCCATGTTCTAGCAGGAGGTAGCCCTTAAATGTAGTCTTGAAAATGTACACCCACAACCGCTTCAAAGTGTGTCATTAGAGGAGCGTAGTGTTGGTGTTCACAAAGAGCCTTTTCCTCAATCTATTTATCCCTCCAAAAGCAGACTTGATCTCCCTTTCCGAGCCACCACATCATATCCGGGCATAGGATATGAGAGCAAGACTTGAGGAAATTCCATATGCTAGAGCCTTTAGATAGCTCGCACGAAAAAAAAAATTGACATCCCCTTGCAAAGACTTGGTTTGTCAAATCTTTCTCCATAGCTTGTCTTTCTCATTGTAAGGCCTCCAAACCAACTTAATACCCAATGAAACATTCATATCCTTACAACTCCCGATGCCAAGGCCACCCTACTTTACAAGCCTGCATACCTCCTTCCATTTGACCAAATCATAGATAAAATGTTCCTCAACCCCCTCCATAAGAAGCTTCACTTCACTTCTTCTATGTATTTAGCTACCTTGTTGGGTATTTGGAAAATAGACATGGTGTAGACATGGATTGTCATCATAGAAGCCTTAATGAGAGTGATCCTACTAGCCAAAGAGAGCCACTTCCCCTTCCATGAGAACAACAAAATCTAAATTTTATTAGTGATATTGTTCTATTCACATCCAAAAGATTTGTTATTGAAAAATTAAATACCCAAATACCTGCTTGGAAGGGAGTCCATCCCATTCCTGAGAATCTTTTGTATCTCTAGTCTTGCCAGGAAACCTTCTTTAAAACGAAAATCCCTGATTTAGAAGTATTAACCTTCTGCCTAGCCACAACCTCATACTTCTCAGAATCTTTCTAAAGGTGTAGGCTTTGCTAACCTTAGCAACACCAAAAAGGAGTGTATCATCTATAGGTTTTAAGCATATAATTCAAAGGCATGTCGAATTTGGAGGAAGAGAAGTGAATCAATCTCTTTTCAAAGAGATTTCAATGTGAAAATCAATAGCAATCGGCTGCTTAAGCCTAAAACCCGATTGCCTAATTAAAATCGAAGATTGTGAATGAAATTATATCCTCTAAAACTTATATGTCTGCAATGAAATGACATGAAGGATATCGAAGGATGTTGGAAACAAGCTACACTGAGAGGGGGGTAAATCAATGTTGTGTAAAAGTTAACTTTATTAACCTTTATCTTCAAAGCATTAACACCATTCAACTAAGAAATATAGCATCTACATATGCCTGATTATAGTTTCGATTAAGCACAATATTTGATTTTCTTTTCTACAGATTGATTCTACACTTTTGTTCTGCTCTGCTCACACACAACACAAATCTTCTATGTGTAAGTGAAGTTGCGAATTATCACTCTTTTGCTTTGCTCTTCTTCACAATTCACATCAACACACACTTCATACTTTAGACAAAATGATACGAATGATATTATATATATATATAACCGCAAAATAGAATTCAATTACACTTTGTCGGCTTCAATAGAATGCAAAATAATTACAACTAACAACTCAAATCATGAGAAATATGCAATGTGCATCCTCAATAGTCGGCCACAACTTGGCTAGGACTCAAAAAAAGATCTACAAACACAAAAATACTTATCTAATTACATGTCATACATTCACAACATAATTTATTTATGAATTCAGCTCCATTACAAATAAAATAGAGAATTAGCGAACCAGATCTTCTAACTTGCACAAGAATCGATACAAGCCATTGTGCTTCAATAATAACAAATATGATATACTACAAAACATTCCTTGAGATGTGCAATAAAAAATTATAACATAAAATTTCATATAGATCGGCGCATACTAAACTATTGGATGCTCTGTTCTTCATTGTCAATATTCAATCTGTCTGTCGGTATGATCAATTGACGATGTGTGTATTTGATCAATGATTATAGTTTCCATCAATGACAACACTAGGTGATACTAGCAGTGTCTCTTGCCAACAAAAGATACCCTAATGTAGAAGGAAGGAACACTATACAATGATATGCAAAGTTAGAGAGTTGGCTTAGCGAATGACTTTAAACCATAACATTAATGCAGACAGAGAAGTGCCTAACCTACAATTATACTTCACAAAATGAGCTTCAGGTTTAACTACAAGGAATAGAAGCTTAGTGATTTGAGAAATAATATTGTAACTAAAGATTTACGATCGATTAAAATTCAATTTCCAAAGATCTATCTTAGCTTAAAATTTGAATATTTCAAAATGCTTAAAGGTTGAAAACTTGACATTCTACAACAATAGCGGTGCAGAGCACCTTCTTATTTTCATTTAATTGGTTTTGGTTTTGTTTTCCTTGAAAGAAAAGTCTAGGTGTATGGGTGACATTTTTGTTTTGTAATAAGGCCTAGGAGGCCAACTTCATGAATTAGAAGGTTTGGTGATTTGAGTCAAGAGGTCTTAATGCTTTTTGTTAAGTTTGTTGAGTTAGTAAGTCTCATTTTTTGTCTCCTAATTTTGTGGAGAATAGAAGTGCAACAGTCAGGACTATTGAAATCTTTTTGTGAACATGGAAGTAAGTTGAAAGGGCATGAATTATGTAAGGAATATAGTATGGAAGGTGATGTAATCGAAAAAGATAAGGATCAATGAAATATACTCATTTTTGGTGTGTGATTTTTCTAAAATTGTGTCTATCTTTCTATTTCTGCAACCCGTACTATTGAAGATTGATAAGAAATCTTATGTTGATAGTTTTCATGTCGTATTAGCTTCATTTTGGCTCACTTGGGAAGATTTTACTTTCTATTGAAACATAGTTCTTATCGTTTTCCTAAAACCCATTCTGTATATAGGGTTTGTGAGGGTTTGAGTAAAGATGGACTAGTGAAGGCCATTCCATTACTCCTGCATATTGTGAGTGTGTGGAATGATCATGTAGGGTTGCATAATGGTGTTTTTTGACATTGCATGATAGGGTGGTGGACTAAAACAAACCTCAAACCAAGCTGAAGACTAGTAGCATGATTGTTCCAAGTGAAATTGGTAGGTTTTGTTGAGGACGATGAGATTACAAACAAGCTGGATGAATCCAACACCAAAAATGGTGTATTGGAGACTGGCATAAACTATGCAAAAACTTGTTGAATTTGGAAAGACCTAGGATTCATACCTCTTTTGGAAAAGAGGCCTATTTAGGCCAAGGTGTAGTGAGGAAGGACTGATTAGGGAACTATTTCCTAAAACAACCTAAGTCAGGTTTGGGATGTGTTAGGGCAGAATAAAGGGAATTCAAGACTATTTAGTTAAATTTGTGAAAAAGACTATATCACAAGATATAGTTGAATAAGTGTGCCCTTAGTGCTACTAGCCTTCTCAGCCCGTTAAGAAGAAAGATCAAGAAAACAAAGAAAGGGATTAGTCAAACTAGTCAAGAAGTCCTTGGAAAGGACTACCATCACCTTATCTTGCATCAAGTAGGTTGGCTTATCCATAAGGTAACTTATATACATACCAAATCTATCCATTTCCTAAGAATAAGGTTGTCAATAAAAGGGTCATCAAATCTTAGCAAGGGATGTTGATATAAATTAAGGAGTGGAAACAGATCAAATGAAAGAAACAGTGACTAACATGAAGAGTATTCCTGCATACTATTGAATTCAATCTTGAATATAAGTAATTGACCTATGAGTGCGTATTTGCACAAATAATTTTTCAGCCAAATTGATAAAAAGACAAAATGAATCACAAGAGACTTATGTAATTCAAAAATTTCAAGAGCAATAGTGTTGTATATGTATTGAACATTAGGCATCTCAAGAATGTAAGAAAACACAAAATAGATTTATCACAATCAAGATTTGAAACCCTTTGGAAAATACGATTTCTAATAATTTCAATTTCTAACCAAGCAAGAAAAAAAGTATCAAATTTTACCAAATGGCTCAAGCATCCAAAAATCTGTTACAAGAAGTAGAGACAAATTCAGGAAAGAAGGAACCTGGATCCCATTGATTGAAAACGGGTGTGGATTTGATGTGAGTTTCAGATTTCCAAATTGCAACTTCAATCCTTTTGGTACGGTTTCCTTTTCTTTGAAAACCCCCTACCCAAAAATTCGAAACACAAAGTGAAAGATTCTCAACAAACCAAAGCCACACCTTATACATACATCTCCTTGTAGAGAAATATTATCTTTAAATAAAAAAATTCAATCAAATATCCTTATTTTACAAAATAAACTTGTAGACTAGTTTTCTTATTCAAAAACAAAATTAATTAATCAACATTTTTCCAAAATGATCACTATTAAAAACAAGGAAAATTATAGTTTTCAAATCGAAAAATCAGCAACAAAGACAAGTTTCAATATGAATTTCAGTTTGGAGTCACGCATGTGCGCTCACTCCATCTTTTTCCAATTTAACTTTCTTTACAATTAGTTCAAAAATATCCTCTTATTTATTTACTTCAAAAAATATGTTACTTTCCACATTTGATTTTTTAAACTCTAATGATAATTAAAACATTTAATCACATTATTTAATTTAATAATTAGTAATCGATATCCTCATAATACCTTTTTACAAACATAATTCATTTAATTATTATCTTAATTATGAATTAATTCAAATTACCTTATAATTAATTTAATTAAACAAGGCCATTCATAAAATTAAATTTACCACATAATATCAATAACCAATTAAGCAACATAATAACGAGCAACAATAAGACATCACCAATCATCTACTCAAACTTACTCAAATGTTAAGAAATGCCAAATACGGAGGAGCACTACATTCTCCCTCCTAAGATTTGACTTACTCCTAGAAGTCACAAAGTTAAGTAAAACATATGCAATAGTAAGCAACATCATCACAAACAACCACGTTGTAGCATAATTTAATCAAATAACATTAAACACCAATCAAAATAACTGATAAAGAATACAAACCAGATGAATAGGGTAGGTATCAAGGTGGGTACTCATCCTCGTTGAGGATGATAGCAAGGGTTGGGGGCCTCTTCTCATCTCCATTATTTCCACATCATATCCATTAGGTTTTTGAGGCACTCTTAGGCATGACAATGCAAGTGGAGTCTATGCTTGGTACTTGCAACCTACATCAAACAAGATGTCGAGCAACATGTATATAAATATATCAAACAACAAACACACCATGAGAGAAAATCACATCATAGGAGGGTGCTCACAAATGAGTAATGCTACATTGTCTCTCCCAACAAGACCTCAAACAATGACCACATCAATGAATAACAACAATAGCATCACAAACCATCCACTACCTATCTATAATTAAAACTGACTTTCTATTTCAAAATGCCACATTTTCATAAAACACAACAGATTCATGCACTCAAAGCACACATTTTTCATTAAGCGTCTATCATTTTCAAACAACTATTCCTTTCACAACACTAAATCTCATAATAAATTCAACACAAAATCATGATTTTTTATCCCTTTTTGAAGCAATAAAATATGATTTATCACCTCATAAGCACAAAATTCTAGATTCAACACACATTCTTCACATACACACGCAAATTCACAAAAAAGAAAGACGTAATTGCAAGATTATGAGCAACTAGGTAACATAATGGGCTCATATGTATCCAAAGTGTCTAGTGTATAAACTTGGCTCTGATACCATGTTGTAATGCTTTTCCACGTAAACATGAAAGGAAAACTTATAACTAACAATAATAACACAATTTTTTTTAATAGTACTATGATCCCTTTAAAATGCTACTCCTAATGTGAGATGCTAAACAAAGCTAATGTGCAATAACAAAAGCAATAACACTCAAAGAGGACACCTCAATAAGATTAGCCTAAGAAAATGGTGAAACAAAGAAGCAAGATAAAACAATTGATGATTGAAGTTGGTTAGAGCTTTCCTTTGCTGCTCCTTCCTTGGTTGGCCCTTTGATTCTTGAAGAGTTGTGTGCTCCTTGGATGGCAATGGAGTTGAATGGATGCAAAATGAATTGATGATGCTAAGTGCTATGATAGATGAGAGCTTGAATGATAAATTTACAAGAGTTTTGTTGCAAAAGACTTGATCCTTAAAATGAGGGAAATGAGGGGATATTTATAGGCTAATTTGAATTCTTTAGAGAATTCAACTATTGGGATTGATCCAACAAAGATCAAGATGAAGGGCTATGGTGAGTTGAGGACTCACAAGCCCTCACATCTTGACATGTGGAAGGTGAAGTGATGTGGAAATGAGGTGGAAAAGAAGGACAAGAGGTGGAAGGGAAGTACATGAGGTGGATGAAGGACAAGTACCTTTGAGGTACCTTGGGGGATGAGAAGATTTCCTCAAAAAGGAACTTCTTGTCCCCAAATGAGGATGAAAGAGACTTTTGAAGAATTTTAGAATTCTTCAAAAATCTCCATGGGAAAAGGTGAAATGTGTGGGAAAAATAAAAATTTACATTCATTGGAGAGCTTATTGGATAAAAAGAGGTCTCCAAAAAGTTGGAGATTTGTCACATGTGGGTGATGTGACAAGTCCAAGGTTTTAGAAGTCTTGGGCACATGTAAAATGACATGTCACATTTGCATGGGGGATGAGGAAGACCTTGGAAAGACAAAAGTGAATTAAAAATTCACATGGGGAAGAGAGGAACCTTGGTTAAATAAATGTGAATTAAAAATTCACATGGGGAAGGGAGTCCAGGCTAAAAATGGTAAGTGGGAAGGTTGACCAGAAAAGGTAAGTTAAATGTGGCTAATGATTATGATTAAGGTTGTGGAAACACAAGATTAGGATAATTAATGAGAGATTAGAGGCAAGTGGGAGATTATGGAGGATGTGACACTTAATCAAGATTAAGTGGTGCACATCTTAATCACAGATAATTAATTTAATCTTGATTAAAAGAGAGTTATGGAGAATGTGACAAGGAGAGAGAAAAAGGGGAATTAAAAATTGATTTTAATCCAAATGGGTTAAAAGACTAAATTAAATAATTTGTCATATTTATTTAATTTAGAGAAGAACAGGGTGTAAGGTAAAGTATTTAATTTATTTAATTACATACTTTAGGAACCTTGAGGAAAATGAAATAATGATTAAATAAATTATTTAATCACTGTTAATGGAATAGATGAATATAATAGACGATTTTGATCATATGGAAGTGATCAAATTTGGATGTCTACAGGTACAATTATGAAATGTAGGTTAACATACAACACTTATAATGAAACCATACATATACATCATCTAAGTAAGCCCTTTGGGACAACATGACTGCAATACATTGCAAATATAACTAGCATCTTCCCACTCCCATAATGATGATTAACTAATTAGAAGTATTCATCATAAACCATAACATAGATTCATTAAACGATGAACATACATTCATAACATTACATAAGCATCCATCTATTCACATGATAATACTAGGAATACATCCATTACATTCATTATATGAATTTACATTGTCAAAATGATTATAATGGTACAATAATGTTTCCCAACATGAACGGGAATGATACATCAATCACATAGAGTAATACAATTGAAATGAACACAATACATAACATCAATGCAATCTCCAAATCTAGAGAAGCTCTGGAATCCCTGTAATAGTACAACTTTGCACATCACGAACTTCGACTGGGAACCCAATAGAGTGCACAACACATTCCACCTAACCATGTCGACCTTAAGGTCCACCCCCCTTTGCTAGGAGATGACAAGAAGGACCAATAACATAAAAACAATCAAGCAGACAAGGCTAACAAGACTCCACAAAAAATGAAACAATAAAGACAAAGAGCAGCCACTTCTAGAGGTACATAAGCAACAAGGGGAAAACAAAAAAGGCAAGTGAGGTTGTTGAAGGAAAGAGCACCATCACATAAGCTCAATATGGGTTACCCAATGCGGATCTTCCTAGGTTACTGACCCCCATCCTGGTTAAACCCTAACAAGCTCAACCGATCCTTGGTCCCCATTCTCACCCATGTGAGATAAGCATACCTTTCAAGAGGACAAGGTAGTTGATCTTTACCATTCCAGGTCTTCCCACTCATCTCAACCCTAAACGAGCACTTGAGTCATGAGTGAGGTGTACCATTATCTTTTATTAATAATTACCAAAAACTCCCTAATCAATTATTAGTGTTTTGAATGGATTAAGAAACTTCCAATGAGTTACCCTAGCACCACTTTTGGGTCCCAACCCCCATTGAAAATCACTCCCCCTACTAGCAACAAAAGAATCTGCAGTCCACTAATTGGGTAAGCCAACTTGCACAATATAAAAGGTCACATGAATTATCACATAAAGCAAGGCATACACCAACTCGCACAAAGTCTCCATAGATAACAATTCCATAGTGCAAGGCCAAAAGCCATATAATCATAAATCAAGTATAGCGTCAAGTGTTTACAAAGAACCAACATGAAAAACCTATCATAAAGAAACTCTTTCCCCAACCTCTAGAAGACTAACAAATTACTAACACACTAGCTCCCCATCGAAGTGGCAACAATAAGATGACCTTAAGGGACTATTTTCAATCCATAATTTACAATTCAAATTTAAAATAATGAGTGACAACCTCACAACGATATTTTCATACTCAATCAAAATCTATCATAATCAACTCAATACAAAATCAACCACAAATGCCAATAGTAAATTAACCAATAGGCATCCAAGGGAGACCTCAATTTTCTCTACACATGATACCGAACCATAATTATGAGCAACAAACTTACAATTTGGCTAATAAGCAACATAACATAAAATCAAGCACAAAACAAAGTCAAACATTAAATTCAACAAAAATGTTCACTCAGAACTACATCCATATAGCCCACTAGGCTAACTCATAAAATTCTCTCACATAAGACAATCAATTCTGGATAAAACAACAACCACAGTATTACATATAAAAGAAACACATTAAATATGCAATGTAAGATAGACACTATTTTAAAAACACACTATCTTAAACTACTCTAAGAATTCCCTCTATAAATAACTGAATACATTTTCATTCAATTTAATTAGGGTGATCCCACAATAATGGGTTACACTTTTTGGCGAGACTTGACATTGAAATCAATATTTTTCACCAGATCTTCACTTTCGTATGCCTATAGAAGCTAAACCATTAAGAATTTGAAGATGAAGCAAACTAGTGATTTGTGATATTTTTTGTTGAGAATCTAATTATTTTTTTTTTTAAATTAGAAAATAAATTGTGAATATTTTATGTAGTTTTTATTAACTTATCTTTTTTACTAAACATCATTTTCAAAACCTAATGCTTACTTTTGACTACATAACCTTTTTTTATATAAAGCATACAATTCTAATTTTTTAAATATAGTGTTTTCACACCATTATCTAGGGGATGGATATTTTTTCATATTTTTTTGTTGCATATATATTTTTTAATTAATTTTCTAATTCAGAGTAATTATAATTTTGATATATTATACATTCAGCTACATAAATTTTTTTGTATTTATTTGAATTAACTTATTCTTTTTTTGTTGGAATTAAGACATCAATAGCTAGTGTACATGGATTTTTAAGAAGTTTTTTTCTCTTTTCCTATTTTTCTATATGTGTGAAATAAAGACCTCGATGTTCATTGAAAAACCTACATTCAGAAGAAATAAAAAATAAGTATAATAATAAAGTTAAATATATTTAAAATTATACTTTTTGGGAAGCTTATAATAAGGACTACATGTTTACAAAAAAATAATTTTAAATAAATTAATTTGATCCCCTAAAAGGTAAATCAAAAGTGGTTTTTTATCAGCATTTTGATAGGTGTAGAGGAGACTACATTATAGATATGGTTTAAAACTAGCAACTTTCTATCCAAGAAGGTTTGATATAAGTGGGTTTGATCAAACCCTCTTCAATTAAAACCCTTAAAATGGAACCTTTTTAAGGCTTAAATCATTGTATTTTCTAAAAATATGTGATTTCAGCAAAAATCAGGATGTCCCAAAAAGTGTAACCCATTATTGTGGCATCACCCATTAACATAATTTAGCTAATAATTCTAATATAAACGAATGCAACTCATAGAGTAGGATTCTATCAAGATAGTTATTATCTCACAATTAAATTACCTTTCTTTTATTAAAACATAATTAATGATTACTTTATAATCTAAATACTATTTTTTACCAATCATTTTATCAAATCAACAAAAAAGATAAGTTTCCATTTTAAATTTCAGTTTTGAGTCATGCATATGCACACACTCCATCTTTTTCCAATTTAACATGCTTTTACAATTAGTTCGAAAATGTCCTCTTATTTATTTAATTTTGAAATTATATTACTTTCCATATTTAATTAATTAATCTCTAATGATAATAATATTTATCTTTAGCATTAAACTCTAATGATAATGATATTTATATTTATATTACTTTCCACATTTAATTAATTAAACTCTAATTATAATAATATTGCTTCCTAAATGTTGGCATTGTACTTGATGGTATTTCTTGGGTTCTGATATTCTTGAGTGGTGGTACTCCGTATTAATTTCCGAACGTCGTGCATCTCTCTTTGTATGAGCGAACATTTTGAAAGCTTAAGCTCATTAAATCTTAAGTTATATGAAACAATTGCCTCCATTAATTACCAATTTGTGGGTGTTGGCTTTTGTGTGGCTTTAAATTAAATATTTTCTCCTCTATTGAGTAAATTCCTTCAAGAAGCTTCTCTGACTGTTTAATGCTATTTCCAATGTCACGTATTCTTCAGTGGCATGTGAAAATTTTGTGAGAGCATGGCGCTTTGCCCCTGGAATCTCTGTATAAATTGCGGCATCCATGCATGGGAAAGGTTGCTTGAAGACAACATCTCTCAGGCAGACCTGAATCACATCTTCAAAATGAGGAGTATGCGTGAGAAAGATGTAGTTCATTCAGTTCTAGGTAAGGAAATCATTGGCTCAGGAGTTCGTATGGCTCTATTTCCTTCTCAGGTTCTATCTATTTTTCTTTCAACTATTATGGATTTTCTTTAGTCATTGAGATATTTAGAGAAAATCATCTCTAAATTTGTAAACCCTCAATTTTGTGCGAAGAATAATTTATTGTATTTAGTTCAAAAATACAATTTGTACTCTAGGGAGGGTTATGTTGGAGGCTTATTCCCGCATGATTATATCAAAGATAAAGTAGGATATGAAGAAATTTTTGAGGCTATTCAGTTGGGGCTTCAAATTGGTAATGACTATGTCTTGTTATCATCCACAAAGAAAAATGAAAATAGGTTATCTAGATCCCTAATAGCCAAAATTAAGGAAAAGTTTTATGCCATTTCTTTCTTGCGGGACTTTTCTCTAAAATTACCTTTTTGTCGATCCTCACTGGGGAAACATCAAATGAAAGTGGAGTCTGTTACTTTTGTGGATAGAATAGAACAAGATGAGGTCAATGCACAATATGCCACTTCCTTGCATCAGGGGTCCTTGGCGGTCGGGGATTCAGGGGCTCATACAGATGATGAATTCCCTTGTGTGGGTCTTGATTCGCTTGCAAAGGAATCAGTTCACCCACATTTACCCGAGATACATTTTGAAGATAATATGGTGCAAGACCAATCATCAACCTATACAAAATGCATGGAGGAATAGCAGGAAAGGAGGAAGTTTAATCTATGTTTTGTTTTTTGGTAGAATTTTGCTCCAATTTTGCTCCAACTCGATCATGCTCTCCTTTTCCATGTCCACTTTCACGGATATTTAACAAAAAAATTATGTCACGTCTAATATGTTGTTGAATTAACCAATTAAAATATTTTGTAGACTTGTAATGTGGAGAAAAGGGTCCTTAGTGTTTTTCGTGCTTGTTTAGCTCCTTCTTGCAGATTTTAGACTTAATGTTGGCTTTATCTAGTGTTGTGAGGTGTTTTACACATCCACATTAGGTCTTTATGCCCTCTTTAAGCTAAATTCACTTAACTCTTCCCTAATTTAATTTTGTAAAATGTATTTATTTACATTATCACATTAAATTTGGGAGGCTTGTAAATCAAGTGGATCTAATCTAGTGTTGTATTTTGTCTTTCACATTCACATGTGATTTAGAACCATTCTAAGTTGAATAGACCCAATTTGGCCTTAATTTAGTGTTGTAAAGTGTATTTGTTTACACTTTCACATTAGATTTTGGGTCCTATTACATTTATAACCTTTACATCATCATTAATAGGCCGCTATGATGCTATATTGTGCATCCCAAGGCTTATTTTGGTCAAAAACCCAACAAAATAAACATATAAACTTAACTTATGCACTCCTTGACACTTTAGCCCTCGAAATAGCCCCTATGGGACCCTTTAACCACTTTGGATGAATGAGTTCCATCCACGTGGGACTCATTCACCCAAGATGGTGTATGAGTCTTATTTGAGCTATTTTTGAGGTTTGAGTAGGAAAAAGTGGTTTTTTAATTCTAATTTCTTCAATGTCATCCTTGGAGATAAAAGTAACGGTCATGTGAGTAGATTGCCTATATAAAAAAGCTTCCAAATCATTATTTGATCTAAGAAATCACTATTTCATTATACATTCATGAGATCAAGCCAAGCAAGCAAGGGTTAAGCATTTCTAGTCTTCACAAGGTCATTAATATAACATTCAAGATCAATTCTAAGGCATTCAAGAGCAAGATTCTTCATCAATTGTTGTAGAAATTCAAGATCCATCATAATATCAAGTATATCAAGCATCACGCATGATAGTGAGTTAGTTTTGTGATATAGCATTGAACATCCAAGACCAAGCATTGTTCTACTCTTATCGTCAAAGATCAAGATCTACATTCTTCATGGTCATTTCATGTCGAGTTGTAGATTGACAAGACATCATTCAATGTATTATTGTTCATGTTTCATGTCCTATGTTCCATGTTTCATTTTCATCTTTCATTATTTCATCATTTGGTTTAATTACCTAAACGGGGTTTGACCAAGACAAACCCCCATTCTCTAAAAATCAACAAGTCTTCTCCTTTTTGCATCTATGATTGTAGATCTAGGTATCTTGGAGCTTGAAATATCATTGAATAATAGGTTTCAAACTTGTTGGAGTCATCTCTCTACTTGCAAGGTCAAAATCTTCACAAAAAGCCACTGAAAACCTCAAAAATCAAGGTTTCGGATCTAGACACCTGGAGGAACAAAAAGAGTAGATTGAGAGGTGCAAATCGAAACTTGGAATTTCTAGAAAAGCCAAACTGGACTCATTTTCCACAAGTGGCGAATCAGTCCCATTTTTGGTCAATTTTGAGAGTTTTTGTAGTTTCAGATACCCTTTTCGAAGAAACATGTTCATGTGCAAACACCTCAATCTAGGACTGTTTTGCCCAGATTGGAAAATGAGTCCTAGTGGGCGAAAATTTCAAAATCAGCAGCATTTCTAGTCTCCACAAGTTTCCAAGTGCACAGTTTTAGTTTTGTAGCTTTCTATTTTGTTTCATTTGCATTTCTATGTCATTTTGCATATCAAATTGTGTTTTCCAACATTTCCTTTTCCATGTCCAAATTTGTGGTGAACCCCTTATTTCTTATCATTAAATCCCCTTAGAAAATTCTATTTTGTAGATTTCAATCTCCTTTGCATTGGAATCTCAAGGGTTTTTCCCTGAATGAAATAACCAAGAAGAAAATTGACCTCTCTCCTTTTAGGTCTAAAACCTTAGAAGCCCCTAGAGGGAGGTCACCATTTTCTTCATTTCATTTTGGTGAACTTGAAAATGGCTCAACCCTCAATGTGTGTATTTTGAACCTTTTGGATAGGGTTGGTGTTGATTAGTCAAACATTCAATCTGATTCTCTATCTATTACGAGATTTGACAATGTAGGAAAAAACTGCTTGGTGCGATGAATTTACTTATTACAGATGGAAATGTCACATTAGAGACACTTGTCCATGTTATTCCTCACAAAAATTCATATAATATTCTTTTAGGTAGGCCATGGATTCATACAATGAATGGGTTCATCTACAACAACAAAGTGTACATAGTCGAAGCCGACCCTAACCCTAACAGTTGTTTGAACATTGAGAAAAAAAAGGAAAATACTTTGGAAACATTAACACCAAACACAAAAGTAGAACCCATTCAAGAAAAGAATATCTAGATGTCCTAAACCCTTCACAATGATATCAATTGATGATTTGGGATTATTGAATTTTGAACCAACATTCATGGGAGAATACAAGATCATAAACAAAGACTCGGAAAAGGGAAAAGAAAAAAAAAGTAATGTCAATGCAAAATATGGAAGACCCTTCGAAAGCATCCACCTCAACCATGTTAGACAAAGAAGCAAATTATGCAACAAAATTCAATGAACTTAATCATGAGCAACCATAGAATCTGAAAGAGATAAAGAATCTTTATAGAAAAGGTTATGAAATGAGGAAACAACTTGGTTACAGTGGAAAAGGATGTGGTGCTAGAGAACAAGGTATTTATGTCCCTATAGAACCCCGCACACAAGAAAAGACTAATTGTATTGGTTGTTGTCCCTCGAAAGAAACAAACAAGCCTTTGATCAACATCAACACTCTTACAAAAGATTATTCTAAGCTAAATTTAATAGTAGTGCATCCTCAATTGATAGACGCTAGTGTTCTTCCTTTTTATCATTTGTGAGAAACAAATAAATCTTCGCTTAACATTAATGTCATCTCACAAAACACTAATGATTTGAATTTGTTAGATTTTATATCCTCCTCTCAAGGAGAGAACCAAATCTCATAATCTAAAGAATCTTGTATAGGTATGATAACTAATAATAAGAAAAAGATATCTTTGTCACAAAATAAAAAAACATAATTTTCTATTGATCAAGAAGGTATCTTGGTGAAACTAATCCAAGATCCTCTGATATCTCTCCCTCTAGAAAATTGAAATAAATTCTACTATAAGAATTCATTTTGTGCCTATCGTAGAGTTCAAATTCATTCTACTAATGAATATAAGGCTTTGAGTAACAAAATTCAACATCTCAAGGAATGTGGTGCTCTTCCTTGTGTTGAAGCACCTAACTCCTCTAACTATTACTTATTCTCATCTTATTTTTCTCACCCTTTTCCTACACTAAGTGGGGGAAAAGGGTTCGGTAGCCTTCTCCTCATATGTCACTTGTTGTTGTCTCTTTTAGCTAGTTGACCACCTTTCATGAACATATAAGATAAATCTTGGGATGTGGATGACATGCCTTAAGTGGGGATGCATGTGACATACTACCTTTTTCATGACATATCTTATCAGAAACATATGACTTGGCATAGGGATTTTTGAATAAGATCTTATGTCATCTTCTCATTTAAAGAAATTTCTCACAACACTGGTGTTAGAAACCACTTTAAAGTGGGGGCATACATCAAAATTCATGTTTTATTGTGCATTTTTTTTCTTCTTGCAATGTGTCCTTTTCTTGGTGCTATCATAAAGCTTGATTTCCTCCAAGAGTATGATATTTCTTTGAATTATTCTCTCTTGGACACATTAGGCATGATGTTACCCAAGAAGAGACCTTGCATGAACCAAGAAAAATCCCTTTGAACATTTCTTGCACCATTTTGCATTTACAATGTCAATGAGTCTCAAGCATATAAAGTTTTGCTTGCCTCATGGAGCTCGAAAATCATTTTTGTGTGGTGCCTTATTAAAGTTATCAGGAGGTATAACTTTGGTATGGTTTGAGCGGGAAGCCCAATCCGAGGAATGGATTTCCCCATAGCCACTCGTGTGTATGTGTGAGTACATACCAACCATGACTAGTGTATGCTTCTCACCCTTATTGGAATTTTCACCTGGTGGACATCCATGAGTTATGTCCCCTTAAAGTGAGTATGGAATTTTTGGACAAAAAACCTATGTTTGATCCACATTATTTTGGACAAATAGTCGAATCTTGACCCACCATTTCATTCTTTGCTTATTTTTATTCTTCTTCTAGTTCTTGAAATTGCATATTTGCATATATTATTTCATTGAAAATCATTCACCTTGTGTGTGTCCTTTTGCGCTTATGTTGGTTTGACTTAGGATCTTGGATCTTGGGAGCTTGGACACTTCCTTGATCTTTGTCATCCATTTTCATCCACATTGGTACGATTGGACTCCTCTTGAATGTCTATTTTAGTGTGAGTTTCAAGCAGGTTCATCCTCAAACTAAAGTGGGGGTTAAATGTAATGTTGAAAAAATGCCCTTAGCCTTTTTCACACTTGTTTAGCTCCATCTTGTAGATTTTGGACTTAATACTTCCTTGATCTAGTGTTGTGAGGTGTTTTACACAACCACATTAGGTCTTAGGCCCTCTTTAAGCTAAATTCACTTAACTCTGCCCTAATTTAATGTTGTAAAATATATTTATTTACATTTTCACATTAAATTTGGGAGGCTTATAAATCAAGTGGATCTAATCTAGTGTTGTAATGTGTCTTTTCACACTTGTTTAGCTCCATCTTGTAGATTTTGGACTTAATACTTCCTTGATCTAGTGTTGTGAGGTGTTTTACATAACCACATTAGGTGTTAGGCCCTCTTTAAGCTAAATTCACTTAACTCTACCCTAATTTAATGTTGTAAAATATATTTATTTACATTTTCACATTAAATTTGGAAGGCTTGTAAATCAAGTGGATCTAATCTAGTGTTGTAATTTTTCTTTTAGATTCACATGGGATTTAGGACCCTTCTAAGTTGAATAAACCCAATTTGGCCTTGTAAAGTGTATTTATTTACACTTTCATATTGAATTTTGGGCCCTATTGCATTTATAACCTTTATATAATCATTAATAGGCCCATATGACCCTATATTATTCATATCAAGGTTTATTTTGATCAAAAACCTGACAAAATCCACATATAAAATTAATTTATGCACTACTTGACACTTTAGCCTCCAAAATAGCCCCTATGGGACCCATTCGCCACTTTGGGTGAATGAGTCACATCCAAGTGGGACTCATTCACTCAAGATGGTGAATGAGTCCCATTTGGGATATTTTTGAGGTTTGAGTAGGAAGAAGTGGGTTTTTAATGGGTGATCTCACAATACTGGTTTTACAATTTTTGGCCAAATTGGACATTGAACTATTTTTTTCTAACTAAATCTTCACTTTCAGACACCTATAACGGCTAAACTGTGATAAATTTGAAGATGATGCAAACTTGTGATTTTTGACAATTAATCTATATATTCTAAATGTTTTTTTTTTCAAAAAATTTGGGATCATATTGCACTTCTTTTTCCATCTCCTTCGAAAACAAATTTTTTTTAGTAACAACAATTTTTAAGGAGTGACACTCACTGTATAATAGATGATTTTTTTAACATGAAGGGTGACATTATATTTTTTTCTACTTTAGATTTCTACCTACAATATCTAGTGCTTCCAATTGGTTTCAGAGTTTTTTATTGAATATTTTTTCTTTAATTAAGTTTTGAAGTCAAACTAATTACAATTCAAACATAGGTAGATCAATAACATGTAAGTTTTTTTATGTATCAAAATTTAAATTTTTTTTGCTGGATCAAGGACTTCAATATCTGGTGCAATCATATTTTTCAAAAAAAATTGATAATATTCTATTTTTCCACATGTCCAAAATAGAGAGCTTAATTTTTGATGAAAAACCTACATTCATAAGAAATAAAAAATATGTGATCTATCTAAAGGGGTTTGATCTAAAGTGGTTTGATCAAATACTCTTCAATTGTAATCTTTCAAATGAAAATTTTTAAGGCTTAATTTATTATATTTTCTAAAAATATGCGATTTTAGTAAAAATTAGAATCTCCAAGAAATTGTAAACCAGTATTGTGGGATCACCGTAATTTAAAGTTCTTCAATGTTAGCCTTAGGGGTCAAATTAACAGACATGTGAGTAAATTTCCTATTTAAACAAGCTTCCAAATTATTATTTCATCTAAGCAATGACTATTTCATCATACATTCATGGGATCAAACCAAGCAAGCAAGGCATAAGCATTTGAAGTCTTCACAAGGTCATCAAGATAGCATTCAAGATCAATTCTAAGGCATTAAAGAGAAAGATTCTTCATCCATTGTTGCAGAAATTCAATTCACATCATTAGATGAAACATATTAAGCATAAAGCATGTTAGTGAGCTAATGTTGTGATGTAGCATTAAAGATCCAAGACCTAGCATTATTCTAATCTTATTGTCAAAGATCGAGATCTACACCCTTCATGACCATTTCATGTTGAGTTGTAGATTTACAAGACATAATTCAAGGTATTATTTTTCATGTTTCATGTCTTATGTCCTATGTTCCATGTTTCATGTTCATCTTTCATTATTTCATCTTTTGGTTTAATTACCCAAATGGGGTTTCACCAAGGCAAACCCCCATTCTCTAACAATCAACAAGATTTCTCCTTTTACATGTGTGATTAGAGATCTAGGTATCTTGGATCTTTAAATATCATTGAAGAATATGTTTCAAACTTGTTAGAGTCATCTCTCTCCTTGCAAGGTCAAAATCTTCACAAAAAGTCACTTACAACTCCGAAAATCAAGTTTTCGGATCCGAACACCTAGAGGAACAAAAAGAGTAGATTGATAGGCGCATATTAGAAATTTGAATTTTCAAATATCCAAACTAGACTCATTCACAACAAGTGGTGAATGAGTCTCATTTTTGGTCAATATTGAGATTTTTGCAGTTTCAAATACCCTTTTCTGAGAAACCTATTCTTGTGCAGAAACCTTGATCTAGGACCGATTTTTCCAAATTGGTGAATGAGTCATAGTGGGCCAAAATTTTAGACTAAATAGCATTTCTAGTCTCCATAAATTTATAGGTGCACACTTTCAATTTTAGAGCTTTTTGTTTTGTTTCATTTGCATTTCTAGGTCATTTTGCATATCACATTGTATTTTCCAGCATCTTCTTTTCCAAGTCCAAACTTGGTGGCGAACCCCTCATTTCTTATCATTCAACCCCCCTAGAACATTCCTTTGCTAGATTTCAATCTCCTTTGCATTGAAATATCAATGGTTTGTTCTTGAGTGAAACACCCAATAAGAAATTTGACCTCTCTCCTTTTAGGTCTAAAACCCTAGAAGCCCTATAGGGAGGTCACCATTTTCTTCGTTTCAAGACTTAATTTTTCCCATGAAATTACAAAAAAAATCATTTAAAACTAAAATAGTAAAAATAAATTATATGTGTACAACATATAAGTAATTGAACAATTGTTAGGTGTAAAAGAGACTCCATTGTAGTTATGGTTTAAAACTAGCGGGGTTCTATCCAAGGAGGTTTGATCTAAGGTGGTTTGATCAAATCCTCTTCAATTGGAATACTTCAAATGAAAATATTTAAGGCTTAATTTATTATATTTTCTAAAAATATGTGATTTCATTAAAAATCAGAATCTCCAAGAAATTGTAAACCAATATTGTGGGATCACCATAATTTAAAATTCTTCAATGTTAGCCTTAGGGGTCAAATTAACAGTCATGTGAGTAGCTTTCCTATATAAACAAGCTTCCAAATTATTATTTCATCTAAGAAATCACTATTTCATCATAGATTCATGAGATCAAACCAAGAAAGCAAGGGTTAAGCATTTGAAGTCTTCACAAGGTCATCAAGATAGCATTCAAAGTCAATTCTAAGGCATTCAAGAGAAATATTCATCATCAATTGTTGCAGCAATTCAATTTACATCATCATATCAATAATATCAAGCATCAAGCATGTTAGTGAGCTAATGTTGTGATGTAGTATTGAAGATCCAAGACCAAGCATTATTCTACTCTTACTGTCAAAGATCAAGATCTACACCCTTCATGACCATTTCATGTTGAGTTGTAGATTTACAAGACATCATTCAAGGTATTATTGTTTATGTTTCATGTCATATATTCCATGTTTCATGTTCATCTTTCATGTCCTATATTTCATGTTTCATGTTCATCTTTCATTATTTCATCATTTGGTTTAATTACCTAAATGGGGTTTCACCAAGGCAAACCCCCATTCTCTAACAATCAACAAGTCTTCACCTTTTACATGTGTGGTTGGATGTCTAGGTATATTGGAGCTTGAAATATCATTGAATAATATGTTTTAAACTTGTTAGTCATCTCTCTCCTTGCAAGGTCAAAATCTTCACAAAAAGTCACTTACAGCCCCAAAAATCATATTTTTGGATCTGAACTCCTAGAGGAATAAAAAGAGCAAATTGATAGGTGTAAATTAGAAATTTGAATTTCTAGAAAATCCAAACTAGACTCATTCGCCACAAGTGGTGAGTGGGTCTCATTTTTGGTCAATTTTGAGGTTTTTGCAATTTCAAATACCCTTTTTCGAGTAACCTTTTCTTGTGGAGAAACATCGATCTGGGACTGATTCATCCAAATTGGTGAATGAGTCATAGTGGGCCAAAATTTTAGAATCAATAGTATTTCCAGTCTCCATAAGTTTATATGTGCACACTTTCGATTTTAGAGCTTTCTGTTTTGTTTCATTTGCATTTCTAGGTCATTTTGCATATCACATTGTGTTCTCCAACATCTCCTTTTCCAAGTCCAAATTTGGTGGTGAACCCCTCATTTATTATCATTCAATCCCCCTAGAACATTCCTTTTTCTAGATTTCAATCTCCTTTGCATTTAAATCTCAATGGTTTGTTCTTGAGTGAAACACCAAAAAAGAAAATTGACCTCTCTCCTTTTAGGTATAAAACCCTAGAAACCCTAGAGGGAGGTCACCATTTTCTTCGTTTCAAGACTTAAATTGTCTTGTGAAGTTAAAAAAAATTCATTTAAAACCAAAATAGTAAAAATAAATTATATGTGTACAACATATAAGTAACTGAACAATTGAAGTCTTCAAGTTAAGTAAACAAATAAATATATAATATTTTTAAAAAATAAATCAACACTTACCAACACATCCATTGAGCCATGTCCAGTGTTGTAAAGCATCTATTTAACATCATCTCAGTTCTTCAAAAAACATTCCAAAATAGTAGGATACATAGCTTCTATCATGAACTGTATCATCACTGATATAAAAGTGAACCTCTTTGATGATAATCCGTTCATCTGTGCTATTTTGTATGTCATCCACGTGTTTTTCAGCATGCCTACAAAAAACTTGTATAAATATTGAAACTTGCTCTAAATGATAATATTGACTTTGAATCTTAGTTTAAAGACTAAATGTATAGTTTTGAGAGAAATAAAAAATAGAGAGAATACAAACTGGTGGAAAGCAATTCTTTGAGTCACGAAATTGCTTAGCTTTCCACCTAGCACCATAACAATGTTCAATATGTGGATATATGATATTGCAAAATTTATTCATAAACTCATTGTAAGGCAATTCACTCTCTCTAAGAATAATTTTTCTAGCCTCAACACCTAACTTTATTGATTTTTTATCATATTCAAATATCTTCCACTTAACTTGTATTGAATGATCAATATTATCAACCTATAAAAGATTCTTAAAATTTCCACAATCATTACATATATTTTTTATACAGTGCACTTTGAATTCATCTAAATCTTCTGATTTTTCACATAAAAGAGACTTCACAAATTGTGTTGTACTTCCAAGGATGACTATATTTGGATTAATTATTGCCATAACATTTTTATATGATTGTAGGTGTACATTAAATTCAACATGATTTCAACAACAAGAAGTTTCATGTACTTTATTTATATGTACAAAACCTGGTAATAGTCTCTCAAACATTATTTGACAAATCTTCACATCTAAAAATTCTTGCTTTAATTTTCTTCAAAAATTTCACTTTGTGTTTTATCTATAAAAGGTTTTGGATGTGGAATTTTTTTACCATCTTCACCTTTTATTTGTATAGTTTCCCTTCTATTGGAAGAAACACGAGAGTGACTAGTCTAATATTCAATCACGTATTCCTTTGCATCTTCTAAGATTCTATATTTTCAAGGAACCCTACAAATATTTACCCAATTATTCTCAATTTTTCCATCCAATCTATTTCTCTTTGCAATATATCTTTGAACAGTTCTCCTAGAACATTGAGTAATTGGTGAATTTCCTAAACTTGTCTTCTATGTGATATTTTATTACTAGAAATTATAGTCATCAATACTCTATGTGCAACACTTAAATCAACAACTCAACTCTTACTTTCAATAGAATTTAATGCTTCTTGTAGGTTTTCAATTATTGATTTCTTTAATGAACCTAATGACTTTTTCTTATTATCAACCCCTAACAACTCAAAAACAGGGGTCATTTCTTTCCTCCTAAATAAATTTGCAAATAACCGCGCTCTTCTAATTATAGAACTTTCTTCAAAATATTCATCCCATATTCTTTTAGAGTGTAATTTTATTTTGCTTTGTGATAAGATATTATCAAATGAAATATTATTTAAAAGAGAATCATCATCCATCTACATCAGATTTTTCGTACGATGGAAATTTTTTTTATCATCACCTTGTTTTGGTACCTGTTCTACTTAGTCATCAACAATTTCTATGGGTTGTTCTCGAGTAGATGTTCATTCATCGATATTTTTAGTATCTCTTCTTCGATGATACAACATTTTTCTCGATTTTTTATTCCCCATCACAAATTGTTCAAATTTGAATTCACCTACATACAGACATAATACATACAAATACTTTAACCTCTATTTTTGAAGATCTACCTACATTCAAAAAATCATTGATTTAATCAATTACTCATTTCAGATTATGGTACCAGAGAATACAACTTTTCCTCTATAGAAATTAGTGTTTTTTTTTCCATTTTTTTGTAATTAATAATTAAAAAAAGTCTAAAAAAGGCAAAAAAAATCTAGTCCAAATTCATTTCAGATCATGGTATTTGAGAATATAACTCTTCCCGTGTTGAATTCATAATTTTTTTACTCTAAATTTTTGTAATTTAATAATTAAGAAAAACTATAAAATAAAAAAATAAAAACATATTTTTTCAACTAAAAGGGTTTTAGTCGAAATAGTTTCAGTTGAAGCCTTTTTTACCACAACCCTTTTAGTTGAACGGTTTTTGGTCAAAACCCATTCGGCCAAAACTGTCCAAGTGGCATCACACTTGGCAACCAAGTCACCGTTTTTTTTAATTTTATGAAACTTTCAACTTCTAATAAATATTTCTTCAATGAGAATTATTTTTAAAAAAAAGAAAAAAACCCTTTTCTGGAGATTGAAATGCTAAATATTGATATGTGTATGTGTATGTGTATATGCGTGTATATGTGTATGTGTGCATATGTGTATATGTATATGTGTTTATATGTATATTGATTAGTTTTAGTATATAAATATTTTAAAATAATGCAAGTAGGTTGTTCAAGTTCAAAAAGAGGTTGATTTGAAAAAAATAGTAAAGCATGATATAAATAATTGGAAAATATATGGTGCCCTAGAGGAGTGAATCCTCTTCAAAAGGGTATAATTTGGTTTTTGAAAATAGAAAAAAAAAATTAAGTAGTAAGTGACATCAAAATGAAAACTATGAATTTCTGGTTTGAAAGGCATACCGGTAGGAAAGAACCAGGAATAAAACCTCTGGTTATATCCCATAACATTACAAAATTTGGCCTATGGCCCAACAACATACTACAAAATTTTCCATCAGTTTTTTACAATTTCACCCCATGACCGAAACTCCTATCAATGTTTTACAAATAACTGGCTATAGAGCCACCACCTTTTCCCTTTTTTTCGAACATGTGATTCTATGAGACAAAAAATGAGTAGGGAGGCGTTCTCTCCAAACCAACCTCTATAAAAACTTTGGCATGACCCAAGATATATCAACGATGAAGCATTATAGATTACGAAAATGAGTTATTTTCAAATTCCTTCATACGTTTAGCACACGGAGAAATTTCATCCTGTATTTCAGATTGCCCTTCTTGTGCTTGGCCACCGAGATTCTCTTCCCTAGCAAAGAAGTCAATCCGTTGAAGGGGCACCAATTCCTTCTCAATCTGTTCCTCCATGATAATGTGAGCCCTTGCAATTAGATTTTGAGAAACAGCTTTAGAGCATTCTGCTTCATCTTCAGCTTGATCCCTATGTATGTAAATATATTTTAATTTTGAACCTGCAAAAGGGTTAATTGACAAATGTTGCACATGATCATGTAGGTTAAACATAGCATAAATATTTTCCATGATATCAATGTCCATTGATACGCACACCTGTTTGCAGTGTTTTTTTAAAGCTCTTAACAATACATAGCCATTTCTATATTGAAGAGCCAGCCTTATGGCTTCAAAGATTTCTTCAAAACCTGACCGCAACTTCAAATATTCATGAGGAAACATACCTCCAATATACCCCTCTCCTTCAAAAAGATTATAAGCTTGAACCACAACTAATATAGGATTCTTATCTAAGAATTGGGGTTTTGCAAAATTTTCAACATTGATTTCTAATTCCTGCAGAGATTGAAGCAAATCCACCAAATTAGAAAGGAAGATAGACAAAACCTGAGATGGGAATAACAACTAACATGCTCATGGGCATGTGACCTCCACACCAAGCATAAACCGAATTGAATCCTTTGCTCTCATGTAGTCAATATTAAATAGAAAATTGAGATCCTCTAGAGTGAGGCTATTTTTGAAAGGCCGCTCCCAAGGCTACATAGAGTAGTTAATTCTAGAGTTCCAAGGATGGATATCCATAAGTGCAACAATAAGAACAAAAATATCCAATTCAGAGAAAAAATTGCAAACAACACTTTCTAGAAAATACTTTACACAAATGAAAGAAAAAATTGATTTTAAAGCCAAGTAGATATCAATGAAGAAAGTGCACATTTCTTGGAGAGCATGATGATAATTTAAGGCAAGAAAGGATATATTAATGAATGCAAATCCTTTGTGGTGTGACGAATCATGTGAAATCTACCATAGTTCATCCCGTGAGATTAATGCGGAGTATTGCTAGCCAGATATTTGTACCACAAAATTTAGGAACACATAAGCCCCATCATTTTCTAAAAGGGTCATGAAATAAAATGGGATGGTAGATTTCCACATAATACCTGGCCTGTCCCATCATCAGGCCAACAAAATTTCACATCACTCCAAAAAAGATGACGCAACTAGAATGTACCAATTGGGCTTGTATAAGTGCTAACAGGAGGAAGGGAATTTCCATTAAAAAAAGTAAGCAATGATGACCTGGGTCGAGGTATTACATGGCAAGACCAAATTTAGCAAGTTAAAAACCCACACCAAATCAGCAAAATTGGGGGTCAAACCAAATTTGTTAAAGTAAATCAATTTTTTGTAATAAAATCAGCCCCGATGTTATTATGAGGGGTATCCTGAACGATGAGATCTTTTATGTGTTGATAATCTGATAGTGAAGTCACATCAAAAGTATATAAATTTCCTGCTTTAAGCTTCCCAAACTGGCTAGACAGTGTGCTAACTTGTTACCTTCCCTATAGGTATGTGTGATCATATAGTTTGGAAATTTATCAAGAAGAGCCCATACTCTTTGAAGAATGTACCGAAGGCTCCAATTTTCAATTTTCCTTTCCTTACAAGCATTAATAATTAGGAGTGAATCTCCTTCAATATGGATGTTCTTGATGCCCATTTTCAATGCCATCTCCAAACCAATTAACATTGCGTTTGATTCAACTATATTGTTAGAGCCACTATGGAGGTATTTTGAACATAACACAAGGTTCTTACCCTTATAATCATGGGGGCTAATACCTACCCCTTATTCACCTAGATTCCCTTTAGATGTGTCATCAAAGTTCAACTTGATAAATGTTATTATGATAAAATGTAGAATAAAATTTCATTTTTTTTCCATGCCTTGGATATTGAAATCACCTATTTGAAAAATAAATCAAGAGAAAATGAAGTTTTTTTCTATTTATTTCTTGACGTCAACTAAATGTTACTCTTTCTTTAAATTTCCAGCATTACAAAATCTTCTCTTAAATTGATAAAAAAATATCAAAACAATTTTTTTGAAAATTAAAAAATTACAAGAATAAACTTCAACAAGAGTTCTACATTTGATTAGTTTACAACATTTTGAAATTCAAAACATATAATACTTTTATGTGGTCGAATTTTATAAAAAAAATTCATGTTGGTCGATTCCTTTATAAAGTGTGGCATAGGTTTGTACTTTTACCCTACAACCTTTAGCATGCATTATTCATACCATTATATGTTGTGTGTACCCCAAACAAGCTATAATATATGATAGCCTATTATATATATATTATAATGTATATATCTACATTATTTATAATATACATATATGTATATTTATGACATATAAATATTAAATCAAAATATGTCAAATATATATATCATTAATGTATATGTATACATATATATATTTCATTATATTTTTATTATATACATGCATACATGTGTTATCATCCTTTAATATGATGACTCATATATATATTAGTTTATTTATATATACTTATATTAAATATATTCATATATTTGATGATCGATTCCTCTCATGGACAATACATATCTACATGTATATTTAATATGCATATATTCGTACATGTATGTTTACTCCCAACCTTCAAGTAACTCAAAACTATCAAAGATATTTAATTTCAGATGTCTAGATGAACAAAAGGAATCATAAGCAATTAACTCAAACTTCCTATCAATTGAAAGGAACAACCACATGGTTTAACACATGTCATAATTAAATCATCACATAAACTATGACCAAAGATTTCTTACCCGATTCACAAAATAACTCAACTCAACTAGACCAACTAGGAAGTGAGTGTGCATATGCTCAATTAGGTTCATAAGGTTTACCATACCAATTTCTTCTCCTAATTGATACTCTCCCTCACATACCTGAGGTCTTGACTCCAACCTACATCCAACTTAGTTCATCACAAAGGTAATTAGCCTTTCATATGAAATTCATTTGCTTCATAAATCATTTACATTATCCAAGCATTAAAGCAATTATTTATAATACACATTCATCATTTCATCTTCCATTAGTATATACAAAACATAATTATACCTTAAAAAGCAATAACATCTAAATGCATATTTAAGTATTTCATTCACCTAGTAAACATATTAAATTGTCAATTTATACTATTATCATTTTTACTCATGAAGGTAAAAGAAACCCGGTAACTGAGAGACAGGGTGTAACATGCTTCCAATAAATTTCTTCCTTCTCAATAATGTTGTGTAGATCACTTAACAAAGTATTTTCTTTAAATCAACCAAAATTGTCAGAGCTCCCAATTCCATATCCTTTTGAACTTGTCTGAGTTGCTCCTTTAGGGATTTTTTTGAGAAAATATTTACCAAAATAATTCTTATTCCAACCTTTCAGAATATGATAGATTTTAGTTTGAAGGAAAGTCCAAACATAGCTAAACCAAAGACTTTGATACTCCACTAATCCAAAAAGATCTCTTTAAGAAGAGGGTGGTGCAATCAAATCAATTCAAACTAAAAGGGATGCTTGGCCTTAGGAGGAGGGGTTTTCTAAATAGGAGAAGAGGAGTATGATCATAGTTGATCCTCAGGAGAGAGGATAATGAGAGAGTGGAAGACACATCCTAAGTGGAGTAAACAAGGCAACAATCAAGTCTGACCTAAATAAGGTTATCTCCAACCCTTCTTGATAGACTAGGTGAAAGAGAATCCATCAAGCTCTATGTCAAATAGGCCACACACTAAAAGGAAGTTATTAAAACCCAATATCATTTCACTCAAATATATATTACCTACCATCCTCTCGGATAGGAAGAGAGGAGTGTTAAATTTTCCCAAACCCATCCAATGATTGTGTAGGCAAGAGCTTTTATATCCCAATAGATTGGATCAAGTACTTCTTTTGAGAACAACATTATTAGGCGCATAAACATTGGAAAGAATTCACTCATGCAAACCTTAGATTTGGGAGAAGCGAACATTATGGAAGTTTCTATCCTTAGAAATCATAGAACTATTGAGGAAGGGTTTCCACATAATGATCAAATTACTAGAAGCCCCCTCCACATCAATTGCCTCATAAAGGGCATTGGGCCAAATGTATTTACTCAATTTATCAAAGTTAGCAATAGTCATCTTAGTTTCTTGAAAAAGTAAAATTCCAAGCCTAAATTCTATAATGAGATCCCTAACAATGTGCTTCTTATGAAGGCTATTGAGCCCTTGAATGTTCCATGAGAGGATTTTTGCAAGTATAGATGTATTTGATGGTGTTGTCATTGATGTCAACATAGTTCAAGCTTGATTACAGATGGTATTTATATAGATGATATATTATAGAAGTTCTTAGAGTACATGGAGATATATTTATGAAGTTATAGTTATGTTTTTGCCAAGTGCTTTTGAGAAAATTTGAGAAATAATGAAGAGATGATGAAAATATTGGAAATTTTGATGCTATATATCATGAAGAAAATTTTCTTGGATATTCAAACAACAACAAGGCTTATACATGTTTTAATAAGAGACTGAGGAAAATAATTGAAAGTGCTAATGTAAAGGTTGATAAAGCTATATATAGACAAGTGGAAATAAATGAAGTTGAACCTAATGATCCTATCTGTGTGCAAATACAAGAAAAAGAAAAGGATGAGAAAATAAAAAAATGATGAAAAGGAAGAGACTTTGGGACCTACACCTAAGAATCCTAAATATGTTCAGAGAAATCATCTTGAGGAATAGATAATTGTAGACAAAAGTGAAGGAGTGAAGGTAAGAAGAAAAGTGGTTGAGGTAAACTTATGTTTAATTTCTAAGATAGAACCTAAGACTGTGAATGAAGCATGTAATGATGAAATCTGGGTTAGAGAAATGAAAGAGGAACTACAATAGATAGAGAAGAATGAGACATGGGAACTATTCCCTAGACCTGCGAACAAGAAAGTAATTGGTTCAAAATGGGTATTCATAAACAAGTTGAATGCAAATGATGAAGAGACAAGAAATAAAGAAAGACTTGTATGTAAAGGATATTCACAAGTTGAAGGAATATATTTTGAAGAAATTTTTGTGCCTGTAGCATTAATGGAAGCCATTTAAATTATCTTAGCATTTTGCAGCTCATAAAGGCTTCAAAGTATATCAAATGGATGTCAAGTATGCATTTCTAAATGGAGAATTGGAAGAAGAAGTATATATGGAGCAAACAGAAGGTTTTCAACTATGTGAGAAACTGAACATGGTTTGTAAGTTAAAGAAGGCATTATATGGACTTAAACAAGCCCCTAGAGCTTGGTATACAAAATTGGATAGATACTTGACAAAGCACGAATTTAGCAAAGGGTCCATAGACATCAATTTTTACTTTAAAGATGAGAAAAAAAGATACTAATAGTTGTGGTATATGTCAAGATGACATCATATTTTATGGAAATGAAGCTATGTGTAAGAAATTTAAAGTATCTTATTTCTAGATTAAACTGTGTATAGTTTTTGTTTCTGGTATCCAAAAACTATACACAGTTCAATCTATAAACAAGATACTTTAATGATATGGACTGTGGAAATCTAATGTCTTTATAAGAAATTTTCTAAAGAGATAGAAAAATAATTTGAAATATCTATGGTTGGTGAATTGAATTTCTCCCTTGGACTTCAAGTTAATCAAACTAACAAAGGGATATTCATTTCACAATCCATGTATGTTGAAGAATTGTTAAAGACATTTGGAATGGATGATCCCAAACTAGTTTGTACCCCAATAGTAACTGGATGTAAGCTGGGTAAGAATGATGAATCTGCTAAAGTTGATCAGAGCATGTGCAGATCTATGAATGGTTGACTATTGTATCTTACTACTACTAGACCTAATATCATGCATGTAATATGTTTAGTTTCAAGATTTCAAGTTGAAAATAAAGAAGCGCATATAATAGATGTGAAGAGGATATTCAAATATCTTAAAGGAACTCCATATTATGGGCTATGGTATACAAAGGATAATGATTTCACATTTAATGTCTACACTGATGTAGATTGGGTTAGTTGTATAGATCATTGAAAGAGTACAAGTGGTGGTGCATTCTTCCTTGGAGGAAGATTAGTTTCATGGTTGAGCAAGAAACAAGATTCAGTTTCTTTATCCATTGCAGAACCGGAGTCTATTGCAGCAACATCCTATTGTACACAAGTATGTTGGATGAAGCAAACTTTGATCGATATAGGTGTGGTAAGTAATGAACATATCTCTATATTTTGTGACAATACAAGTGCTATAAGAATTTCAAAGAATCCAGTGATGCATTCTAGAACAAAGCATATATCTATCAAGTATCACTTCTTGAGGGAGAAGGTATTGAAGAATAAAGTTAGACTTGAATATGTACCTACCAAAGAAAATTTTGCAGACATATTCACTAAGGACCTTCTAAAGGATAATTTTGAGTATCTCAAAGGGAAGTTAGGGGCTATTTCCCATCCTTCCTTAAACTAAGTACACATGGAGGTGAATCAGTCTAGTGGATTCACAAAATCTTGTGTTTAGGATTGATGATTGAGGTCTACTCCTCGAGGGGAGTAGAGAAGTGCATTCTTACAATATGTAATGTGTGTGTACTCCTTAGGGAGAGTAAAAAAAGCTTTATATGGTAATAATTTCCTTTTCCATTGATGTCAAAGGGGGAGAGAGAATCATGTGAAAATTTTATGCTTGGGAGGTTGTTGCTTCTGAAAATCATGTATGGTTGTCTTTGATGGATTTTCACATCATGTGTTGCCATAAATGACAAAGCGGGATATTGTTCCAAGTATGGATGTGTTTGATGGTGTTGTCATTAATGTTGTCATTGATGTTAGCATATTTTAGGCTTGAGTAAATATTGTATTTATATAGATGAGATACTGTAGAAGTGCTTATAGTACATGGAGCTATATTTATGAAGTTGTAGTTGTGTTTTTGCCAAGTTCTTTTGAGAAAATTTGATAAATAATGAAATATGTGTTGAAATGTGTTATGAGTGCACTCTAGTATTGTGCTCCATATTTCTCTTGTGTTGATCCTATACATGTGTGGATTTGTAATTATGTTCATAAGCTTTAATGGATCATATATCTTTAGTTTTAACTTCTAGATCGATGGAGAGTAGAAGATGTGTTCACTAGTGTCTGAACTAGTTTGACAAAACTATCTATTTGTCAACTAGGAGAAATGTTTTGGCTCTGTAGTCATCTAATAATTGGTTTCAGATCTTGAAGATCTAGGAGATGACTCTTTTTGATGGTTTTTGTGTTCTAACAATTTTGTTTGTGGTTTGGCACTATGGAAGACCTGCTCCAGAGCTCCTGTGTTTTGGCTAGTTGGTCTGGGTGGACTGGTGAAGAGTTCTCTATAAATGAAGTTTATTGTAATTGTTGCATATGTACTTGAGGTGTTCTTAGAGATGGTAAAATGTTTGGTGAAGTGTGTTGAGTGATCCAGATGAGATTATCTTGTTGGAGATGTGTGTACTTCAAAGATCATTGGTGTTTTCATTAGGTTTGGCCGACTTGGTGTTTGCATGTTACATTAGGTTTTTGCATCGACTTAAGAAAGTGTGTTCTTGATCCAAGATGTTGTTTGGGTCCTAAATTAAATATGTAATTGATACTCTCTCATTCTTATTCACCGCGAGAATGTTGAGTAGTCAACCTAGTTTGAATTTGTAAATAAAATTGTATAGTCAACCTTGGAGAATGTTTCTAAGGTTGAAGATGGTATAAAATCAAATCAAGTTGTGGAAAATTTCATATCCATAATCCATGAATCGAGCGAGTGAAGTGAGTGAACAAGTGTGAAAAGAAGAGAGTTGAATAGAGAATTGAGGTAATAGATCTTTAAGGTGTTAGATTCCTGAAAGCAATGAGCTAATGGAATGTACAATAGTTTAATCAAGTTGTGAATGTGTGGAACCCTAGTGGTGGATCATCATTTATCTTTTTTATTCTTCTATAGGAAATGAGCCTCCTTTCTCGATAGTTAGTTTTTGAAGGTAGTGAGCCCTTGCATTTGGGTAGTGAGCCTTTTATATCTAGGTAGTGAGCCCTCTAGCAGTGAGCCTTTGCATCTGGTATTGCATTACTTCTATATTGTGAGTTAATCCTCACATTGGTTTTTCCCTCATTGGGTTTTCCACATAAATCCAGTGTCTCTAGTGTTTTATTTCTATCATTTGAATTTCATGTTTACACTTAATAACACATTGAATTTAAGATGCAAATATTAAGTTTGTAACTAAAGTGATTTGATACAACTGATTCACCCTCCCTCTTAGTTGTCTTGTTCATTTCAACATGGATCAACATTTCTTATTTTTTCTAGAGCCAACCTACTTCAAAATCACTTGGCTCCCATTAGTAATATCCCTTGTAGTATTTTTCTATCTAGGATTTTTAGAAAATTACTTGGCAAGGTGATCCCACAACAATGGGTTACAATTTTTGGCCAAACTTCACATTAAAATCAATATTTTTCACTAGATCTTCACTTTCTTACACCTATAGCAACTAAACCATTAAGAATTTCAAGATGAATCAAACTAGTAGTTTGTAAGATTTTGTGTGTAGATTCTAATTATATTTTCTTAAAAAAGTAGAAAATAAATTGTGAATCCTTTTATGTAATTTTTATTAACTTATTTTTTCTACTAAACATCATTTTTAAAAAGTGATGTTTACTTCGGATCACATAAATTTTTTTATACAAACGATTCAATTCTAATTTTTAGAATACAGATTTTTCACACCAATATATAGTGCATGGATATTTTGTCATAATTTTTGGTTACTTATTTTTTTTAATTAATTTTCAAAGCCAGAGTAATTATAATTTGGACAGGGATGTACTTCGTCCTGCATAACTTTTTTTTTTTGTATGCATTTGAATTAACTTATTCTTCTTCTTTTTTGAATAAGGACATCAATACCTAGTGCACATGTACGTTTTAGAAAAAAAATTCTCTATTTTCTTATTTTTTGTATGTATGAAATAAAGAACTTGATATTCATTGAAAAACCTACATTCACAAGAAATAAAAATAAACATAATAATGAAATTAAATATATTTAAAATTATACTTTTTGGGAAGCTTATAATAAGGGATACATACTTACAATACATAAAATTTCAATGAATTCATTTGATCACCCAAAAGGTAAATCAAGTGGTTTATTCTTATCGTTTTGATAGGTGTAGAAGAGACTCCATTATAGGTATGATTTCAAACTAACAGGATTCTATCCAAGGGGATTTGATCTAAGAGGTTTTGATCAAATCCTCTTTAGTTAAAATCATTTAAATGGAACCTTCAAAGTCCTAAATCATTATATTTTCGAAAAATATGGGAGTTTAGCAAAAAATCAAGATGTCCTAGAAAGTGTAACCCATTATTGTGGTACCACCCACTACCAGTTTTGGAACTACTCCAACCAATAGTTGACTTCCTTAGACCCACTAGCCTAGACAAACCTAAAAAAACTTCCAAAACTAGAGTGGATCCCCCCTTAGGTGAGGCCAATAGCACCACCAGATCAGGATTTGGAGGAGCCACATAAGGGATAACCAAGATCAAGGAAGACACCATAAGGGATAGAAACTTCACTCTGACTTCCTCAAGAATAGGGTCAATGACTAACAAAGGGGTGTCAGTAGGGAAACACTATTCAATACTCTAGGATCAGGAGGGAAGTAGGGAGAGGGGATCTGATAGGGATAGGGTTGACTCCAAGGACTCAGGAACCATGGAGGAGAGTAGAACATGCAATAAGTGGGGTTTAGAGAGACCAAACTCACCGACTAGAGAATGGTTTAGAGAACAAACCTTGGGACTAGTGGGAAAGGCTAGCGTCGACACCAATTTGGGAGGAAATGCCAAAGAGTTCCTCCTTTCAATTTGATGGAACTAGGGAGACACATTCTTTCCCTTTTCTAGGGGTTTGAGACCTTAGGCACTCTTTTAGGACATACATTGCAGAGATGACCAAAAGAAGAGTAAAGTTGATAAAAGAAAGAAATTTTTCATATTCAATGGCTTGAGACCACTTACCAAGCTTGGACTTCAGAATGACAAAGTACAAGAACACTTTGTTGGGTTCAATACTCACATAGAAGTGATCAAATACCAACCTAGACCATTCCTTAGTCACATATTCTAAAGAGAGGAAGTTACCAAAAGAGTTGGCCACACTAGCAACAATCTCCTCATCCTAAAACTCCAAAGGAAGCCACGAGAGTTGAACCTAGGTCAAGAGAGTAGCTGCCAAATGAGAAGAAGGATCAAAACATGGGTGTCATTTGCATAGAGCTAGACTATACTTAGCGAAAAAGTAAGGACCTCCAATTAAGGTCTTCAAGTAGTCCTCTTGAAGAGAAAATTTGAAGCAAAAAAGGCCCTTAGGGAGAGCAGAAATGAAAAAGGAACCTTTAATAGACCATCGTGATGATACCCATTTCTGAAAAAATTCAATGTTGGGAAACCTTCCTATAAACCTTTCGATAAGATAATTTTCCATTTTTATTAATGAATAATCAATATAAGGATCTTTTATTTTTATGGTGGCACCCTCATTAGAGTGTAGTACCTGGACCCCATCATCAGTAGAGCTAGCCTTTTTGGTGTCCAAAAAAAGAGCTTTCCAATTTGGTGGTGAAGGTACCCTTTGAGAAATAGAGGAAGGAATAGACAGTGACCCACTAGGACCATGACTACCATTGGGAGACATGCCCTACCCGACAAAATTGCTACAATCATCTCACACCAAAGGATGAAAACCAGGAGATTCTTGTCCAACTCCATCATCTCATGCACCAATCATTTCAAAACTTCCATACAATTATCATTATTTTTATTATTGTTGATTTTTAAAATATTTTATAAATTTCCATATAAATATAATTTTTTACAATTATTTTTAATTAATTGATCATATTTTTTAAATGGTAATTTAGAAACTATTCATACAAAATAATAATTAAAATAATTACATCCTATAATAACCTATGGCAATGGAAAAATTATTTGTTTACTTTTCCTTGCTTGCTTGGGCCCTCATTAAATTATGCTTAATGTTGCCTTGATTTAGTGTTTTAATTTGTTTAACACATTCGCATTAGGTATTGGGCCCTTGTGAACTAGGTGGACATAATTGTTCCTTATTCAAGGTGTTGTAAAGTGTTGTAACACAATTTCACACTAATCTATGGTTTTCATAATTAATTGGGCTTCTTTATTCCTTATTTATCTTTATTTTACAACCACAAGCCTTAATTAATGCATCTTTCTAAGGATAATCTCGTCATAAACTAACATCCAATCATAATTCATTTTTTTTTAGATTGTGTGGCCTAGACTTAGTGATCTAGGACTCATACGCCACCTTGGGTGTATGAGTCCCACCTAGGTTTCAAAGCCTTGATCTTGATTTTACATAATTCTAAGCATTTTTCAAAAATGTTTCCCATAGTTAAGCCTAATGGGACTCATATGCCACTTTTGGCATATGAGTCTTATGTAGGCCAAAATAAAATTTAATTCAAATTCTTTGTTGGATTTTATTCTCCTAAATCTTATGTCAACTTGTAGTGTAATTTCAGAAAATTTAGCATAAACAAGTAGAAATGCAAGGTTATTTCACTCATTTTAACCTAATACTTTCAAGAGAGAATTCCTAATAGCAAGTTTATGATTACAAGAGCACTCAAGAGCATTTCTAAATTATTCAAGGGAATAATTATTCATCATTTCTTGCAACAATTTAAGATCCATTATCATGCCAAGTTTATCAAGTATCAAGCATGTTGTTGACCTAGTTTTATGATGTAGCATTCAAGATCCAAGATTAAGCATTGTTTTATACTTATTTCAAGATCTAGATTTGCATTCTTCATGCCCACTTCATGTTTGATTGCAAATTTAGAAGACATCATTCAAGGTATCATTATTCATGTTCCATGTTTCATGTTTCATTTCCTTATTTCATTAACTTGTTATTTGATTTAATTACCTAAAAGGGGTTTGACCAAGGAACACCCCTATTTCCTAACAAAACAACACTTTTCTCTCTCCTTGTGTGTTTACAGGTTTATAGGTTGAAGAAAAAGTGGATTTGAAGCCCTCAAAAGTGCTAGAATGACAAAGTTGCAAAAGTTGTGAAAGTTGTCATGAAAAGCTATCAAGACTTATTGAAACTAAGATCCAGGGGAAAATATCCATCCAATTTGCATGAAATCAATGTGGAAGTGCTTATTTGACCCATCTTCAAGGCCTTGCAAAGTTTCAATTCAATATTATGCTCCTAGGACACCTCACGACAAAATGGGACACTTCACAATAGTTTTGACATATGAGTCCCAGTTAGGGTTTCAGGGAACAATTTATAGGTTTTGTTCCTCTCAATCTACAACTCCAGATTCCAAATTTTAAGCTCTTCAGGACCCACCTAGGACCCATATGCCACAAATAGCATATGAGTCCCAATGAGCATTAAGAGTCGGGATTTCAGGGTTTTGTTTTGATCAGATCTTTCCTCCAGGTGCACCTCTGGTCATTCTTAGTTTTTCATTATGTATTTTAGTTTCATTCTCTAGGTCATCTAGTTAGGTTTTTCATTTCATTTGCATATCTTTTTTTTCCAAGCCCTAGCTTGGTGGTGAACCCTCTTATTATCTTCAATCAAACCCTAGGATGCCTTATTGCAAGATCTCTTTTCCCCTTCCTATCTTCAGATTGAGATCTCTAAGATTTACTTGAGTGTACCAAGTGTGAAATAGGAACCCTACCCTTGTGCTCCATTCCTCAAAGGTGGTGCACACTATTTCCATTGCTACATAACCTACAACCTTTTGAATAGGAAATCATTTCATTATAAAATAAAACTATAATAAATAAAATTAAAAAATATATATAAGAAAATAATATAAAATAAAATAGATTTAAAATATATATAGGAAAACAATATAAAATTAAATCTGCAAACTATAACTTAATTTTTAACTAATTATTAACTCTAGTATTAATCTTTTTTTAGTGAAAAATAAGAGTAAAAAAGATTATAGTAGGGGAGAGGGGTCAGTAGTTGTGCAAGGTCCAACTGTTGTGATAGCACGTGTTCTTATAATATTCATTCTTTCCACATATTTATACTATATATTGTAAATGATTAGTTCATCTAAATCAAAAAATAATCAAATGTTGGTCAAGATGGGAACCATACTTGAGCACATGGGAACTAAGAATGTTATATACAAATTATGAATGCATTCATTAAAAAGTGAAATAAATATATTTTTTGTTTCAAATAAAATAATACAGTTATCCATTATAAGTGTGACATTTATAAAATATGATGCTTAATTTAAACAAGTATTTTTGTCATAGTGAAAATGTTACCTATGTCTACAACTATTGAGTTGTAATATATATGCATTGGAGTGTTTCATATTAATAGTTTTTCTGACCACAAATATAAAAGGTGAGCACAATAAATACCTTGTATTTTCTCATAAAATCTGAATTGTGAAAAAAATATTAGTGTTCAACAATTGGTTCAATTTTGTTGGATATAAGTTGTATGATAAGTTAGATATATGTTGTATGTTAAAGAATAATGTGTCAACTGTTTTTATAATAATAATTTGGTGTTTATTTTAAACTATTTATTTTAGGGATAACAAAAAAATATGGTTACCAATAGATATTTGGTTCATTTAGATTGTATATAAGTTATACTTTAAATAAAATTATAATGTTTTACTAACAAAAAATGATACATATTTTTTCAACTATTAGGGGTACCATGATTAAGTTTCAATGGAACCTTAAAAAGTATTTTTGGACAATTCTGACTAGATGTACTCATATTGCAAGGTGCAATTTCTTCCAGAGAGAGAGGATAGCAAGATGCAACAAAAATTTAAAGCGTTCAACTAGTACAAGCTCCAAAATAGATCAAAGACATGTGTTGGGAATATACTCTAGAACTTTACGATGATGGACCAAAATCATAATTTATTTTAATTAAATTTATATTAATTTTTAAATACTTCATGGCTCAACTCGAGCCTCTTTAATATTTATGTAATGAGAATTTAAAGACATAAAGTTTGTTTACAATCTATTACATAATTTTTTAAAGGTAATCTAAGCCATCTGAAATATAGGATTTAGTTAGAATCTTTCTATAAATATGTAATCTACAAAAGAAAAAGACAACACATAATAGTATTGTTATGTTGTCAACATGTTTTCTGAATATATATGAATAAAGAAACTATTGCATATCAATCTCTAAGTTATTGAAATTATGGATGGAGATTACTTTTAATGAAACAGCTTTTGATTATACTATGCATGTGACCTGAGAACGAATGTAGGAACCCACAAGCTAGCCACTTGAGGGAGGATAGATTAAATAGATGAGTACTTTCCTTTTTTTCATTTCTATTGCATGAATAATAATTATGATTGTAGTTGTTTTTCTATGTTAATTCTGTAAGAAGTCATTAAGACTGTCATCTTAGAGTCTAAAGTTTTGGAGCAATCATTGTATTTCATTTCCATAGTTACTTACTCTTAACTGTTAGAACTGTTACTTTTATTAATCATATGTTTCATGGATTGTTTACAAGTTTTTATACTTTTGTAGTTTACATACTCCTTAATTTAGTCATTTTTGTGCTTTCTTATTTAGTTATCATATTTTCTAGATTAATTATCTTGTGCTTTCTAGTTTAAATACTTTCTAGTTTTCTTTAGATAAATTATTTTCCAGTTAACTAGTTAAACAACCCTATGTTAAAATTAATTTTAGTTGCTCAAAAAAATAAGAAAATCTAAGAGAGTTAGTCGAGCCACCTTATAATGCAAACAACCTTGGACACTACTCGATTGACATTTTGAATTTTTATCTTCTAAAGTAATGGGACCTAATGAAATCCTATTAGCAACTAGTAGAAAATCATTGTAGACACCAAAAATGGGTGCCTTCATAATCCAAATATTGGATATAAGAGATATTCCCAATCTATAAAACAAGCTCAATCATGAGAGGTGAAGATGACCAATTTCATAAGGATACAAGTGTATGTGGTGTGAGATAACATGGCAGCGACATTTGTTAGAGTGCAGTAAATGGTGAATCAATGTCTCAATAACCAAATTCAAATTCAATTGTTTTTCAAAACATAGAACTAATCATGAAAATTCCAGTTTCAAGAATGTACTCAAATGTGAAAACCAATATCAAACCTTTAAACCACATGAAGAACTCAAAAAGGAATAACACAAAAGAACCATAACATAGTAATTTCATGAGTGGAAAACCCTCATAGGGACAAAAAACCACTTGGAAAATTGCCTCTCTGGCATAATAAATTCACATTGATTATAGAGCCTCACTTGCTACAAAAATTACTCACTGACAAAGCCTCACTAGCTACAAGAATGACTCACTGGCTTTTCAATGTTGCAACAATCTAACTAGATTTTTAAGTTGACATCTACCTCACTGGAAAATACAACTACCTCATTGGAAAAATATTTTCACATCAAAATGATTTTGAAAATAAGAAGACAAAGTATAATCTCTAGTTTATTAAAAATAATTCCTTGATTGTCTCACTTTCATTTCAGACTCAAGAATTCATAAGTCTATGTTTTCAAATACAATCTGAACTTTTAAAGTGCTTCTCATTTCAAAATAGGTTTTGCATTAAAGCATAATATTGAAACACTAATGATATTCTCAAGTAATTCACATATGCATCAAACCAACATAGTGACTATGTTTCCTCCTTATATACATCATGATAACCTATCCTCATGAATGGAAATCAACCATACAACAATATGGTTTCATAATTGTCAACCAACCTAAATATTTTCATTGTAACCTTATCAACAATGTAAAACCTTGTATATGCAATGCCTTTAGAAACCCATATGAAAAATGAGAAAAACTCAATCGAGACCTTGCATTACACTTAAATCACAAACTAGGATTTTAATAGATAAAAGAACCTGATTCAAAATTTGCAAAGGATAGATATCACCCGTTAAAGTCGAATGTTGAAGACCACATTTTGTAACCACTCTACCATCACAAAAATAAACTATTACATACCCTAAGTCAACCACTACTAGGTCAAAGCAAAGACTCAACTGAACCATAGTAACCCGAGCATAGTAACATCAAACCCCTTAATAATCATGTTAACATCAAATCACCTTGAAATAATATTAATGTATAAACAACTAAGCTCTTCAAATATACTTGTGCAAAAAATGACCAAAGTGAAACCATGTTTTGCAACTGCCATTCCACCTATCTCTCCAAGCTTCATTGAGCCCTAACTTAGCCTTCTAACAATATCTTGTATTTGCAAGATGATAATCATTTAGGCCAAATGATAACAAAACAATGTGTCAAAATTTCCGTCATACCTTTTCACTTTGCAAAACAAGACACATATCATTATGTCAATTTTTAATATCATAGCCTTTATTTTGATGAATGTAATAAACATCATGATGTCAAATTAAAATAACCAATTCTTTGTGTCAGCTAAAACAGCAAGTGCTTTGAGTTTTAAATTAGGGTCTATGTCCATATATGAACTAATGTTGTCTTAATAGTTTATCAATGTTAATTCATAGTCACCCAAAATATCAAACCAATGATATCTCATTCTTTTCACAAGTGTGTCAGGGTGACAACCTATCTTGACATCAATGCCAAAACCACAATGTCAAAGGGGTTTACAACATTATCCACCATAATACAATGCTCTGAGGAGTTACCAATGCCCATATAATATGAATTACACCAAAAATGGAGTGGGATATTCAAGAGGCAAATATGTGCTAGTTACAACATAAGGATCACTATTGAGGTTCTTGTACTCAAGGGATAAGTATATGCATTTACAAGACATACAAATGTACTTATGAGTTGGTTTTATGTTATAATCATTTTTTGAATCCTACTTAAGGAAGTTGGAAACACTATATCAATTAGACTAATATATGAAAATATAGTTCCATTAATAATATTGCTAATAATACTCTTGATCTTCTAAGTTATGTTACCTTATGGTATCACCCCACATTCTTATGATAATCCATTTAATAGATTGGATAGTTTAATTATACTCATCATTTAGTCTAATCCTCACATTAATGATCATTAGTAAGGTATCAAGAGTTGCTCCAAGGATTTATCTCATAGCCTGATCTCAACCACATTGTCAAATTAACAATAATTATCTTTCATTTGGTATAAAATTAAAGTGAGGTTCATTATAGCTATAATAATATATTCATTATCAAAGTTCTTGTATCTAACAGATTTATAGACATCATACAATCATATAAAATATTTACCATGGCATCAATGGATTATCAAAAATACCAAGATTCAACACTAAAAAGATGTTTAATAATGTATGGTCTCAGTGCTACTAAAAAAAGTCACCCTTGCAATTATTATGCAACCAAGTGTCAAGGGTCATATTTATTATATATGATTCTTGGTTCATATTGTAAGGTTATGTTGCTGCTAAATATCTGATCTAGAACTCCTTGTCATCTTATTTATTTTAAAGTTCAAGCATAAAGTACCTAAATACTTAACCCTTGATTATATTGATTTCTTAGTTAATAAATATTCCAAAGCACCCTATAAGTTCATTTCCATGACACAAAGGTTAGGATGATTAGTTAACAAGAAATTATGTTTGTTTCCACAAATCATGCTTATCACTAAACCAAGATGCTATGTCATAGTGAAAATGTAAGCATGAGTGATAACCTTGAACTAAACCATAGTGTGCTAGATAAATATTTAAATCAACATTTTTTTATTATGAGTTTAATGAATCTTGTAATTCAAGACCTTTTTAAGCATACTTGTGGTCTACATAAATTTTATTTGAGCACCTTCAATTTACCTACTCTTTCCTTGAAGGGGTAATACATCTCTTGTTGAAAATGTTATAACTTCAAGCTCATCGATAATCTACCTCAACATGAGAGAGTATAGTCATAAGGAACTAGTAAGTATACAATAGTGATTGTTTATTATTTGCATAGCATTTAACTTTGCAGTTAAATATAACCAACAGTGCACCAACGATTGAAACATGTTATATCACTAACAATTTTGACAAATAGCCTCATTGCAATAATATTACCTTGTAGATGGCCTAACGAGTAGACTTAGATTAAGAATTTAAAACCAAAACATATTCCTCATAACCTGGTCTAACCTCTTGTTCGTAAGGTTTTTACCATACTGTTAAGGGATTGGTTTGAAAACTATGAGTGCAAGTGAAGGCCAACTTTTTTGTTTAATTTAAGGGCTAAACCTTTTTCTTTTCAACTAAGTGCTAATGTCATAATTAACTTTCATATATTTCCTTTTATTAATTAATACCTTTATTAATGAAGCAATCTGATCCTTTCCTTCTATCAGTGGTAGTGTTCATATATTTATTAGAGTTATAAAATCTCATTTCATGATGGTAAAATTAGTAGTAACATTTCTTGGTTATTGGATTCAACATTTTTGGGAAACTTACAACTACTATAAATCTACTCTCCATGCAATTATGAATGAGTGTAACACTAAAAAAAAATTCATGTTATCATGAGATTATTAAGAAAAAGCCTTTGTGGGTTACAACTAGTTTTGGTTCAAGGTTTATTGGATAAAATCAAACAAATTGTAAGATGTTATTAGACCTACATACAATTTTGAAATTCTTTACAACTACTTTTCATAATATAATTAGAAGAAAATAAAACCCTTAGGCACTGAAGGTAGGGAAATTGCAGCTAATTATTATATATGAAAATTTAAATAGCTATTGCTAAGAAAAAAAACCAATGAGCAACACCTAACTTGACAGGGAGATGTTCTACCTTTAAAAATGTCATCAATATGTCATTTCCAACACTTCATTGCTTTGCAATCCTCCTGAAACTCTAGTTAACTTAATTCCAATGTGTTTCTTTGCCTTCCCCCACGCAGTTTCTCCCTCCTTATCCAAAATGACTCCCTCTTGTCATTCCTCCATTTTTCCTTCATCTAAAGTTCCCTCTTTCTTTGTCTGCATTTTCTATGTGCCTCCTTTTATTTCTACCCTTTTTGCTCCCATTTTCCTTCAAAATCAGAGGTTGAATGAGTAGATAGGGGGTCGTGGGGGTTTAAAGATTTGCCCAGATGCCTTTTTTTTTCTCACATCCTGTCATTTGGATGACTCAGGCAATGGGGCACCATGCCTTACAATCCGTTGGCCATACTCAAGTCCACACCCATTTATTTCAACTTGTCTCTTATCGTCGAATGGAGGAAATCACCTCCATAAATGATTCTTTGATGTCCTCTCCCAATCCTTTTTCTTGTCTTGAAAGGAATTTATAAATTACTTCTTTATTTATTTATTCTTTTCATAGCCTTGATCGACATGGATGTGACAAAAGATTTGGACCAAATGCATATTTTTATAAGTTTTAATCATGGGTTCTATTATGCCACTAATTACTTAATCTATAGGAGAATAGTGTTGTGTTTGAGAGGTTTGCTATAATTTGATATAAATGTTAATTTAAACTTAATTTATTTTTATGTTTTAATAACATGAGTAAGTATGTTCACATTTTTTTGTTAATTGACATATGAGTATTTGACAATTTTTTTTATTGAATGAATAGGAGTACAATATGACGATACTTTTTATTTTTTAATATTAATTCCTATTTTAAAATTTTCTCTAATCTCATTTACATAGAGCTAAGAAAACATATACAATTAAATTTTGCTACACTTTCCACACATTGATGTGTAATTTTTCATGTTATATAGATTTAATGTAATTTATACACTATACAAATGAAAATATATAAAAGTTAAATAGTGACAACTTCCTTTTTATTTATAATCCTATGTTAAAAAATGTAAGATTGTCAACATTATCAAGGACAAACACAAAATACAACAATGTGCTCCATGTTGAAATATTTTAAAGGTAATGACTAATGGTTTTTAGGGGGATTAATAAAGAACATATAGATTGAGTGGATGTGGTTTATAGTTGTAGAAGAAATTTCTTTTTATCTATAGTTATTTAAAAAAATAAAAAAATATTAAATTTGTATATAGATCAGTTTTAGAATCTAAAGTAGTACATGTTGAATTTTTTTTTTAATATATCATGATGAATTTTATTATATCAAGATCATAATTTTTTATTTGTGTTTCAATTATACAAATTCATTTCATATCAATAAAACAATTACTATTTGAATTCATACGGTCAATCATCTTGACCACCCAAAACATAGAAAAATAGAAAAAAAGTAACAACAAACAAAAATTAAAAAAGCTAAAAAATGAAATTGTAATAAAAACACTATGTATTAAAATCAATTTTCAAAAAATATATTAATAAATGTTTTTTTTAATAACCTTATCAAAAGCATGCCCTTAGAAATGAGCTTGACTTTGAGTATTCTTTTAATGCTATTTGGATAGAAAAGAATATATTAAAATTTTAGTTTTTTTTTTTATGTCGATGCACATGAATATAATCAAGATAGCCGTTGAGAGTAAAAAATACAATTCAAATTTCTGTTGAGAATAAAAAGCTAATTGGATAGAAAATTCAAATTTAGGCTATATATTTAGTTTGATGGGTTCTGCAAGCAGGGAAAAATGGAGGAGGCTTTTAAACTTTTAGAGGAGAGGGCAATAAGCCTGGTGTTGTTAAGTCTGTGCATTATGGGGAGGTCCCAAGAGACAAGAAAGCTTCTGGATAAAATGGCTGTGAAAGGCTGTGCTCTAGATATATTTACATGAATATAATATTGTGTTCTGTGCAATGCACACGGAGCGAAGAGCAGAAGCAGCTATTGAGCTTTTACATACCTGATGATTATACTTACAGTATGATATTTTTTCTCTGCAAGGATGGCAACCTCAATGCTGCTTTCAAGTTCATATATCGTATGCTTGCCAGGGATTATATTCTAGACGGTAAGACTTCCTATGTGCTAGTGATTCTTAGGCCATTTTTGGACTGCTATAAGTAACTGTTCAAATCTGTAAATCGCATTTAAAGAATATACTACTCCACTATTTGGTTACAATTTCAACATTTGTTCATAGTAATTGTTTTTTGCCACATAGAAATGGGTTCTGATTACTGAGCAGATTGAAGCTTTGTTGTGTACGCTTCAGATTACTACTCATATCAGTGACGCCTTGGCTACTGCTGGAAAATCACGCCATCATAGACACAAGATCGAATTGGGTGAAATACGACTAGGCTGGGGCTCATACTTGAAATTCAATGTGTGCTATGAAAGACGTCATTACATATCTTGGGCTCCCAAACAGGTTCCTTTCTCACTGTTTAAGTCTGTAGATAGCTTTTGCATTGCCATACAAGTAGTTGTTGGATGGTTACAACAATTGTAATCATTGGTCATCATATAGTGTCACTGTCACAGCAGTATGTTGCATTGGAAAAACATAATGTAATGCTGGAATTGTCTATCATTGAAGGTGATCAGAATTAGAGTTAAGCATTCATTAGTAGAGGCCTTCTAATAGTTGAGTTCAAATTGTAGCTTAATACTCATAAGGATTGTAGACAGTTAGGAGACTTTATTTGCAATATCATTCATCTTGGAGTTTGCACTTGATTTATATTCGGGATGTGAGCTTTCCATCAGGACCTTGATCATAAAAAGGATGACCCATGCTACAACAAGGGAAACAAAAAGCTATGGTAATTTATAGAGAAATGCATAACCCCTGTTTGGTATCATACTATCGAGCAACATTTAGTTTCAACAAGGTGAGAAAACTTGAGGTGAGATTTATTTTCTCATATTGTCAGGGAATTGTGTAATTCTACTTCATTAGAACCAAATCAGTATAGGTTTGATCCTATTAATATTATGAATTTTTGTAGCAAAATTAGCAGCGGAGATGTTTATGTTTTGTGGTTTTATTCTTCTAAGTTGTTAAAGTTTATATTAGAAGATTGGTTATAAATATAATCATAATTAGTGAAACACTGATGTGTATTTCCTGAGTTACTGACGAAAGGAAAAAGCACCACTACCACCACTGCTTCTGGTACATTGTTCTAATTGATGGACTGCGGAAAACTAAAACCCACTCAATCAATTTGGTGTAGTCCTTTCAAATTGGGACCATCAGGATTTCAAACACCCATCAAGCTACTCAACAACCTACCACAGCCACTCAATAGGTTACTTTTGATACAACTCTCTCAAATCAAGCTTTTTACACCAACTAGGCCTCAAATTAGGTCTATTTTACAAAGGGAATCTACTTTAAACTTTCCCTTTCACTCCAAATTCAATTGGACAGCAATTTTCATGTGACATAACCCAAGAATCCACACTTATTTTCCAAAATTTCATTCACCAAAACACCTAAACCAAAAACCCTCTTTTGTAGGCAAAACCCTAGGGCTTTAATGGAAATCACATTAGCAGGCCTTATCTAGACTTTCCACCACCTCAAACAGGTCTAAAACCTCTGCACAAACTTAAACAATCATGAAGACAAACTTCCACTCTAGGGCTTCATGCCCAACACAAATCTTGAGCTCCCCTGCATTCACGAAACTTCCCAACATCTATTCCTATCAAAATCTGCCCATTCCACCGAGAAATAGTTCCTACAGAAGGTGTAATGAGTCTGATTTCATATTTGAGATGTCAAACCTTTAACTCTACAAGTTCAGACTTGTTCTCAGTAAATTAACAATAAAATGCACTAAACACAATGAAAAACTTCAAACTAGAATTCAAATCAAACCTATGACATTCTTCAATGAAATCCAATTCAATTTGGACCAATATTTTAAGGTACAGGACCGTACAGGTCTGAGGAAGAAGAGAAATACAAAAAATCTGAAGAATAACAAGGGTTTCTTTATTTGTTTCACTTCCAAATCTTTAAAATCCAACCTACATCAATGCTTTCCATCTTATTTATGCTTTTTCCCTCAAAACTAAGTGACTCCACCGAACTAATCTGACTTTTAAAGTTCCTGACCATTGGCATTCCACATAAATTTGTTTTTTTTTTCCGACAATTTTGCATTATTTTCGCAATGTTTTTAATCTAGACCAACTAAACACCTAAAGATCATCTAAAATGACATTTTACAACAATAAATGGTCTCATTGACCTTATTTAATACTAAAATGACTCCACACCTAGAGCCTACTCCTTAACAACCTTAATTGACAAAAATTCTTCAATGGTGCCCCAACATCATTGTATTCTGTTTTTTTAATTATTAACTATTATATAGTATTAATTTGCAAGTATCAAAACATTTCTTGATGCATCAAGTATTTCTTTAACTGCAGTCAGCTCATATACACATCAATAGTTTATAGACACAACAACAAATTAAATCTTAGTTAAAATCACCATTAACAAAAGGAAAATACAAAACTTTGAAGACTAAAATTTATTCTTAAATATATCAAGAAAGATCAAGGTAGATCTCACATATCCGTACTAAATGTCAGCCAAATAACTGTAAGCTAGCTAAATACTCTCTTGATCAAAGAGTGCAATCCATAGTAAGCTCATGTATTTGTCATTAATTTGATAAAACAAATGAATTCTTTTTTCACAGACAAAATTTTCATCCAAGATTGAAATGCCTAAATTTATTTAATGCCAGACTGTCTAATTTTGACAACCATTTCTATTGACTCTCGCATGGCATGGAAGCAAAAAATCATTAAGACTTTGCTACAAACAAATGTGAGAAATTCAGACACAACCCTATGTATGTGTCTATCCCATATTCACAAAGAAATTGGAACCCCAGAGCAAATACAATACCTCAGCTAGAGCGAAAAAGCATGCCAACATCTTACACACATAGATTCAATACAACACAACCATAAACATCATGTACAAAAGCCTAAACTACAAAAAAAATTAAAAAAAAAATGAAAAGGAGCTCTATAAATATATAGTGCAAACCCTTCTAATTCATAAGAAATAGAAATTAAATAATGTTGTATTTCTCAAATTCTCAAAACAATTTTCAACCAGAAATAAACATGCCTCCTTAAATTTTAGCTTTTATTTACAACTAGAGGGAAGAGTCTGCTCAATGTTGTCAATTAAATTACAGGGTTCTTCCCTGAAGGTCCCTGTACCCGTATAAATACGGTTCTGGTATCGGCACTGGTCCAGGTCCAGGTACCTCTTGGTTCTTATATTATCTTGGGTATCCAGCTGTCATAATAAAAACTAAGTTTAAAAAATGCTAGCTCTGGTACAACAGTTATAATAAAAATAAAAATAAAAGATACAAATAAATTAAAAAACACAATAAATATATTAAATAAACACACAACTAACTAATCTGCTGCTAGTCTTATAAATTTTCTATTTTAGCAGATGTAGCCCTGTTTTGACATTTTTCCATATGGAGGATTCCCCATATTTCTGTAGAGAAGTTCCATCTATGAGTTATGTACCTCAGGTAGATTACTTTTTTCCAATTTTCTAGCCTTGCTCTTGAAGCCTCCAAGTCGGTTTCATTGCCAGTGTCTAATTAAACATGTTTGGATCCTTAACATTGAGACTTCCTTTTTGTGGATATTTAAATTTTATGGATATTTGATATTGGTTATTGCCTCCTGCACCGTCATTGGGATTAACAGAAGCAAGGACACTAGGTTTTCCTGTAGTTTCTCTTTCAATAGTTCTGTTTTTACCTACTAATGTCAACCACTTAGCTACTTTGGAACTTAATTCAAGTTGTCAAGGCAAACCACTTTGCTCCACTGTGTCTTCCTCAATGAGAAGCCTAAGTATTTGGCAGCCATTCACGCTTCTTTAAATTCCAGAATCCACATTATTGCTCTCTTCCTTGAGAGAAGTGTTGAAGAAGTTAAGAGCTTTTCTTCGATAATTTGTTGTCCCAGAGCCTCTCAAAAGATGGTGAGGAACGATTTCTATTGTCACACTTAACATTGAATTATTGTGATAGAATCGGAAAACATTGGATTAGTGTGGAGAATAAGATTATTGCCAATGATTTGTGAATTTCATTTGCTTCGTTGACATTTGATGGCAGGTGATTTCAATCTTCTGCAGGGAATTTTGAATATTGTCTTACATAGATAAATGAGTTGGAAAGCTTTGAACATGTTAGTACCCACCTGCCTGGAACTTGGAACCAAATTAGGGGTATTGAAAACCTTGACATCTTTTTTATTTTCCTTGGCTCTTCCCCTGCCCTGAGCAAATCATCTAGAATAATTGGCTAGAATTTTTAATTAAGTAATAGAAACCCATCAAGTCCAGGAGCTACTCTTGCCAATGACAACACTACTCTAAATAGTAGAAAGTTGGTGAACAGATCTTCGGTCTTGTGGTTTAATTTGCAGTAGTTGCCTTCATCACTGGTGCGCAGTAGATTGGTTTGTTATTGGATGATGTGTATAAGAAGCTATCTTATTATTAGTAATTTATGAGAAATAGCTTTCAAGACCCTAGGTTGAGTGTTGAATATCGGTGTTTCAGGGGATGGACAGAATTTGGGTAATGTATCCCTTCTGAACTGTTTAACTCGAGATAATCTTAAAAATTTGAATATCTACTTGTTCCATTTCTTCTTGTGCGAAACAAAAACTCTCTCATGTGCTTCCATCATGATCTACTCAATAGTCCCAAAGGTCAATCTTGTTCATTTGTAAATAACAATGCAAGTTCTCTTTCTAACCATAAGGAGTGTTTTCTACCAGTCAAACCCAGTCATATGTTGCCTAAGTTACTATTTGCAACAATGAAGAAAATTGTAGTTTCAACAACCACAATTTGATGTTCTTACAAATTTTCCATAAGGAATCTTGAAGAATGAGATGGTAGCAAAAACACAAATTAATTAAGTCACAAGCTCTCCAAAAGCGACAATTCAAATGCATCAAGCAAGTATAAACATTGAAGAAATATATAGAAAGTAATTGAAATTTGGTAATGGACAAGAAGAAACCCATCTGAGCAATAATACAAACCTGGCGATGGAGCCCTAACTGTTTCCATGCCCATTCTTGTTGTTAAGCATATCTAAATGTGGTAGTTTGCTTTAGCTTCTTACAAACAGGAAACTATTTAGCTTCTTACAAACAGGAAACTATTCACTTGAGTTTTCTACCACTGCAAATTCTTACTTTGCTTCTGCAACAGTCGATGCTAAAGTTTTATTTGTTACTTGTCGACACTTAGGATGAGGTAGATCCAAAAGAAATTCTCTCGTCTTGACAACACCACTGTTTTGACCCCATTCATTCACCTCTCTAGATGGCTTGATCTCGACAACATGTGCAATTTTGTTATATGAGTCATTATAGAAAACACCAAATAATTGTTATACAAGTTTTCTTTGTGTGAAGGGAGGATCTGAGACTGTCTGCGATACCCTGTTACTGTCACACATCAAACCCTCTTGTTGGTATGCAACAGGAATACTTTGGGCATGCGTTTTAGCATTTATAGGATTGTTGCCGCCAGCAACCAGTGTATATTCCTGTAGGAGAATTTACCCATGGAAGAGCTCAAAACCTCCATTGTCTTGACCCTTATCACATGCTGATTAGTTTTAGAAACTTTTCTGTAACTTATACTCAAATTTCTTAATGATTTTCCCAACCTTTCTTAAGTTGCAAAGTAAACCAACATCACATTTTGAGATTTTATGCCTGTACATTGTAACGGTTCACCTTATTATAGTGAGGGTATTGCTTTTGGGTTCCCTGATTTCACTGAGGGCATTACTTCGGTCATGCTCTTATTAGCATCCCCATTACCATTACGCTAGGGTCATGGGTCCCGTGGTTCCAATAACGGTATTAAATCCGTTATTGGTTCCTATTAGGCATTATAAGCCTACAAAGATTTGTCAAAGCTATAGTGAAATTTTTGTAAGAAGTTTTAATGGTTTTGTATAATCTTAAAACCAGTGTGATTTCCCACATGTGGGCTGTCTTTCCTTATTTTCATTGAAGAAGATTTTGGGATATCTCAGTTAAATATCTTTGAATTTGGCGAAAGAGTATTCACTTCATATTTGTATGTATGTGAATCTAAAAGGATCATTCAATTTGCTTAAAATATGAAGTCAACAATTATATGTTCTTAGAAACTCCAATTTTTGAAATCAGCAGTTGAAATAAGGAATGAGAGAGTTCATAAAGGAAACTACTAAAAAAAAAATGGACGAAGGCCAAAAGAATTTATTCTTATTTTGTCTTATATCTACATAGGATATGTGATTGAAATATAGCATCCATCATTCACAATATTCTACGTAATTGTAGTTGTGCCCTTGTTTATAAATTCTGTGAATTTGCCCCTAGCACTAGAAATGAACATTCTAAGCAGTAAAGATAATTTTAGGATGCTTGGATTTAAAACCTATTTGATATGACGGAAAATAATTGTTTACTTTTTTATAGTTTGTAGGAATGAGACTTAACGAGGCCATGATCACTATAATGCATTTCTCATTTGATTACATTTTTTTTAATATACTTTTAGTTCTAGTTGGGGAGGAGCTTCTTTACAATTTAATATACTTTTTGGTTTTGATTGTAGGTGGGGAGGGGCTTAGATCAATTGTATGAAAATGAAGAAGGTGAAAATAAGGAGAAAGCTAAGAGAACCGAGGTTTTTTTCGAAACCATGAGCGAGGCTGATGTGCTGGATGATATATATAAATGGAGAAAATACAACCAAAATATTGTTAACACTCACCATCCCAGTTTTTCTCTTTGCCAATATAAAGATTTTCTCTAAATGAAACATATGACAAAATTAAACAATAGGATGCCTAGTTTGCCTATAAATCAAAATTATAGTGAATGTCGAAAGAGACAATGAAATTTTATGTAAATATCAAAATTTTGTCTTTTGAAGTAAATTACAACTTCAATATAAGAAAGTTTCAATTTGCATAATTTGTTTGTTCGATGTTTTTATGCAATACACAAAAACATTATGAAATATAGTGATATTAAGCTAGATGTATAAGAGTTTTTAATTTTAATTATATTGCATATTTTTTCAATCATATTTTCTCTTTTTATTGTCCATCATTGAATGTAATTTAAAACGTCAATTGAATAATTACACAATTAAAATATTCTCTCCCTCTCTCCCTCTTACCCTTCTTTCTTTCTTTGTATTAGTTTATCTGGCTCTTTCCTTCCCCTTGTGTTTTCTATTTTTGATGATTTTTGTTCTTTCCTTTTGTTTTTTTTTTCTCTCTTTTTAATTTCATTATTATTTTTCCCTATTTTTCAGATTTATCAAATTTTATTTTGTTTTATTTTTAAATTTTTATTTTATTTTATGTTTATATGGATTTTTCTTATATTTTTTCTCTTTTTTCTCTCATAGCGTATTTCTCACTCACATCTGCCTTTATACCTCTTTCTCTTTTGGCATATTTTTTTTCCTTTTAATTTAATTTTATTCTAGTTATCTATCATTGTCTAAATATCTTTATTTCTTTTAAATTTTTCTCTACATTCCTATTTATATTTCTTTGTTTCTTTCCATCTATTTTTCTCTTTCTATATGGGTTAGACCTTGGACCCTAGAATTTAATTTTTTGACCTATAGACCTTGATCTACACCCTAGCCTCATGGTTGTGGGCCCTAGATTGATAAACATTTGTCCTATAGCCTAAGCACTTATATCCTAGACTCTTAAGCTTTGAAGCCTAAACCTTAGGGCTATGTCTTGTATGTGTGGACCCTAGACCAACAAATATTGCTATTTACAATAGAACATGGGCATTCGATCCCAAGACCCTAGGCCTTAAACGTTGGACCTTAGAGCTTCAAACTTCAATATTGAACCTTGGATTATTAGAAGATTAAAGCTTGGATCCAAGACCATGTATACTAGACTATGGACCCTAGAATTTAAATATTAGATTATAGAAATTAATCTTACCTTAAATTTGAGAAATATAACATTGTATGCTAGATTTTTACCTTAAAGCTGGGAGCCTAGACCTTGGTCCCTATCCCTAGATTATAGCTCATGAACCCTTAACCAAGAAACCTATACCATTTATTGTGAACTCTTAGAGCTTAGATTTTGGATCACTAGGACCTTAGCATTGTGTGCCCTCAACAAGAAACATATACCATATACCATAAATCATTGGACCATTGACATTTGACCCCATCCTTAGAGCCTTAACTTTAGACACTGGGATATGGACATTATACCCTTTGGACCTAGGTCATAAGAACTTGACCCTAAAACCGTAGAGTATGTGCCCTTATATTGTGTCCATTGATTCTTAACCTTGGAATCCAAGACTTCTTGAATATTACACATTGATTACTTGATCTTGGGCCCTAGAATTTGGACTATAGAATAAAAGCATGGACCCTATAGATTGAATCTTTGAAACAAACCTTGTTTCCAAACACATTATCCTTAAGCCTTTTAACTTTGAAGTTAGATCCTAAACCTGAAACCTTAACTTTGGACCCATGAACACTATATGTTCTAGCTTGGATTCATCGACCATGCACTTTAGATCAAGAAACTTTTACTAAATATTGTGATCCCTTAGACTCTAGATTTTAGATAATTTGACCTCACACCTTAGACCAAGAAACTTTTGCCCTATGTCTTTGACCATGGACCCTATGATCTCTTCAAAGGTAAAACCAACATGACACCTCTTCACGATCTCTTCAAAGGTAAAACCAACATGACGCCTCTTCCCAATCCCAACTTGATAGAATGTAAGACCAAGATAAGGTGGGTAGGGCATTGGGTTGGGTTGCAGGATACATTTGAGTCAATAGAAAAAATAAGAAGAAAGAAAAGTCCATACGTTTTTGTTGTCAAAATGTAAGACCCCTTACGAGTTTTTGTACACATATCCAAGAGACTTGTCTTGCCCCAGCATGACACCCCTTCTCGACCCCAACTTGGCAGAATGTAAGACCAAAGTAAGGCGGGTTGGGTGTTATACTAGGTTGTAAAGATACCCTTAAGTCAACAAAAAAAGAAGAAGAAGATAAATCCATATTTTTTTATCATCATAATGTAAGATACCTTGTAGGCTATTGTATACATCTCAAGAGACTAGTCTCACCCCAATGTAACACCCCTTCTTGACCCCAACTTGGTAGAATGTGAGACCAAGGTAACGCAAGTTGGACATTGGGTTGGGTTGTGGGGATACCCTTGAGTCAACAAAAAAAATAAGAAGAAATAGAAGTCAATACCTTTTTATCATTAGAATGTATGACCCCTTATGAGTTGTTATATATACCCCAAGGGACTAGTCTCCCCTTAGCATGACACCCTTCATCACCCTAACTTGGCAAAATGTAAGACCAAGGTAAGCTGGGTTGGGTGTTGGGATAGGTTGCGAGGATACCCCTAAGTCAACATAAAGAAGAAAAAATAGAAGTCCATACCATTTTATCATCATTATGTAAGATTCTTTGTAGGTTGTTAATTACATCTTAGGGGACTAGTCTCACCCCAACGTGACACCTCTTCCTGACACCAACTTGGAAAAATATAAGACCAAGGTAAGGTGGGTTGGGTGTTTGCTTGGGTTGGGAGGATACCTTGAGTCAACAAAAAAAATAAGAAAGAGAAGTCCATACCTTTTTATCATGACCAAAATGTAAGACCCCTTGTGAATTGTATACATCCCTAAGGGACTAGTCTCACCCTAGCATGAAACCCCTTCTTGACCCCAACTTGACAAAATGTAAGACTGAGGTAAGGTGGGTTGGGTGTTGGGTTGGGTTGGGAGGATACCCTTGAGTCAACATAAAAGGTAAGAAAAAGAAGTCCATACCTTTTTATCGTGACCAAAATGTAAGACCCCTTGTGAATTGTATACATCCCAAAAGGACTAGTCTCACTCTAGCATGAAACCCCTTCCTAACACCAACTTGGAAGAATGTAAGACTAAGATAAGGTGAGTTGGGCCTTGGGCTAGGTTGCGAGGATACCCCCGAGTCAACAAAATGAAGAAAAAAAAGAAGTCCATACTTGTTAACACTATTACAAAGGGGAAGAGAGGTGTATTATGGAATCAACCCAGAACTAATGAGGGATGGAAAAGATTGAACAAAAATATGTAAACCAAAAAATTCTTTGTCACAGGATTGAAATCTAAAAACTGTGGCTTCACCAATCAAATTTTTTTTTTTATTCTCTCCCCATACACCTTTCTATTATTTATTTGTTATATATTTTTCTCATCCTCAATTATCTCTCTTCGTTTATCTATCTTCTTTGCCCATCTCTATATTTTCACATTTTTTATATTTTTCTGTGTTTATTTCTTTTTATTCTCTTTTTCTCACTCATTTTCTATTTGTTTTGTTCTTTCCATCTATTTTTTATCTTTCTCTATTTTCATTTATTTATTTTATTCCCTCATAAAGGTGGCCTTGGTTCACAAAATGCTAAACCAAATCACCATTTCCATATCAGTTAAGGATTATTGGAGACTGAGGAAAACAAATTCTTTTATGTGCATTATATAGGCCATGACCATGTGGTTGTCAATTGTGTAAGGAATCCAACTATTAAATGACTCAACGCTCAATCCCTAAAGAAAGTAACATCAAAACTGAGAGTTCAATTAGAATTGAGGAAATTAAAGAATAATACAAAACAACAGTAAATTTTGTCTTTTTTTTTTGTTTTCTTGTCTCACTTTTATACTTTGTTTATCTATTATTTTTCTCTCTTTCTATTTATATCTTTTCTATTCATCTATATCTCTTATATCTCTTTCGTTGTCTATCTTTATTTTTTCTTTCCTTATTTTCTCTTACATTTTTATTTTTGTTTTTACTTTTCTTATATTTTCTTTTTGGGTTTGCTTCTAAATTTTATTTTATTTTTTAAAATTATCTTTCATTCCTTTTATCTCTCCTCTCTTAAACTTATTTTCTATCTAGGCATTTTTAATCTCCTTTTTGATCTCTCTTTTTCTCTTCCTTGTGTTTTTCTATCTCCTTTTTTTTGTTGTTTGTTTCTATCATTTTTTATTTTGTACTAGGAATTTATTTATCTTTTTAGTTTAATCATATTCTTTCTTTATTTATCTTTCTATATGCCTTTGATTACTTTTTACAAGTTCACATTTTTATCCTTTTTTGTTTCTATATATGTTCATCATCAATTGCTTTTTAATAATTTTCACTATTTATTTCTTTTATTACCTTTTTCTCTGTATCCCTCTCTTTCTTAGTGTTTTTTTTTATGGTATAAACCTGAATTTAAAGGATCAGGAACCTGAAAGAATAAAAAATCATGCATAAAGGTGCCCCAGTTGTAGGAAGCAACAAGAAAAATATACAACTATAATCCTAAATGAGGACCCAAAAGTTTATCCATCTTGTCTCGTTCAACCAACAACTTGACGTCAAAAGGGAGACATTTGATCCATTCCTTTGAAAACGTACCCCCATAAGTTCTGAGACTAGCACCAACATTAGCAACCCAATCAACAACCATGTTACTAGCTCTACCTATGTGCAATAACTTGACTCCTTCCAGATCTGCAATCAAACTTTTGGTTGCATCAATGACCACCTCCAAATGCTAGTTATTGATGTTACTACCCTTCAAGGCCCCTATAACAATATGGCTCTAGCTTCATCCCTATTGTTGGTATCAATGCCAAAGTTTACTGCATATATTAAAAGAGGCCTACCCAAAGAATCTCAGAATGTACCACCACCTCCAGCAATGCCTGGATTGTTTTAGCTGCCCCATCAAAGTTGAACTTGACCCACCCCCTATCCAACTTCACCCATTTGAGCTCGAAATCACCCACTTGCAAAGAGGCATGGGGCGAATCCAACCATCAAAGGCAAGGCCAAGCTTTGGCCCAATTTTTCTCCTCCTCCTTGAGAAACTAGTTGTCACACTTATAAACTTCTCCCAACTCACCAATGATGCCAACAACCCTATCCCACAACCTATCCATAATACACTTCTCTCTAAAAATCTGACGGTTTCTTTCCAACCAAAGAGACTAAATAATGACAACAGGTTTGACCTCCCAAACCAACTGCAACCCTAGACTCTCAACCTTTTAATTCCATGACTCAAGAAGATCTACAATATTTTTTGGTATTACACACTCAACTCCCCACTTGGACCAAAAATTGCACCAGATCTTCCAAGCCATCTCATAATGTAAAAAAAGATGGTCATTGCTTTCCTTATGCCTTTTGCACATGATGCATCGAGAGGGACTAGCCTTGCCCAACAATTACAACCTTTCCCATGTCAAAGCACAACACTTCCAGGAAATCCATAGGAATGCATTCATCTTAGGAACCCCATATTTGCTTCAAATTCTATTGTTACCTTTGAAATTATCTTTAGAACAATAGAAATGGTAAGCTTGCTTGACTGTAACCATACCACCTCCATGACCAATCCAAACTCTCCTATCATCCCTGACAACTCCCAACACTGACCACTTTGAGAGATTCCTTTGTATCTCTTCCCAAGCAAGCCTCATCTCAACCACAGGTGCATCAAGTTGCTTCCATGTTCTAGCAGGATGTAGCCCTTCAATGTAGTCCTGAACATGTACACCCACAACCACTTCAAAGTGTGTCATCAGAGGAGCATAGTGCTGGTATTCACAAAGAGCCTTTTCCTTAATCCATTTATCCCTCCAAAAGTAGATTTGATCTCCCTTGTTGAGCCACCGCATCATATCTGGGCATAGGATATGAGAGAAAGACTTGAGGAAATTCCATATGCTAGAGCCTTTAGCTAGTTCGCACGAAAACAAATTTTTGATATCCCCTTACAAATACTTGGTTTGTAAAATCTTGCTCCACAACTTGTCTTTCTCATTGTGAGGCCCACAAACTAGCTTAGTACCCAATGCAACATTCATATCCTTACAACTCCTAATGCCAAGGCCAACCTACTTTACAAGCCTGTATACCTCCTTCCATTTGACCAAATTATACTTAAAATGTTTCTCAACCCCCCTCCATAAGAAGCTTCTCTTCACTTCTTCTATGTATTTAGCTACCTTGTTGGGTATTTGGAAAATAGAGAAGGTGTAGACAAGGACTGCCATCATAGAAGCCTTAATGAGAGTGATCCTACCAACCAAAGAGAGCCACTTCCCCTCCCACGAGGACAAAAAAATCTGAATTTTATTAGTGATATTGTTCTATTCATGACCCAAAGATTTTTTATTGAACAACGACATACCCAAATACCTGCTTGGAAGGGAGTCTGTCTCATACCTAAGAATCCTTTGTATCTCTAGTCTTTCTAGGCAACCTTCTTTTAAAAAGAAAATCCTAGATTTGAAGTATTAACCTTCTGCCCAGCCACAACCTCATACTTTGTCAAAATATTTCTAAAGGTGTAGGCTTTGCTAACCTTAGCAACACTAAAAAGGAGTGTATCATCTACAGGTTTTAAGCATATAATTCAAAGGCATGCCGTATTTGGAGGAAGAGAAGTGAATCAATCTCTTTTCACAGAGATTTCAATGTGAAAATCAATAGTAATCGACTGCTTAAGCCTAAAACCCGATTGCCTAATTAAAATCAAAGACTGCAAATGAAATTATATCTTCTAAAACTTATATGGCTGCAAGGAAATGACATGAAGGATATTGAAGGATATTGTAGACAAGCTACAATAAGAGGGAGTGAATCAATGTTGTGTAAAAATTAACTTTATTAACCTTTATCGTCAAAGCATTAACAACGTTCAATCATAATGCATAAACATGAAAATAAACACAACACCATAACACCAAGATTTTTATGTGGAAACCTTGTTAGGGGAAAAACCACGGTGGATGGCCAATCCACAATTATGATATGAGTATACTCAAATGAGAATTACAATAAGGGGAATGCACTTGCATTCAGGCACACTGCCTGGAGCTCACTACTCAAGGGAAGGCTCACTGCCTTACAAACAAAACCAAATTAAAACCATCTGAGAGTTTGAGCTAAGAAATATGGTATCTACATATGCCTTATTACAGTTTCAATTAAGCACAATATTTGATTTTCTTTCCTACAGACTGATTCTACACTTTTGTTTGGCTCTACTCACACACAACTCATATCTTCTATGTGTAAGTGAAACTATACATTATCGCTCTTCTGCTCTGCTCTTCTTCGTAATTCACATAAACACACACTTCATACTTCAGACAAAACGATACAAATGATATTATATATAACCACAAAATAGAATTCAATTACACTTTGTCGGCTTCAATAGGACACAAAATAATTACAACTATCAACTGAAATCATAAGAAATATGCAATGCGTATCCTCAATAGTCAGTGACAACTTGGCTAGGACTCAAAAAAAGATGTAAAAACACAAAAATACTTATCTAATTACTTCGGATACATTCACAACATTATTTATTTATGAATTCAGCTCCATTATAGATAAAACAAAGAATTAGTGAACCATATTTTCTAACTTGCACAAGAATCGATACAAGCTGTTGTGCTTCAATAATAACAAAGATGATATAGTAAAAAACATTCCCTGAGATGTGCAACAAAAAATTATATCATAAAATTTCATACAGATTGATGCATACTAAACTACTGGATGCTCTATTCTTCATTGTCAATACCCAATCTGCCTGTCGGTATGATCAAATGATGGTGTGTGTATCTGATCGATGATTACAGTTTCCATGAATGACAACACCAGGTGATACTAGCAGTGTCTCTTGCCAACAAAAGATACCCTGATGTAGAAGGAAGGAGCACTATACAATGATATGCAAAGTTAGAGAGTTGGCTTAGCGAATGACTTTAAAACATAACATTAATGCAGACAGAGAAGTACCTAACCCACAATTATACTTCACAAAATGAGCTTCAGATTTAACTAAAAGGAATAGAAGTTTAGTGATTCGAGAAAAAATCCCATAACTAAAGATTTAAGATGGATTAAAATTCAATTTCCAAAGATCTATCGTAGCTTAAAATTTGAGTATTTCAAAATGCTTAAAGGTTGAAAACTTGACATTCTACAACAGTAGTTGTGCATAGCACCTTCACATTTTCATTTAATTGGTTTTGGTTTGTTTTCCTTGAAAGAAAGGTCTAGGTGTTGGGGTGAAATTTTTTGTGTTTTAATAAGGCCTAGGAGGCCAACTTCATGACTTTGAAGGTTTGGTGATTCGAGTCAAGGGGTCTTAATGCTTTTTGTTAAGTTTGTTGAGTTAGTAAGTCTCATTTTTTGTGTCCTGATTTTGTGGAGAATGGAAGTGCAACAGTCAAGACTGTTGAAATAATTTTGTGAATGTGGAAGTAAGTTGAAAGGGCATGAATTATGTAAGGAATATATTATGGAAGGTGATGTAATAAAAAAATATAAGGAAGAATGAAATTTACTAATTTTTGGTGTGTGATTTTTCTAAAACTATGTTTGTATTTCTATTTATGCAACCTGTACTACTGAAGATTGATAAGAAATCTTATGTTGATAGTTTGCATGTCGTATTAGCTTCATTTTGGTTCACTTGGGAATATTTTCTTTCTGTTGAAACAAAGTTCTTATCATTTTCCTAAAACCCATTTTGTATATAGGTTTTGTGAGGGTTTGAGTAAAGATGGACTAGTGAAGGCCATTCCATCACTGTTGCACATTGTGAGTGGGTGGAATGAGCATGTAGGGTTGCATAATGGTGTGTTTTGACATTGTGTGATATGGTGGTGGACTGAAATAAACCTCAAACCAAGTTGAAGACTGGTAGCATGACTGTTCCAAGTGAAATTGGTAGGTGTTAGTGAGGACGGTGAGATTGCAGATAGGATAGATGAATCCAACAATAGAAATGGTGTATTAGGGACTGAAACAGACTATGCAAAGGCTTCTTGAAGTTAGGAAAGACCTGTGAATCATACCTCCTTTAGAAAAGAGGACTATTTAGGCCAAGGTGTAGCGAGGAAGGACTGATTGTAGAAGTTGTCAAAACCAACTTTAGACTCCAAAATCACCTGCATGTAAATGGATACCTGTCACAAGGAAGAGAATGGATGGAGAAAACAAACAAGGGTTTGAAGAAATATGCAACCACAAAGAAAGTATTGATTGATTGATAGATGGATAGATGGATAATTACAAAGAGTACATATGCCTGATTATATAGGCAATTGCTAAACCTAGAATGAAAAGGATGTTGCCAAATGTTCAAATCACACTTCATGTGACAACAAGAAACCCTAACCAACTACCTAGGGAATGATAACAAGATGGAGATAAGTTCTAGAAAAGACAACTCATCTTCTAGAAGGGAATCTTATCTCAACAACTTTATTAAATGATTAAATGCAACTTAGGACTAATATGATTAATTAAAACCTAAGTTAACTTATGCTAGTGTAATAATTAATTAATTAATTACACTAACACCCCCCATAAGTGCAACTTAGGGAGACTAGATAAACATGCACCTAAAACTAAGATGAATGCAAGAAAACATGAATGGGTCTCGACAACAAGGCATGATCAGGTACCCATGTACAAATGCAATAATGAGGCAGAGAAGGAAAACCCAGTGGGACAACCCCCCTACAATGAGATAACTGCTACAAAGAAGCACTGGAAGAACACTGGAACCGCAATCTGACAAGCAAGGAAATATACTTTTGTCTACAAGAAACCATATCGGAATCATAATAATGTAACAGTAGACCCGATGCCATAGAACACTCGAAAACACCAAACTGGAACAACCCTGGAATCTATAAAGCAACAGTAGATGAAAAGATGATGACAGAATCTGGAAGCCATGAATCTCGATGCCAATGTTGAGCTGAGACTAAAACTTTTCCATGAGAACAAGTACCATAAAGAATCAGGAACATTAACCACAAATTTAGTGGCCTTCAAACTGAGATGGATCCGATGAATCTGATATGTGTTAAGCTAAGACAAAAAAATGGCCAAAAGAAATTAAGAAACCATATTACAACCCATGCGAGTTGTCATCAAAACACAATGAAGATCAAAGTGCATGCATACTCTAATCAGATTATTATGCAAGAAACCCCCCTGATAGAACTTTATATCAGTTCATTTATTACAATACCCAATAATTGCAAAAAGAGAAAATATGCAAAACATACATAAATTAAAAATAAAATGCAAACCTACTGCATACAAACAAAAAAGAGTGCATGCACAAACCAATGTTTACATCTGCCTCCATGATGAAAATAACTTCAGATTTGTGTAGATGACCGAATCTGAAAACATGGCATACACCACTATGAAGTGCTCGAAACAAGCTTTTTGTCAATATTTCGTTTGCCAAAAACGGACATCGTGGCCAAAAGTTATGAATTTTTCAAAAACTGAATTTAGTTTGCAAGAAAACGAATTTTCTAACAAAAAATGTTTATTTCTAACTTGATTTTTGGAAAATCTACTCACTGTTTGTAAACAAAAATAAAAACCCAAAAATATTTTGATGCTAGAAACAAAACCCAGAAATCGTTTTTTGATCCAACAAGCAGAAGATGAAAATTTGATTTTTTTTTAATATTCAGCTAGGAGGAAAATGACGCGAGCTACTTTTTCAACAGTGATTTTCTCCAGATCTATGCAAGATATGCAAAATCTAGAAAATACCCAGTTCAGATTTCGACACTGGCTACAAAACCCAGGAATCGTTTTTCCTGCAAATGAGCGAAAACTAGATTTTTGAAGCAAATATGATGACAACTCTAATAAAAAATGACATGCAACAAACCCTTGTAGCTCCAAATAGCTCCAAACTCTTTAAACAATAACAGACATGCAGCAGGAAAGCTCTGATACCATGTAGAAGTTGTCAAAACCAATTTCAGACTCCAAGATTACCTGCATGCAAATGGATACCTGTCACAAGGAAGAGAATGGATGGAGAAAACAGACAAGGGTTTGAAGAAATATTCAACCACAAAGAAAGTATTGATTGATTGATAGATGGATAGATGGATAATTACAAAGAGTACATATGCCTGATTATATAGGCAAATGCTAAACCTAGAATGAAAAAGATGTTGCCAAGTGTTCAAATCACACTTCATGTGACAACAAAAAACCCTAACCAACTACCTAGGGAATGATAACAAAATGGAAATAAGTTATAGAAAAAACAACTCATCTTCTAGAAGAGAATCTTATTTCAACAACTTTATTAAATGATTAAATGCAACTTATGACTAATATGATTAATTAAAACCTAAGTTAATTTATGCTAGTGTAATAATTAATTAATTAATTACACTAACACTGATTAGGGAACTATTTCCTAAAACAACCTAAGTCAGGTTTGGGATATGTGTTAGGGAAGAATAAAGGGTAGTCAAAACTATTTATTTAAATTTGTGAAAAATACTATATCACAAGATATAGTTGAATAAGTGTGTCCTCGATGCTACTAGCCTTCTCAGCCTGTTAAGAATAAAGATCAACAAAACAGAGAAATGGATCAGTTAGACTAGTCAAGAAGTCTTTAGAAAGAACTGCCATCACCTTATGTTGCATTAGGTCGTATCGGAGATTAGGCTCCAAGTCCAATTGCAAAGGAAGTTGGAAAGTTCAAGTAGTAGGAAACAAAGAACAATACAATATGCCTGCAAAGATTGGTAGCACAACAGTTTCTAAAGAAATCAGAGCCTTGAGAGAAATTATGGAAGCTCTTGAAAGAAAATAAAAGAGAGCTAAGGGTATCATTGAGGTGAATGACCCTGAAGAGGAGGGTGAAGAGGAAAAACCTCAAGCAAAACCCTAAGAGGAGTTGGGGGTTGAAGACATAAAGTTATTGTTGATGCTTACGATAGTAAGAGGAGAGGCTCAAGAGGTGAGAGTAGAACTCCCTATGTATGGAGGAAAAATGGATGGAGAAGAAGTCATAGAGTGGATTGATGCTTTGGATAAGTACTTCAAGTTCAAGGAGATTCCTGAAGACAGGAAAGTGAAATTGGCTAAGACAAAGCTAAAAGGACCAACTCTAACCTGGTGGAATTACACTTAAGAGAAGAGAGTGAAGAATTTCAAGCCCAAGATAAACTCATGGGACCAAATGGTGCAAAAGATCAAGCACCAATTCTTGCTTGCTGACTATGAAGTATAAACCTATAGGATATTACAAAGCCTGAGACATAGAGATTTGGAAGTGGCTACTCATACAGAGGAGTTTCATAAATTGACCATAAGGCTAGGGCACATGGAGAATGAAAAAGAAAGAGTGGCTAGATACCTAAATGGGTTGAGAGAAATAATCCAAGATGAAATTAGTTTGATGACTCCTGGAACAGTGGAAGAATGCTTCCAAGTGGCCACCAAAGCTGTAGAGAAGATAAAGAGGAGGTTAGAAAAACAAACCAAGGGCAGAGGTAAAAGTTTCAGAGGTAGAGGTAATCCTGGAGGGAGAGGTTTCTAGAAGACGCAAGGTGAACAAAGTGGGGAAACAAGAGGAGCTTTTAGGGGAAGAAGGCCAGGAGGTAGAGCCAGATTCAATGGACTAGCAAGAGGATCAAACTCCTTTTCTGGTAAGTGTTTTGACTACAATCAATATGGGCACCCTGCATAGAAGTGTCCAAACAAAAAAAGTTTGAGCTACCAAGGTGGGGAAAGAAGAACTCAACTTGTTCATGAAGAAGAAGAGGTAGAGAGTGTAACTTCTTGTGTAGGTCCTTCAACTCTCCGAGCTAAACCAAAATTAGGGGAGTCTTTGATGATTAGGAGGACATTAATCAAAGTACCTACTTCAGAGGAGCCACCTCAAAATAAAGCCTTATTCAGAACAACTTGTAAAGTCCAGGGAAAGGTATGTAAGGTCATAATTGACTCTGGCTCCACTAATAATATTATATCTTTGGAAATGGTAGAAAATCTTAGATTGAAAAGGATACCCCACTCTAATCCCTATAAAATTTCATGGTTAAACAAGGGACAACAAATTCTTGTGAATGAACAGGTTTTGTTGGAGTTCTCCATTGGTCCTTATAAGGATATGATGCTTTGCGAGATTGTACCTATGGATGTGTGCCATCTACTCCTTGGTAGGCCTTGACAATATGATAGGAAATCACAACATGATGGTTTCAAGAATGAATATTAGATTGAAAAGGATGGAGTGCAGATCACATTAGAGCCACTACAGGATGAGAAGAATGCAATCCCTAATGGACCTAGTGTGATGATAGTGAAGGAGGAGTTTCTAAAAGACTTGGAGGAAGAGAAGATTGGGTTTGTTGTTATTGGGAAACCAATTTCTGAGGTAGAACTAGAAGATAGTGAGAAATAATTTCCAAAAGAAGTGTAGACCCTACTCCATAGATATGAACACATAGTGGTGAAGATTTCAGTGGACTAAGGAAGCTGATAAAAGTTTGGAGTACTTGAAGAAAAAGGTAGCACAACAACCCATACTTACTATGCCTGATTTTTCTAAAGTGTTTACCATAGAGTGCTAAGCCAAGAAGGGAAGCCTGTTGCCTTCTTTAGTGAAAAATTGAATGAGGCAAAGAGAATATACTCTTCTTATGATCTAGAACTATATGCCATGGTATAGTCACTCAAGAAATGGAGGAACTACTTGCTCCCCAAGGAATTTGTATTATTCACAAATAACCATGCTCCATGTTTTCTAAACAGCTCTAGGAGAAATTAAACCATAAGCACATGAAATGGGTGGAGTACCTGCAAGCTTACAAATTTACTATAAAACATAAAAAGGGACAAGCCAATAAGGTGGCAGATTCTCTAAGTAGGAGAGTAGCATTAGTACAAGAGGTACAACTTCATAGTGTGGGTGTGGAATCACTCAAGGGTATGCACCAATCTGATGAATATTTCCATGATGCATTTGCAGTTTGTGAACAGTCTCAAGGATCATTTCATAAAGATTATGAAGAATATGTGATACAAGATGGTTTACTATTCAAGGGAGCTCAGTTATGCATCCCAAAATTTTCTATGAGGAAGAATCTAGTCAGAGAAAAACATAGTGGGAGCCTTGGTGGACATTTCGATCATGACAAGGCTTTGGATCAAATCAAGAGATTTTACTACTGGCCCAAGATGCATTTATATGTCAAAAGGTATGTAGAAGGTTGTGTTATTTTTCAAAGAGCAAAGGGGACAAGTTCTAATGATGGGTTGTATCAGCCTTTACCCATACCAAGTAGACCATGGGAAGCAATAAGCATGGATTTTGTTTTAGGTCTGCTAAGAACTTCTAGGGGTTATGACAATGTGTATGTGGTAGTTGATAGGTTTAGTAAGATGGCACATTTTATTGCTTGCAAAACAACAGATGATGCATCACACATTGCACACTTGTTCTTCAAGGAGGTTGTTAGAATTTATGGGCTACCACTATTTATAGTATCTGACAGGGATGCCAAGTTCATTGGCCATTTTTGGAGAATATTGTGGAAAAAGTCGAGAACAAATTTTTCATTCAGCTTTGCCTACCATCTTCAGACCGATGGTCAAACTGAGGTTGTCAATAGATCATTGGGAAATCTGTTAAGATGTTTAACCAAGGAGTATAATCAGTCATGGGATTTGATATTGGCACAAGCAAAATATGCCTATAATGATTCCATCAATTAGAGTATGGGGCGAAGTCCCTTTGAAGTTGTTTATGGAAGAAATCCAATGGGTGTTTCTGAGTTGAGAGACTTGATAGGGATGGAGAAAAGGAGTGCACAAGGGGGAGATTTTTCTATGTCAATGTATGGCACACACAAACAGGTCAAGGAGACACTTGAGAAGCATGCAACCAAGTATAAGGAGAAAGAAAAATTGAAAAGGAGAGATGTATAGTTCAAGGTGGGTGATTTAGTGTGGACACATCTGAGAAAGGAGAGGCTACCCAAGGGGATGTATACCAAACTGATGATGAAGAAGATAGGACCTTGCAAAGTGGTCCACAAGTATGGCAATAATGCATATGAGATTGAAATCCCACAAGCAGTGGCAATCTCACCAATTTTCAACATAACTAACCTCTATCCCTTCAAGGGATCTATTTTTTCAATTAAAGAAGTAGGTGAACCTGAGAAAGATGAAGGAGAATGGATTAAGGACCTCCCACCTACTCAACCAATGAAACTTGAAGCTGTGTTGGACTCAAGGAAGGTAAAGAGAACAAAAAGAAAGGTTTATAAAGAGAATTTGGTGAAATGGCATGGACTACTTGAGGAAGATGCAACCTGGATGACAGAAGAAGACATTGCTCAACATGGAGTTTCCATTGAAGACCTCATTTCACCAAGAGAATGCAATCAGTTTAACCCCAGGTGTATGGTGTTGAACACCTTCATATTTTCATTTAATTGGTTTTGGTCTATTTTCCTTGAAAGAAAGGTGTAGGTGTAGGGGTCACATTTTTGTTTTTTAATAAGGCCTAGGAGGCCAACTTCATGACTTTGAAGGTTTGGTGATTCGAGTCAAGGGGTCTTAATTCTTTTTGTTAAGTTTTCTAAGTTAGTAAGTCTCATTTTTTGTGTCTTGATTTTGTGGAGAATGGAAGTGCAACAGTCAGGACTATTAAAATATTTTTGTGAACATGGAAGTAAGTTTAAAAGGCATGAATTATGTAAGGAATATATTATGGAAGGTGATGTAATCGAAAAAGATAGGGAATAATGAAATATACTGATTTTTGGTGTGTGATTTTTCTAAAACTATGTCTGTCTTTCTATTTCTACAACCCGTACTATTGAAGATTGATAAGAAAGCTTATGTTGATAGTTTGCATGTCCTATTAGTTTCATTTTGGTTCACTTGGGAAGATTTTTCTTTCTATTGAAATAAAGTTCTTATCGTTTTCCTAAAACCCATTCTGTATATAGGGTTTGTGAGGGTTTGAGTAAAGATGGACCAGTGAAGGCCATTCCATTATTGTTGCATGTTGTGAGTGGGTGGAATGAGCCTATAGGGTTTTATAATGGTGTGTTTTGAAATTTCATGATAGGGTGGTGGAATGAAACAAACCTCAGACCAAGTTGAAGACTGGTAGCATGACTGTTCCAAGTGAAATTGGTAGGTTTTGCTGAGGACAGTGAGATTACAGACAAGCTGGATGAATGCAACACTAGAAATGGTGTATTGGGGACTGGAAAAGACTGTGCAAAAGCTTCTTGAAGTTAGGAAAGACCTAGGAGTCATACCTCCTTTGGAAAAGAGGCCTATTTAGGCCAAGGTGTAGCGAGGAAGGACTGATTAGGGAACTATTTCCTAAAACAACCTAAGTCAGGTTTGGGATATGTGTTAGGGAAGAATAAAGGGTAGTCAAGACTATTTAGTTAAATTTGTGAAAAATACTATATCACAATATATAGTTGAATAAGTGTGCCCTCAGTGCTACTAGCCTTCTCTTCCCTTTAAGAAGAAAGATCAAGAAAATAGAGATAGGGATTAGTCAGATCGGTCAAGAAGTCTTTAGAAAGGGCTATGATCACCTTATCTTGCATCAAGCAGGCTGGTTTATCCATAAGGTGACTTACATACATACCAAATCTATCGATTTCCTAAGAGTAAGGTTGTGGTTTAAGCTAGAGATTACACTCATAGTACAATCCAAAATCAAAGACCTTTTTAAAGAAGGACGCAATTACATACATATAAGAAATTATAGAACTGTCAATAAAAGGGTCATCAAATCTTAGCAAGGGATGTTGATATAGATTAAGGAGTGGAATCAGATCAAATGAAAGAAACAGTGACTAACATGAAGAGTATTCCTACATACTATCAAATTCAATCTTGAATAAAAGTAATTGACCTATGAGTATGTATTTGCACAAATAATTTTTCAGCCAGATTGATACAAAGACAAAATGAATCACAAGAGACTTATGTAATTCAAAATTTTCAAGAGAAATAGTGTTGTATATGCATTGAAGATTAGGCATCTCAAGAATGTAAGAAAACACAAAATAGATTTAGCACAATCAAGATTTGAAACCCTTTGGAGAATACAATTTCTAATAATTTTAATTTCTAAACAAGCAAGCAAGCAAGTATCAAAATTTACCAAATGGCTCAAGCATCCAAAAATTTGTTACAAGAAGTAGAGACAAATTTAGGAAAGAAGGAACCCAGATCTAATTGATTGAAAATGGGCGTGGATTTGATGTGAGTTTCAGATTTCCAAATTGCAACTTCAATCCTTTTGCTACGGTTTCCTTTTCTCTGAAAACCCCCTACCCAAAATTTTGAAACATAAAGTCTACGATTCTCAACAAACCAAAGCCACACCTTATACATACATCTCCTTGTAGAGAAATATTATCCTTAAATAAAAAAAATCAATCTAATATACTTATTTTAAATACAAAATAAACTTGTAGACTAGTTTTCTTCTTCGAAAACAAAATTAATTGATCAACATTTTTCCAAAACGATCACTATTAAAAACAAGGAATATTATAGAACTTTTTGAAATCTAAAAATCAACAACAAAGACAAGTTTCCAATACAAATTTTAGTTCGGAGTCATGCATGCACACATACTCCATCTTCTTCCAATTTAACTTGCTTTTACAACTAGTTCGAAAATATCCTCTTATTTATTTACTTTAAAAATTATATTACTTTCCACATTTAATTAATTAAACTCTAATGATAATTAAAAGATTTAATCACATTATTTAATTTAATAATTAATAATCAATATCCTCATAATACCTTTTTACAAACATAATCAATATCCTTATTTTACAAAATAAACTTGTAGACTAGTTTTCTTCTTCAAAAACAAAATTAATTGATCATTAGTTTTCCAAAATGATCACTATTGAAAATAAGGAAAATTATAGTTGGGTATGTTTAGGATCGTCATGGAAAAAACAAGCCCTTAAGTGGCAACAAAATTCAGAAAAATCAAAGTTAGGTAATTTGATGTAAAAATTTGAATAAGTTATTTATATTATTTTAAAAATATGTAAGAATAGAATCTGTAGCAAATTGAATGTAGTTTCTAAACTAATAGATTTAGTTAAAAAATAAAAAAATCTATTTGGTAAAAATTTGAAATTTCAATGCAGCAATAATTAAATTTCAGGGAAAAAATAAGAAGTATGTGTTTGTGTGACCACCATAACCACAATAAAATAATAATATTTTTTTATAATATTTTAGATACAAGTAGAGGACTCATGTCCCAATGTGATGCATATTTTTTTGTAATTTTTTTCTAAATAAATAATTAATTATGAATTTTTTATTACAACTTTTAAAAAATAAAAAAAATCATGTGTCTAACCACCTTAACTTAGTCAAAACTCCATGAAATTCAATTTTATATTTTTAATCCTATAGTATGCGAAGCATTAAATGTGATGCATGTTTCGGATCCAAAAAATGTGATATCTTTTGAAAGCTATAGATTTTTTCTATCAACCTATCAATCAAGACTTTAGTCATAATTCAAATATAAAATGAATAATAATTATTTATTAAACTCAAAGTAAACCATAATTTATATTGGTATAAAACTAAGAATCTCCTTGAAAAAATCCTTTCGTTTCATCAATTTTGGGTTAAAAAAAAGTCGTCAACCACATGGGCCATCATATCACTTACATATCACCACTTTTTGGCCCATCATGATCCTGCACATACCTAGTTTTCAAATCTAAAAATCAACAACAAAGACAAGTTTCCAATACGAATTTCAGTTTGGAGTCATGCATGTGCACACACTCCATCTTTTTCCAATTTAACTTTCTTTTACAATTAGTTCGAAAATATCATCTTATTTATTTACTTTAAAAATTATATTACTTTCCATATTTAATTAATTAAAATCTAATGATAATTAAAAAATTTAATCACATTATTTAATTTAATAATTAATAATCAATATCCTCATAATATCTTCTTACAAACATAATTCATTGAATTATTATCTTAATTCTGAATTAATTCAAATTACCTTATAATTAATTTAATTAAACAAGGCCATTCATAAAATGAAATTTACCACATAATATCAATAACCAATTAAGCAACATAATAATGAGCAACAACAAGACATCACCAATCATCTACTCAAACTTACTCAAATGTTAAGAAATGCCAAATACGAAGGAGCACTACATTCTCCCCCCTAAGCTTTGGCTTACTCCTAGAAGTCACCAAGTGAAGTAAAACATATGCAATAGTAAGCAACATCATAAAAAAAAACCACGCCATAGCATAATTTAATCAAATAACGGTAAACACCAATCAAAATAACTAATAAAGAATACAAACTAGATGGACAAGGTATCAAGGTGAGTACTCATCCTCGTCGAGGATAATAGCAATGGTTGGGGGCCCTTTGTCATCTCCATTGTTTCCACAACATATCCATTGGGTTTTTGAGGCACTCTTAGGCATGATAGTGCATGTGGAGTCTATGCTTGGTACCTGCAACCTACATCAAACAAGATGTCGAGCAACATGTATATAAATATATCAAACAACAAATACACTATGAGAGGAAATTGTAGCATACAGGGTGCTCACAAATGAGTAATGCTACACTGCCCCTCCCAACAAGACCTCAAACAATGACCACATCAATGAATAACAACAATAGCATCACAAACCTTCCACTCAATATCTATCATTAAAACTGATTTTCTATTCATGAGTGAGGTGTACCATTATATTTTATTAATGTAAGAATTACCCAAAAATCCCTAATCAATTATTAGTGTTTTGAATGGATTAAGAAACTTCCAATGAGTTACCCTAGCACCACTTTTGGGTCCCAAACCCCATTGAAAATCACCCCCCCTACTAGCAACAAAAGAATCTACAGTCCACTAACTGGGTAAGCCAACTTGCACAATATAAAAGGTCACATGAATTATCACATAAAGCGAGGCATACACCAACTTGCACAAAGTCTCCATAGATAACAATTCCATAGTGCAAGGCCAGAAGCCACATAATCATAAATCAAGTATAGCATCAGGTGTTTACAAAGAACCAACATTAAAATCCCATCATAAAGAAACTCTTTCCCTAACCTCTAGAAGACTAACTTTTTACTAATACACTAGTTCCCCATTGAAGTGGCAAAAATAACATGACCTCAAGGGACTATTTTCAATCCACAATTTACAAGTCAAGGTTAAAAATAATGAGTGACAACCTCACAACGATATTTTCACACTCAATCAAAATCTATCAAAATCAACTCAATACAAAATCAACCACAAATGCCAATAGTAAATTAACCAATAGGCATCTAAGGGAGACCTCAATTTTCTCTGCACATGATACCCAACCAAAATTACTCAACAAACTTACAATTTGGCTAATAAGCAAGTTAACATAAAATCAAGCGCAAAACAACGTCAAACATTAAATTCAACAAAAGTGTTCACTCAGAACTACATCCATATAACCCACTAGGCTAACTCATAAAATTCTCACATAAGACAATCAATTCTAGAATAAAACAACAACCACAATATTACATATAAAAGAAGCACATTAAATATGCAATGTAAGATATAGACACTATTTTAAAAACACATTATCTTAAACTACTCTAAGAACTCCTTCATGTAAATAACTCAATACATTTTCGTTCAATTTAATTAACATACTTTAGCTAATAATTCTAATATAAACGAATGCAACTCATAGAGTAGGATTCTATCAAGATAGTTATTATCTCACATTTAAATTACCTTTCTTTTATTAAAACAAAATTTAAGATTACTTTATAATCTAAGTTCTAGTTTCTACCAATCATTTTATCAAATCAACCAAATTCCATCACTTTTAATTACTTGTCAACATATGAACAAACATTTTATTATCCTATAATTAAGTATAAATCACTTTAATTCTACAACAAAATCAAATAAAGCTTACTATATCTCACAACATTTACCAAGGGTAAAGATATCGATTAAATCTAATGTGTAATTCCATTATTAAAGAATACTACAAAAATAATCTTTTAAAAGATTGTCAACTACAAACATTTAACTAAACCCTCCAATTATCCAATTATAGAAATATTTTTATTTAGTAACTTTTCTTACTCCTTATTACTTAATCCATCACAATTAAGGAGATCAATCTTTATACCCTCATCAACTAATTATATCCATTACTATTTACATTCGTCCTTTCATCAATTATAGTAAATTATTTGAATATATTTAAATTATTAGACTATAAAATAAACCACCTTACTTGCACCTCTATTTATTCAAATACGTATATCCGAATTTCCTACAAGAAAAATAAAACTCTTTTATGAAATTTTAAATCTACAAAATCCCTAATTTTAATTAACTTACCTAAAAACAATCTGGAAAAAATCTTTTCTTACTTAATTCATATTTCCAACTATAGACACAAATCTAATTTCCTTATTTATTTACTCGTTTTGCTTGTTCTACAAGATCACTTACTCTCAAATAAAGATTCTCTTTATAAACCTATTTACATAAATATAATTATGCATATATATTTTAGTAAATACATTATAGTACATCTTAATTGAATTCCAGCTATAATATATACTCATCGAGATAAACGCAAGAGAGAAGTGAACCAAAATGCCATGCTAAGCATATGGCAGGCTCTAAGAAATACAAGTTTTAAGTATATAGTTCAAAGGCATGCCGAATTTGGAGGACAAGAAGTGAATCAATCTCTTTTCAAAGAGATTTCAATGTGAAAATCAATAGCAATCAACTGCTTAAGCCTAAAACCAAATTACCTAATTAAAATTGAAGCTTGTAAATGAAATTATATCCTCTAAAACTTATATGGTTGTAAGGCAGCAACATGAAGGAGATCAAAAAATACCCTCATGTAGAAGGAAGGAATGCTATATAATGATATGCAAAGTTGGAGAGCTGGCTTAGTGAATGACATTAAACTAGAACATTAATGTAGATAGAGAAGTTCCTAACCCACAATTATACTTCACAAAAGAGCTTTATATTTAGCTAAAAGGAATAGAAGCTTAGTGATTCGATAAAACATCTAATAACTAAAGATTTAAGAAATATTAAAATTCAATTTCAAAAGATCTATCTTAGCTTAAAATTTGAATATTTCAAAATGCTTAAAGGTTGAAAAATTGACATTCTACAAAAGCAAGTTGGCTTATCCATAAGGCGACTTACATACATACCAAATCTATTGATTACCTAAGAGTATGGTTGTGGTTTAAGCTAGAGATTACACCCATAGTACATTCCAAAATAAAAGATATTTTTAAAGAAGGAAGCAATTACATACCTATAAGAAATTATCTAACTGCCAATAAAAGGGTCATCAAATCTTAGCAAGGGATGTCGATATAAATTAAGGAGTGGAATAAAATCAAATGAAAAAAATAGTGACTAAAATGAAGAATATTCTTGCATACTATTCAATTCAATCTTGAATGGAAGTAACTGACCTATGAGTACGTATTTGCACAAATAAGTTTTCAGCTAGATCGATACAAAGAGAAAATGAATCATAGGAGACTTATTTAATTCAAAAATTTCAAGAACAATAGCATTGTATATACATTGAATATTAGGAATCTCAAGAATGCAAGAACACACAAAATGGATTTACCACAATCAAGATTTGAAACCCTTTGGGGAATACAATTTTTAACCAACCAACCAAGCAAGTATCAAATTTTACCAAATGACTCAAGCATCCAAAAATCTATTACAAGAAGTAGAGACAAATTAAGGAAAGAAGGAACCTGGCTCCAATTGATTTAAAATGAGTGTGGATTTAATGTGATTTCTGGATTTCCAAATTGCAACTTCAATCCTTTCGCTATGGTTTTCGCTTCTCTGAAAGCCCCTAACCCAAAATTTTGAAACACAAAGTCTGAGATTCTCAAAAACCAAAGCCACACCTTATACAGTCATCTCCTTGTAGAGAAATATTATCCTCAAATAAAAACATTCAATCGAATATCCTTATTTTATAAAATAAACTTGCAGACCAGTTTTCTTCTTTGAAAACAAGATTAATTGATCAACATTTTTCCAAAAATGAGCACAATTAAAAATAAGGAAATAGTTTAGTTTTCGAATCCAAAATTCAACAAAAAAGATAAGTTTCCATTTACAATTTCAGTTAGGATTCATGCATGTGCACACACTCCATCTTTTTCCAATTTAACATGCTTTTACAATTAGTTCGAAAATGTCCTCTTATTTATTTAATTTTGAAATTATATTACTTTCCATATTTAATTAATTAAACTCTAATGATAATAATATTTATCTTTAGCATTAAACTTTAATGATAGTGATATTTATATTTATATTACTTTCAACATTTAATTAATTAAAATCTAATGATAATAATATTGCTTCTTGAATGTTGGCGTTGTACTTGATGGCATTTCTTGGGTTCCGATATTCTTGAGTGGTGGTACTCCGTATTAATTTCTGAAGGTCGTGCATGTCTCTTTGTATGAACGAACATTTTGAAAGATTAAGCTCATTAAATCTTAAGTCATATGAAACAACTACCTCCATTAATTACCAATTTGTGGGTGTTGGCTTTTGTGTGGCTTTAAATTTGGTATTTTCTCCTCTATTGAGTAAATTCCTTCAAGAAGCTTCTCTAGTTATTTAATGCTATTTTCAATGCAATGTATTCTTTAGTGGAACGTGAAAATTTTGTGAGAAAATGGCGCATCACCCCTGGAATCTCTCTATAAATTTCCCCATCCATGCCTGGGAAAGGCTGCTTGAAGACAACATTTCTTGGGTAGACCTGAATCACATCTTCCCAACAGGGAGTATGCATGAGGAAGATGTAGTTCATTCAGTTCTGGGTAAGGAAATTGTTGGCCCGGGAGCTCATATGGCTTTGTTTCCTTCTCAGGTTCTATCTATTTTTCTTTCAAATATTGTTGATTTTCTTCAGTCGTTGAGGGATTTAGAGCAAATCATCTCTAAATTTGTAAAACCTCAATTCTATGAGAAGAACGATTTGTTGTATTTGGTTCAAATATACAATCTTTACTCTGGGGAGGGTTATGTTGGAGGCCTATTCCCATGTGATTATATCAAAGATAAAGCAGGATATGAAGAATTTTTTGAGGCTATTCGGCTAGGGCTTCAAATTGGTAATGAATATGTCTTGTTATCATCCATAAATAAAAATGGATATAGGTTATCTAGATCCCTAACAATCAAAATTAAGGAAAAGTTTTATGCCATTTCTTTCCTACGGGACTTTACTCTGAAACCACCTTTTTATCAATCCTTAGTGGGGAAACATCAAATGAAAGTGGAGTCTGTTAATTTTGTGTGTAGAATAGAACAAGATGAGGTCAATGCGCAACATTCCACTTCTTTGCATCAAGGGTCCTTGGCGGTCAGGGATTCAGGGGCTCATGCAGATGATGAATTCCCTTGTGTGGGGCTTGATTCTCTTGCAAAGGAATCGATTCACCCACATTTACTTGAGCTACATTTTGAAGATGACGCGGTACATGACCAGTCATCAACCTATATAGAATGCATGGAGGAATAGCAGGAAAGGAGGAAGTTTAATCTATGTTTTATTTTTTGGTAGAATTTTGCTTCAATTTTTCTCCATGTCCATCATGCTCTCCTTTTCCATGTCCACTTTCATAGAAATTTCTCAAAAAAATTATGTCATGTCTAATATGTTGTTGGATTAACCAATTAAAATATTTTGTAGACTTGTAATGTCGAAAAAAGGGTCCTTAGCCTTTTTTGTGTTTGCTTAGCTCCTTCTTGCAGATTCTGGACTTAATGTTGGCTTGATCTAGTGTTGTGAGGTGTTTTACACATCCACATTATGTATTTAGGCCCTCTTTAAGCTAAATTCACTTAACTCTTCCCTAATTTAATTTTGTAAACTGTATTTATTTACATTTTCACATTAAATTTGGGAGGCTTCTAAATCAAGTGGATCTAATCTAGTGTTGTAATCTGTCTTTCACATTCACATGGGATTTAGGACCATTCTAAGTTGAATAGACCCAATTTGGCCTTAATTTAGTGTTGTAAAGTGTATTTGTTTACACTTTCACATTAGATTTTGGGCCCTATTACATTTATAACCTTTACATCATCATTAATAGGCCCCTATGATGCTATATTGTGCATGCCAAGGCTTATTTTGGTCAAAATCCCTACAAAATAAACATATAAACTTAACTTATGCACTCCTTGACACTTTAGCCCCCGAAATAGCCCCTATGGAACCCATTCCCCACTTTGGGTGAATGAGTCCCATTTAAGCTATTTTTGAGGTTTGAGTAGGAAAAAGTGGTTTTTTAATTCTAATTTCTTCAATGTCATCCTTGGGGATAAAATTAACGATCATGTGAGTAGCTTCCCTATATAAAAAAGCTTCAAAGTAATTATTTGATCTAAGCAATCACTATGTAATGCCCCGCCAAGTAACCTTAAATGAAATTGCAATTAACATCATAAGCGAACCAATTTTTTTTTTATAAAGTGCATTTAACATACACATTCACTTACTAATTAACAACAACCTCTAAGACTACAAGGTTAGGATTACTTAAACCTACACATACATATTACATATAACCATAGCCTTATGAACTTTATGAAATAAACATCATACATCATAAGAATACCACATAACATAATAAAATAATCAACCAAGATACAATCTCATAAACATTATCTTAATCCAATAGTTACATCACTCATTCCCAAAATGAGACGGTAGTACAAATGTATTACAATTACATAACTCCACCTCTTACAAAAGAGGGATAAAATATCATATACAAACTGAAATATTACAATGCAAGAAATTACAACAAGAACCGCGAGCTGTCCATCTGGATGTCTCGCCACCAAGTACTGAAGATCGATGGGGACCCAACGGTTTTGGTGCATATTCCACCCTACCAATGTGGTACCCGAAGGCCCACCCCCCATGCTGGGAGATAGTAACAAAGTAACATGGACAAAGATCTACTACCTCTAACCAAAGGCAGACTCATACTGACTCAAACTGACATAACCAAATAAATGCCATCAATAAGTACAAATCCAGTTCAACTCAAGTACAACACAAGTACAAATCAAACATCACTGACATAGGTCACATTGCTTCCAGACATAAAGTAGATCAAATATGTTCACGAAACCATACATATAAAATAATTAACAACAGTTGTCCTAGATAGAGTGTCATAGCAAGGTTTGTCATGAGATCTCCTCTGGGCATTCTTCATAGGCTCCGGCACAAGTAATCCTGGTGGCCTCAACTGAATCCCGACACTCATACTCACTCATGCGGAATCAACTACCTCTCGCAAGAACAAGATAGTTGATCTTGCCATTGCAGGCCTTCTCACTCATCCCAAGTATAAACAAGCCCTTGTGTCTATGAGTGAGGATTAAATTATCTTGATTAGTGTGAACTACATCCTAATCATCTAAGTACATTAATTTAATTATCACTTGATTAACTCACTTTTGAAGGTTACCCGGTTTACCACTTTGGGCTCCGGCCCCTAACAAAAGCCACTCTTCTATTCGACAACACACACCCAAACAATCCACCAAGGGAACCACAAGTGCATACCAACTAGGAATCAAAATCCACTCCAACACACGGAGGATACAAATAATAGAAACTCACTCCAAACATCTTGGAGACAACAATTACATAGTCCACTCCTTTCACAGGAGGTACAAAAGATCTCACTCCAAACATCTTGGAGGCAACAACACATAGTCCAATCCTTTCACAGGAGGCAACAAGATGAAACCACATCACAAGGTCACTCCATACAAGGAGACACAGATCCCATAATCCGCTCCTAAACCAAGGAGGTGCAAACATCCCTGTTCGTGAAAACTGGGTAAAATTGAAAAGACGCCATGCACTACCCAAGGGAAAACAATTGGATGGCATAAAGATTCAACAACCCTTATCCTCTAAGTTCTTCTGGAAGACTTATAATTTAGGACTAACACTAAATCCCAAAACCAACAATGCAACTTGACGACATAGCAACCAAAGCATTCAAGTCATTAATCAAATCTAATATTTGGATTTCCTAAATCCATACTCATTCAATAGGTAGTGTTGACAAAGTCAAAGACACGTTAACTAGATCATCTAAAAATAATCATAACCTCTATTTCCCTTTTCATTATTGGAAATCTAAAACAATTAAACTTACTTCCCTGTACTGAATACAGAGAATTAAATCCTTAAATATAATCATGAGGAAGATACTACTTTTGGATATACTAAATCCATATCTCTTTCATAATCCAATTACAATGATTCAATTAATCTAAATAGAAATTAATTAAATAACATAATTGATTACCTCATCAATAAAACAACTTCTTAATTTACTTTTAAATTGACACAAATCCATGCAAGTAAACTCTTTCCATTTCCTAACCAAATCTTACGTCTCATTCAATTTTCTATTTAAAACATTCAGTCACTTTAATATAATAACATATTGTTTCTCTATCCATTTTTCATATACACTAATCATTTTTTTTAGAACACTAATAATACCCAATTTGCAAACAACGAAATATTTATTCTCTCAAATGGATATATACTAAATATAAATTAATATATTTAAATATATTTAATCATTAACATATCTTCTATTCTTTACAGAATATCAAATTGTTTAATTCAAAATAAAATATCCCTTATCATCAATATTCCAAAATATAAATATATTTTTCCTATTAAACCAAATTAATAATTGGACCTTTTACATATGAATTTAAATTTCACAATTAAATTTTAAATTATGCATTCTTTAAATCAAATATTTAACTCCTTCAATTAAAATTTAACATGCCATTTTAAAATAAACAGTAATCTCCCATACGTTTATAATTTTAATTCCACTAATCTAATATACAAATTTTATTTAAAATAATATAAATAAATATAATACTTTAATATTATATATTATAATATAAACTATTATTAAATAATATTTTAATATTATAATAACAATACATAAAATATTAATATTTATAAATATCAATTTATTATTATTTTATTTTCAGAGCAGCCATGGAAAAATAACCTAACAGCAGTCTCATGTTTCAAACATAACTTAAAAACTACGATCCGGGTATTTGCGATTTTTTATAGGGATAAGAAAATTTCAAAATGCAAAAACCCTTTAAATTTCCTGAAAACCTAGTTTGTGAAAGTGAAGTTATAGGCGACACAACCAGACCATTTTACCATGAAAATATAACTATACCGCAGATTTTAAAATCCGTTTTTTAATAATAAACAGAAGTTTTCATTTTCTAAAAACATTTTAAATGCATTGTTCAATCTCTATGTTTGATTTCAATAACAACATAATCGATTTCCCCAAATAATTTAAATTCAACTGAGGTTTTCACAATTTTCACTCAAGAATTTTCACAAGCAAAGGCTGTAAATTTGTTTAACTCTTTTCTTCTAATATCAAATTTATTTTCTAAAACAGATTTAACAAATAGATATTTAATCATTACTATTTTAAAGAAAAACAATCAAAAACAATAAAATACAAAGAGGAAAACCTGGTACAAGAAGCTACAGGAAGAGATGAATTTCTGATGCAAGCCTCCTCCAAAGATTTCCTGAATTTTCTTCAATCCTCCAATGAATCCAATCCAAAATCCAACAAATGCAAACAATATTTCCTTCAATCAATTCTACAATCAAACTTTCTTCAAACCCTTGTGCAAATTTTCCAAAATTTCTTCGCTGCTGTAAAAATGAATTTTCCTAAAAACTTCCTGCCCTAAAATTAAAACATGTATTCTTTATAAATCAAAAATACCTAATCCAACCCTAATTCACATTACATGCAAATTAGATATTTCAATTTCAATTTAAATTTCAATTTCACTTTCAATTTCAAATTTCAATTTCAATTTCACTTTTCGAAAACCCACTTTCAATTTAAAATGCAATTTGAAATAATAAATTAATTTCCACAGTTGCAACTAATTTCCCAAATAAACAATTAATTACAATTTCCAATTTAATTCCCACATGTTGAAATTAAATTCCAAACTTAATTTTAATTCTTTTATTTCCTTTCATTCTCTTGCATCACGTTTAATTAATTAATTTAATTATTTAATAACTAAACTCAACCCCCTTGGATTAAATTTAATTAATTAAATAATTTAAATATAAAATTTTATCCACATTGCATTATTTAAATTAAATAACCATCAACATGATTTAAATGCAATTATTCTAAATATCTATTTTCAAATCAAGAATCTTTCAGAAATAAATAACATTAAAAGAAGACATACAATGACTCGACACACACAACTAACGACACACTAAGGCTAGGGTGTAGACTTGACACATGTTACCTAGCTACTATCTCCCGTTCAACTTAACTGTTGGATCAACATGCTCAAACCTGTGAAACCAGGTGGAGTCGATGTCATGTACCTGCAATCCTACAACCAAGTAAACAACATTATACAATATATCCAGCATATAATACACACCGTGAAGAAGAAATCACAGATTCACAGGGCGCTCGCAAGCGAGTGATGCGAAACCGTCCTCTTCACCAATACACTCATCGAAAGTGACACTTCCATCATAATCTAGTAATCTCATAATAACATCTCATGTTAACTCTACAACATCATTAATCCATAATGCAAGTGAAACAATAATCAGATAACTACATCCCATAATAATAGTTGTCGCTCAATAGTAGCGATCAAAACATCATAACAAAATGTATCCAGTATCAAAGAAACTGCAACCAAACATAGCATAAAGCAAACCGAACAAGAAGCAAAATGGAGGGGTATTACACACTATTTCATCATACATTCATGAGATCAAGCCAACAAGCAAGGGTTAAGCATTTCAAGTCTTCACTAGGTCATCAAGATAACATTCAAGATCAATTCTAAGGCATTCAAGAGAAAGATTCTTCATCAATTGTTGTAGCAATTCAAGATACATCATAATATCAAGCATATCAAGCATCAAGCATGATAGTGAGCTAATGTTGTGATATAGCATTGAAGATCCAAGACCAAGCATTGTTTTACTCTTATTGTCAAAGATCAAGATCTACATCGTTCATGGTCATTTCATGTTGAAGTGTAGATTTACAAGACATCATTCAAGGTATTATTGTTCATGTTTCATGTCCTATGTTCCATGTTTCATTTTCATCTTTCATTATTTCATCATTTGGTTTAATTACCTAAACAAGGTTTGACCAAGACAAACCCCCATTCTCTAAAAATCAACAAGTCTTCTCCTCTTTGCATCTATGATTGTAGATCTAGGTATCTTAGAGCTTGAAATATCATTGAAGAATAGGTTTCAAACTTTTTGGAGTCATCTCTCTACTTGCAAGGTCAAAATATTTACAAAAAGCCACTAACAACCTCAAAAATCAAGGTTTCAGATTCAGACACCTGGAGGAACAGAAAGAGTAGATTGATAGCTGCAAATAAGAACTTGGAATTTCAAGAAAAGCCAAACTAGACTCATTTTCCACAAGTGGCGAATGAGTCCCATTTTTGGTCAATTTTGAGATTTTTTGCAATTTCAGATACCCTTGTCCAAGAAACATGTTCCTGTGCGAAAACCTCAATCTAGGACTGATCCACCCAAATTAGAAAATGAGTCCCAGTGGGATAAAATTTTAAAATCAGTAGCATTTCTAGTCTCCACAAGTTTCCAGGTGCACACTTTCAGTTTTATAGCTTTCCTATTTTGTTTCATTTGCATTTCTATGTCATTTTGCATATCACATTATGTTTTTTAATATTTCCTTTTCCAAGTCCAAATTTGGTTGTGAACCCCTCATTTCTTATCATTAAATCCCCTTAGAACATTCCATTTGATAGATTTCAATCTCCTTTGCATTGGAATCTCAAGGGTTTTTTCCTGAATGAAACATCCAAGAAGAAAATTGACCTCTCTCCTTTTAGGTCTAAAACCTTAGAAGCCCCTAGAGGGAGGTCACCATTTTCTTCATTTCATTTTCATGAACTCGAAAATGGCTTAGCCCTCAATATGTGTAGTGTGAACCTTTTGGATAGTCTTGGTGTTGATCAGTCAAACATTCAATCTGATTCTCTATCTATTACGAGATTTGACAATGTAGGAAAAGACTGGTTGGTGCATTCACTTTACCTATTACAGCTATAAAGGCCACATTAGAGACACTGGTCGATGTTATTCCTCACAAAAATTCATATAATCTTCTGTTAGGTAGGCCATGGATTCATACAATGAATGCAATGCCTTCTACTCTTCATCATCAAATGAAGTACATCTACAAGAACAAAGTGTACATAGTCAAAGCCGAACCTAACCTTAATAGTTGTTTGAACATCGAGAAAAAAGAGGAGAATCCTTTGGAAACATTAACACCAAACACAAAAGTAGAACCCATTCAAGAACAAAAAAAATCTAGATGTCCTAAACCCTTCACAACAATATCAATCGACAGGGAGAAATTTAACAAACCCCTCCCTCGGTGCAGGTGTAAAATCTTGGCGAATCTGGTATACTTCCCGATGAAAAATATTAATTCTATTCGCGATTTTTTTTCGTTTTACAGGAAAAAAAAATCCCAATTGGCGAATCTTTTATAATCCCTAGAAGTTCGTGGAAAATCTTGGCAAATTGCAAAATTTTTTAATAGAATAAAATATTTCTCATTGGTGAATAAAACCGTTTTTCAAACTAGAATTGTTTTTCCATTGGCGAATTAAAAAGAATCTGAAAATAGTAAAAAAATCTATTGGCGAAATAAACAGATATGCCAATGAAAAATCATAGGGGTCGTTCATTGAATGTTCGATGGACGATTGTAGTTGCATTTCGAAAGTAAATCTTTGAAGCACTAGACTTAGGATTTGAAACCTCAAGAATAACACTATAACCATTAGATGTGGACATGTGGCGAGATCAAGGCTCATCACTCATCACTCATTATGTCTTTTCAATGCCTCGACATTGTACATTTCATTTAATTGAAATTCTCATTCTTTTTGAAGAAAGTACAGTTGTCGTACTGCTAGTGCAGGTAGTGGCGGTGATTAATGCCATATGTGATATGAACATCTAGAGAAATTTCTTGGACAACTCATAGCTTTAATGAAACAAGATTTATAATGATTTCATATCGTTTGAACATTGAGTGATTTTGACAACTTGTCAGCTTGATGTATAGTTCAAGTTGGCATGTAGCCACTAGCCAGACATCAATCAAATTAAACATTTTAATTATATAGGCTGGTAGTGCACTGGTGGCCCATTAATAGGGATAGTGATTCAGTGATTAGTAGATAGTGCCATAAGGGTTTTATTTTCTAGGGTTAATAAGGATTTACGAAGAAGATGATGTAGTATTGGGGATACTGTAAATTATCCTACCTACAATTATTTAGTTACAAAGTAATTAGTAAAAGACGAATTTCATTCAAGTTCAGAATGGGTGGAATTGGAAAGAAGCTGATTTGGTTAACCTAAATTTTCAAATGGGTTTTCAACCAGGATGAGGAGCTCTAATGGAGATAAGTGCTATCCCAATGCATAGAGGCTGTAGGTAAAATATGGGAGTAGATTTTCTTCTCTTCCTGTATTCTAACAACTCTCATTTCCCCAGCATGGCTAGCCAGGCAAGCCCCATGCATTTATTTTCAAAGAGACATTTGTATTACATCTTCTGTATGACTCTAGTTCTCGAAGGGGATAAGTACATTTTGTATCTTCATGGCTCCCATTTCCCTAGGACTTCTTGGAACCCCCTTTCCCCAGCATGGTTGGAAAATCCACCAGTAGAAGCTTGGAACCATGAATTTATTTTCAGAGCCAATGCCACATTTATTTTTAGAGATAGATGTGTAGTAATTTTTCAGTAGCAAAGCTTGGAACTTGGAATCAATTTGTAATCCATTGTAATGAGCAACAACTTGGAATAAATTATTAAATTTTGTCTATGTAAAGTACCAAAGTGACACACTGACATATGTTATTTATACAAAATAGGAGCTACATTGCTACTCGTTTGTAAAAACATATGTAATAATGTGACATTGAAATTTAGTTGCAATAAAATAAATAGTTGTGTTGTGTTATTCTTGATTCCTTGAATCTCTGTTATTTATTTACGTTTAAGAGTAAAGAGTTTTTTTCTGAGTTTGAAACTTCAGTGTCTATTAATTATTTAATATATTCAAATCAATTTTTTTTATTTTGAGAAATTAAGTTATATACTCTATGCAATATGCACTTGAGAATTCATGGTTATATTGGGCCATCGAGGGAATGCAATCATTTGTTCCATCAATGTTTATGTGTTACAATGATGTGCTTACTTTTGTTGACTCTATCGGTATATCGGGGAGTGCAACTTATGAGTTATGAGTCTTCGCCTTCGGGCCATCGACGGGGCTGTGATGGGGACTCCACCGATAAAGCATCATTAGGCCGATGCCTATGGTATTGGCTTTAAAACACATGTGTCATGTTAATTTTTTTAAGTTAATATCATAAATTAGTAAATTACTCAAGTTTCAAGTTCAACTGTTGGATGAACATGTGATGTATGGTTGTAGTTACATTCCGTAATGAAATGAACAGAGTGATGGCCTTCACAATTTAAACCTTCGGAATTACCCTATAACCATTAGCTTTAGAAAGATTAATGATTAAGATTATGACAATAGCAAACAATCAATATGAAAATTTTATGACGGTTTGGTCATTAAAATGCCTATCAAAAAAATGTTTAATTTACGAATTTTTATATAAATGGAATATCTTGAAAAATTAGAAAACAATGATAATTATTAGTTTCTAAATTCATATTAAAAATATTCAAAAAAATTATATTCTATTTTCTTTTTATAATAAAAACTATAAAATGATATATATTATAAATTAAAATACTATATAATAATTGTTTACGGTTTAATAAAAATATAGCAAGTAAAACTATATGGTCTAATAAATTTTATAGCTATAATATACGGTCTAAAATTGAAAAAATGGTCAAATATTTAATAGACCATCAAATTCCAGGCTTGCTGTCAACTGTTAAGTGATTAATGTTTATTTTTAAAGTTAATATCATAAATTACTCAAGTTTCAACCGTTGGATGAACATTTGATGTATGGTTGTAGTTGCATTCCGTAATGACATGCATAGAGCAATGGCCTTCCCAACTTAAACCTCTGGAATCACCCTATAACCGTTAGATTTAGAAAGATCAACGGTGAAGAATTTGCAACTTGTAGATGTAAGACATGTCATTCACTTTAATGTTCCAATTTCGAGAAACAAAGCATTTAAAGCACTTTGTACTGCTAAGTGTCAACTGTCAAGTGATTAATGTTTATTTTTAAACTTTAAAGTTAATATCATAAATTACTCAAGTTTCAACTGTTGGATGAACATTTGATGTATAGTTGTAGTTGCATTCTGTAATGAAATGCACAAAGCGATGGGCTTCCCAACTTAAACCTCTGGAATCACCCTATAACCGTTAGATTTAGAAATATCAACGGTTAAGAATTTTCAACTTGTAGTCTTGTAGACCTAACTCCTAAGACATGTCATTCACTTTAACGTTCCAATTACGAGAAAAAAAACATTTAAAACAATTTGCACTTTGAAATTGTACAGTGATTTTTAAAGTCTTCAATCTTCAGATTGCTCATTGGCCATTGCAGTGCACCACCCTATTTTGGATTCCATAGTTCCACTTCCAACAATACCATTCCAGTTTTCAAGCGTCGGGACTCAGAATCTGGGTAAGTGAAATAATTCCAATGGCTACATTTCATCGTTTGACATTTCTTAAAATCTTATTTTGTCAAAGTTTGAAGTTTGGTTTTAGACTTTAGAGACTCAATAATTCATTAAAATTAAGGACTAATAGGTATTACTTATTAGGGAATTCAAATTTCACAACTTCACATTTGTACAAGCATGTCTGCCACCAGTACCACTAGAGCAATGTCTGATAAAAAAATACATTATGCAGAATTGCTTAAACCCCAGGTTTCACCGATGGGTACCATGATATTTATGATCCTGAAATCTATGGTAGGCATACCTCAGAACTTAGATTTTCATCTCAGAATAAGGCTGGAAAGAAAAAAAAAGTTGATAGTATCAGTGCACTGTGGGTAACTGGATTAGGGCGCATGATGTTACATGAATTTTTCCCTTGCCCAGAATTTATCATGGTTTGTGCCAAAAATTATGATGATAAGAAAAGAGAAATTGTTAATAAAGATAACCAAGAAGAATTGTTATCCATTAATGCAGAAGAACTTGGGAAAGTGTTGGGGTTTACAACCGAAGAATTTGGAAACCACCACATTGACCTAGAAAAGATTGCTAGTGATTATGAAGCAGTGGAAGAAAGGCTGAAAAATGATTTGTTAAATAAAATAGTTAAGGATAGAAACAAATTGAAAGGTGACCATAAGCCTCCTTATAATTTGGATTTTTTTAAACCATGGGTTCAGGATACTATTTCCATACTAGCATTTTGGCTCGGTTTGGATAGCAATTTGGAAGTGGGTGCAAGCCTCCTTGAAATGGTATATAATATCCATTATGTTGATGAACATGTCAAATATAATTATACTCAACACATTGTAGAATCCATGCATAAACAATTTTTAATGATTAAAGCAAGTTCCATGAAGACATTTAGGTTCACAACCTACTTGTGCTATCTTTTTCTATTCAAATTTAGAGGAATGTTTCAGACCAACAAGCTTCAGATTCAGCCCTACAGTAATGCAGAGGAAAATAAAATGGCTCTAGTATATGAATGGACCATTGAGATAAGGATGCATGATTCTCGATTGCCTATGTCATGTAGAAACTGCATACAACTAGGAAAATAAATACAATTGACTGATTGGTACTTAATGGAAGAATATAATGTGCTAAGATTTTATGGATCGGGAGTACAACCATACAAACTTCCAATACATGTGACAGAAAGGGTTTTTGCATTGGAATATGTAAGGCAGGTGCAAAGTGCTGATGAACTATACTTTCTCAATCAACAAAAGAAGACCTTATTTCCTTCTTTACCTTTTTCATGTGGAGGGTTCACATTTGAGAGAAAAGCATTTAGTGTGGCACATAATCTTTTAAATTTTTTTGCATTTGATGCCATCTGTCACTGGCAGTATGATCCATGTGACATCATTAAATCAATGATTGTGGCCAATAGGAATGCTGCAAATAGAACTCAACATCAAAGTAAATCCTTGCTTGAAAACACGAGAAACAAGGATTCTTGAGATGAGGTCAAAATAGCAATGGAGAAAAGTGTTGCTGAGAATGGTATTTCTTTTGAACAATTGTCAGCAGAAATTATGGCATTGCACCGAAAGACAATTAGGACATACAACAATTTTTATGAAGAAGGTGATAAACCATCTAGTAGAGTAAAAATTCCAAGTTCTCTAGAGAAAGAACTTATAGATAAAAATTGGTCACAATAAAAAATTACTGCCATTTGGTGTATGAGGAAGGAGCTAGGTGATCCAAGAGCTCTTGTAGAGTATGATGCTAACAAAGAAGTGGAAGAGTTTAGCAAATTGTGGAATATAGAGCATCCTGATGAACGCGATGAATCTGATGATGATATTGATAGGGAATAAGAAGAACAAAGCCATGCCAATTACAAACCTGGTTTAAGTGAGGCCGCAAAAGAAGAATATGCTTCAACATATACTTCAGGAGCAGCCATAATTGAAAAAATTGGTTATGAAGGTGGTCCTTTGGGATCCAAAGCACAAGGCCATTGGACAATACAAAGTGTTGAGCATAGAAAAACAGTTGATAAATCTGGCCTTGGGCTTGGAGGTGAACAAGTAGACCAAGGGGATACAAGACAAACTCAATTTGTTAGAGCTTCTAGTCATCATCCTCATGGTTAGATATAGTCACAACTAGGACATGCCCTTGGTGGATAGCTTAGTGCAACTGGGAGTGCCATTGGTGGCGATGTTATGGGTAGTAGTACTAGTAGTGGTCAACATGTGCTACAACGACAAATTACACACAATACTAAGATGAAAACAAAAAAAGATACCATAGAAACACCAGGTGATCAAGGCAATCAAAAGAGGCAAAGGATTTTGACAGGTCCAAGTCACACTATCAGTGGATCCACCAGTACCACAAAGGAGTTATTTCCAGGCACTCCCCCAATTCCAGTTAGTGTGGGTGTGACATCATTAGCAACTGTAAGTACACCTATTCCTTTGACATTCAAGCATTCCATTGTTCCTACCTCCCCAGGTTATGATTTCATTGAAGAGTTTAAAAAGAAATCAGACTTGAATAAAAAAGAAAAGAAGCAACTGACGGAGAGTGCATCTGCTATAACTTCAGAGCATGCAACAACCATGGTATTACCCACATTTGACACAAATAAAGAAATCATGGAGTACACAATTTTTGTTCCCACAATTAAAAAAAAACCAATAAATCAGATGGATCGATCTGAATACCAGGTAACCAATTTTCAATTGGATTTTTCTGGCCTAAAAAATACTGACAAAATTAATGTATCAAAGAAGAACAATGAATTGGTGTACACATCATTGCTAAAGCAAGATAGAGAGAAGAAAAGGTTGTAGACCCAAATAGAAAAGTTACAGGTAGACCTAGCAATTGAGAAAGCAAAGAGGAAAGCAACAGACAACAAGAGCAATGAATTAGAAAAAAGAATAATAAAATATGCCTCTACATCTACAAGCAAAGAGGATAAATCAAATGAGAGAGATGTGAATGACCTGAAGCGAAGGCTAGATGAGAGCAACAAGAAATATGATGAGGAAAAATCCACTTCAGAAAAATTAAGACTAAGCATTGCGAATGGAAATGCATAGTGGGAACAAAAATTGGATAAACAGAGAAAAAAAATTGAAAGACTGGAGACAGAGTTGATGGAAGCAAAAGAAGAAATTAAGAATTCTCAAAATAAGCTTTCTGCATTTTGTAGATATACGGTGAGGCATATGAAACAAAAGATCTGGGATGAAATAATGCAAAGGTTTGATCATTTTTGTGACATGTTTCAACTGATTGATGCTATTAGACAACATTATAAGATGCTCAACAAATATTTAGTGGACAACAAAAAGGTGCTGGAATTAAAGAAATCTACAAATCAAGTTCTACAAACAGTCTACAAAGCAAGTGACAATGATTTGAAATCAAAAGGGATTACTAATCGGATTGAAACCTTAATGAAGTTGTCATCTATCATTGAAAAGTGTTCGAGAATGTGTGGAACAAAGGAATATTTGCATTTGGTTGCAGACAAGATAAAGGTGGTGGATGAAAAGGTATGGAACTTCGTAGAGCTTGGTTTTCCAGAGGCTTTTGACACAAATGAGTGATTCATTGGAAAGAATGGTTTCAAAAAGAAGATGGAAAGTGCAAGGAAGATTGATTTGGACATGTTTCCTCAGAACCCAGATGTGAACTATTTAGATTCAATTAGAACACTGATAACCTTGAATGCAAAATTGACTAAAGAATTCAAGACAGGTTCCACTTCTAATTACAATCATGAATTGTTAACAAAACTTCAAGTCAAACAACATCAGTTAGAACAAATGGCAATTCCACTTCCTGAAGAGTGGAAGTTGCTAGAAAAGGTGATATAGTGACTTGATTTTTTATTTTCAACCTTTGATAATATGAGTTTCCAAGTTCCAACTCAGCTCTGTGCAGACTTGTCTTTGGGCATTGGCAAGATCTTGCATTGCCAATGCCAATATGTACTCCTTCATGTGAAATTCAATTAAAAAGCTCAAATTCAAACTTCAGTAATGTGATGATGTTCAATTATCTGTATTATTTATTTTATCATTTGAACTACTGATGAACTTGATGGAACTTCTAATATTTCTCTTTGAATTCCTCTTTGTCTTGACCTTTTCCAGGTCTATCAATGTGTCATATTGTTTGGGAAAGAACCTATGGTTGGGGTTTTTATTTTGGTTTTCATGAAAATCCTAATGTTGTATGTAATACCTTGGGTGAAAATATATTCAGATGTTACCTTTTTTGGGTGGGTTTTGTTGGTGTTTTTTAATGTAAACCAAGTTTGTCTCCTAATCTACCTATGGAATTGCCAATTCCAATCAAGGGCAGCTCAGAGGACCTGGACCAACTGACGAGGATTTTAACTGTAACCTCCTACACTTCGGGCTCTGCAAAACCTAGGAGGGTGGTCCCCATAACGTGTTTATGATCTTTGCACCAAACTCATAAACAATCATTAACAATTAACAGATAATCCCATCGAATAGCTCAAAAAAATAGGATAATACTGAAATGAGCTGGCCTTTCACCAATAATATCAACTACTTGGAGCATGGGATGATTACAACATTATTTCATAACTTATGATAGTTATTTTATTTGCAATTTGGAAGAAATTTCTAAGTAAAGACAAACAGACACATGACTTCACAAACTTGTACAATTTAAACCAGTGCCATATACCATTGGGGAGTCAAATTCACAAACATTTAAAATTTAACAATAGATTCAAGTACATAGCATATAAGATCCTTGGAAATATTGCACTACAATAGTTTCAATCCATATCCTAACCCAATACTTCTTACTAAATCCCTTTACAAACATATCCATCCATGATTCCATCCAAGCATTTTAATTAATTCCTTGAATTAAAGCCAAAATGGAAAACATACACACCAGAGTAGTTAGATGAACACCATAATCCTTGATTATACTATTCAAAATTATGATATGTTTATACAAAGGAGAGACACAAGCTCGAAATATAACATCATAACTCAAATGCTAGTACTATTGTGAAACATCAAATCTTCATAAACCTAAAACCCCATTACCGAATAACCCCAAACCTAAACTGTATTAATATTGAAATAACTGGTTCTTACAATCTATTCTGCAACTATACCTAGACTCAACCTCAAAATATCTGACTTGCCAATCCCTATTTCTAGCCTTGAAATCCTTCTTATGGAAAACAAAGGAGCAAACAAGCATCAAGCCAGAAATTACACATGTCATTGGTCAATTGCACCGCTATGTGCCAATTCAAAAATATGATTAAAACCATCGAGTCCCAGAGCATCTTTCTGTTGATTCCACTCATTACATAATAGCCGCTCCATTAGCTATATCTCAAAACCTACGCCAAAATCCATCATGGAAGAAAAACCATAATCAGTTATACTATAACCGTTGAGCTATTAGTTACCGGTAATAGACATTGTTTTACTCCTCTTCGGTTAAGTACTTGTCCACCCATTTCTGGTATTCCTCATCCGTTGGCCAATTAAAATTCACCACCTCGATCACCCTAGTATCGTAATGTGTGTACTTCACTGCAATCTGGTTAGCCTCTCTCTCAAAAGATTCTAAGAATATGCTGGTATTAAATATTTTATCCATACTGCCCACCAGCAAGTCATATTCTGAGTCATCACAAATCAATTTGATTTGTGCATCAATAACCTCTTCGGCCCTATCTCACCATTGCTGCAATGTCTTAATATTTCCTTGTGAATCTATTATATCTAGCAGAAAAGTATCATTTCAGTCATCAAAACTCTTTACCAGTTCTCTAATTTTTCTACTCAAATCATCAGGTAGGGCCTGGAATCCCTTCAATGATTTCACAAAAATTTGAGTAGGCTTCAATGACTGAGGCCTGTTGTCTACATCAAACCTAGAAGCCTTAAACATAACATCTAAATCAGTGGCCTGAGGGATCCACTTCTCAACCAAAGGCAGAACTACTTCCCGATCACTATTAATGTTTTTAATTTCGCCCAAGAACAAAGAATACAAAGAATGTACAGAGGGAAACCTACAATCAACCTTCTCATTTACATGCCTCAAAACGGTGTCAACCACCTCATTGTCTTTAGCAATTACATTATCCTCACATGCCTTTAGGGCAGCCTACAATTCTGTGATTTTATTCAACATTTTCTTCTTGGTAGGATCCACATAATACTCAACTTCCTCTTCAACTGGCTCTGGTGCAGGGTTGAGAGCAGGTGTCCAAATGGGGGACCCAGGAGTAGAAAGGATTGGGATATTAAGGGGAACTGACCCTAAAGTAGTGGGTAGTGCTCTGATACCAGTGGCACTGGAGGATTCTCCTACCTTCCCATATTTCAGTCTATCTACTTCAGACTGCAGCTCAACATTCCTCTAGTGTATTCTACTATATTCCCCAATTATTACATTGTATTTCTCCATTAGAATCTTCTTTTTAGCTTCCTCCCTTTCAGCTATCTTTTGGGCCAATTTGGCCACATTCAATGTCAAGCTTGTGGCTTCTATTATTGAGGTTTCAGAAGCTCTCTTGATGATGAGCCCTCCCCTTAGACTTGGGCCAATATCAGCCACATTTTGTTTTCTACCCTGGGGTGCCAATGCCCATATGGCCAAAGTTTCATATTCCTCACTAAAAGCATAGGCTTGCAGAGCTGCCTTAACCTCTTCCTCACTGTTTTGCATAAGATGCTTGGACTGTAGGATAGCATTAAATGCTACAACATCAACTATGTCCCATTCAGGCAGAAGTAAGACACCAGCCTGAGTCACAAGTCTCCTTCCTTCCTCAGGAATAATGCTCTTGAATTCATCCATTAGTTCAGCCTTAACTTCATCATCATTCTCCTATTCAGACCTATCAGGTCTTGACTCTCTCCTTCTCTTGCATTTATCCTGATATTCCTCTAATTTTATTCTCTAAATTAACTGCAAGAATTCAAGAGTCTTCACGAAGGCATCATCATCCAAGAATGCCTTGTAGGCCTCCATCCTCGCATCTTGTACACACTGTCCCTTTATATCCATATCAGTTAACACCAATTGTGTTGATCTAGGAGGAGAAGGGATACCAACCTGCATGTCTTGATCAGTTATAATTATTTCATCCATCAGAGCCTCTTGTGTTTCCTCAACCCTTTGCCTCTTTAGGCTTGGCTCTGATAGTAACTGTATAGGATCATTTCTCGGTGGTGAATCTAGGTCCACAATCCTTATCCCTCCAGGTTTATGGATCCCTTGACCTGGTTGTGATGATGCTTGCATTATTTGTTTTCCCCTTTTATCTCCTGCCTCCTCATCATTGCTATCATCTCTCTTCCTCTTGTATAGAGGGCTATCCTCTGGTGGCTGATAAGCTGGCCTTGTTTCTTCAGGCCTCGCCTCCAGTCTCTGAATTCCCAAGTCTACTTCGAAATTGAATTTCTTGGTTTTCAAGGTGCTCATGATATCTTTGAAGGTATTCATTAAGAAATCTATTCTTTTGTGAAATGGAGTGAACTCCATCAGTGGATCATATTTTGGATCGATTTTATGCACCATAGCTAGTAGTTTCTCATAGGCAATCCATTTCTCTTTATTCAATTCCTGCTTGCTCAAATCAAACTCATTTATGATTAGATCCTCAAGAAAATTGAAAACATGTGCAAACTTGCCACCTTTAATTCATTGCTTGAATAGGGAAAAGAATCCCTCAGGGTCATGCTTCCTCGTAGATCCACTCTTAAAATGATAATCATCAAAAAATATTCCAAAGTGGACCCATCCTCCCTTGGAAAAGACAAAATCTAAAACAACAGTATAATCAGGGAACAAAGTCCCTTTTCCTTTCCTTGTCAAATTATCCTTATGAATGCAACCTAGTTGCCACATGACCTTGGAAAATCCCATCCTTTATGGTACATTATATGGGAGAATGTGAAGAGCTCCCGGGAAACCATAAACCCTTAGGACAATGCTTATGGGATATAAGATGATGTCACCCCAATTGTGGCACACCTTCAAATCAGGCTTCCTCACTTTGGGTCGGGGGAAATCATGCAAATCCTTAGGGACCCTTGGCACATTTACCACCAATCTAGCTCTAAGTCTAGAAACAAAAAAGTTATCAAACTGCACAAAGCTAGCACCTCCCTTGTTGCAAGACAAATCTGCACTCCAAACCTGTACTAGTAATATTTCTCCATTCACTTGTTACCTCAACTCCATTTCTCTGAGAAGAAGTCGACATTCTTGTATAGGAACATATGCATTAATAGGGAGTACCAAAGGAAAGGAGTACCAGTGTCCCCCATATGCAACTTCAACAAACCCTCATGTATCTTTTCAGCAAGAAAAGATGCATAGTCATACACTACAGAAAAATTGGGATGCTGAATCTGAGCCCCCATAAACATATAAGCAATGGGCATCACGGTATTAGGGATGAAACCTAAAATTTGGCAAAGTGAATAAAATGTTGCCAAGAAGTGATCTGCAAAACAGCTCAGCCGAAAAGCCTCCTGATCAGTTGGGCTGATGTGAATCATTGAACTACTTGCCTTGGCTAAATGAGAAGGAAGCAATTTTGATCTGAAAAAAGGCTATGACCTGGCATATTCTTGCTTCATTTTCTCAAAATCTACCTGGACTAAGAATGGGCTATATTCACTCAAATTGAAAACTTTCTGAATCTCATCTACATTTATATTCAGTAGAACCCCACCATCATTATCCCTGCTAATCCTTGTAATAGGATCATATCATGCTGCCACTGCTCTGAGTAGGTCAATATCAAGAAATACATTTGGTACAACTAGTTTCCCCATATCGTACCTCTAGCCATTAGAAAAAGGATGAGGCACATTTCACTGCCCATACCATCTCCTAAATATTTCTAGGCCTGTCATTTGGACCCTAGCATTTGCAATATTATAGGTTTTACACTTTAGTCCCTCGCCTAAGGCTTTCTCATTCATTAAAACCAAACCCTTCTTCTTGTCGTTCGTTGATAGCGGGAATTGATCTAAGAAATCGTCGTATAAATTCCTTTGCAAATAATCAATATGGCCAAAATGCTACTTTTATGGCACCATTTCGAACAACCAGGGCTTCTCCTAAAATCAAATTCTGGAACAAACTGGGGATACCCAAAACAAAATTACACCAGAACTTTACAATTTCCCACAATTCAAAAGAACCAGTAACCTTACAGTCTTAATCAACAAGACCCCTGACCAAAACAATACAACCCTCCATAAAAAAACACATTCAAACATAAACCATGGCATAGAAGGTAACTCACGGGATTTCGTGCCTTCCAAGAAAAACAAACCTCGTTGTAATTGCTTGAAAAACTTTATCTCTGGCTCTAGACTACTTCGAAAACATTTGAATGCCTTTGTGGTGAAGATAGAATGGAATTAACTACTTAAAGCTGATGAAAAATGGCTAGTAGATGTCTCATCCGCCATTAAAGCTCACTTGCATGCCACACCAACGACTTCAATCGTATTTGATGCAAATTTAAATCCTTGCCATCGATCTCTTGTTCCTGTCAGATCATCAATGATTAGACGACCACCTTCAAAAGGCTGACAACATCTCCATGTCATTATCGAGGGCCCACCATAATACACAACACCAAAGGAATACACATGGTGTCCGCCCGTGATATCGCAATCAATAAATACCCTTCACTTTAGGATCACACGATGGAAGGAAACCATTGATTCCCTCCATCGATGATCATGATCATTCACAACAGTGAGCAGCACCAAAACCTATTTATCGAGCAAATTTTCATCAAGGTTAAAACTCGTCATCGATCTCGAGAACGTGCATCTCACATTTGGTTTAGTAACCCACTCTATAACATACTAAAGTCTGATACAAATATTAAACACTTTATTTACTCATTTTCAACATTTGCAACTTGGGACACGTGGCACCCGCCCGTGATATCACAATCACCAAGCAACTAGCAGTGATGTCATCACGAGATTGTGGGGAACGGTCAAGATCAACCGTAGCGAAATCGACGGTCACTAAAATAACCCTTGCAAAATAATACAATTAATTAAAATAAAAGAGGGGAAGGGGACATCGTCTAGGACAACAAAAATTGATGGCTCAAAGTTGTTTTAAAACATAGGGCACAGTCCGACCCAAACTTGAGAAATAAAAGGTTAGGAAAAATATTTAGCATTTTTATTAAAAGGGGCCCAACCCAAATGATTCAATGGGACATAAGTTGTTTTGAAACCACCCTCAAAAAGGTAATATCAGAAAAGACCTAACCCAAAGATATACATTATATGGTAGGTTACTAAAACGGCTGCGAGATGCACATGCTCAAAATCAACGAAGGTGTTATAATCTTGATGAAAAATTTGCTCGACGATTATGTTCAACAATGGTGACTCTTATGAATGAACATGATTGCTGATGAGGGAGATCAATGGTTGCCCGCCATCGCATGATCGAAAGATGCAAGGTGTTTATTGATTGTGATATCACGGGCGAGTGCCACATGTATTCTTTTGGCGATGCATAGTGTGGTGGGCCCTTCGTGCTGAGATGGAGATTGCATCAGCCTTTTTGAAGGCAGTCGTTCGATGCTCTGACGAAAGTGAAGGATCGACGGTTGGGATTTGAATTCGCATCAATTGCGATTGGAAACTTGGAGGCTTTGGCATGGCTTGCAAGTGAGCTTTAATGGCAGATGAGACGTTTTTTGACTCAATTCGATCGACATTAAGTAATTTTCCTTTGTTCTATTTTATGACAAAGTTATAATAGATTTTGGTTGTGTCTTGATGACAGTTTTGGGCCACTTTTGGCACAAGTTTCTTGAGGTTTGGCGGCTGGCCAGTGCATCATCCATTTTCTAGTGGATGGGAAAAACAAGAAGATTCTCATGGGACTCAGTTGTTGTAACAAATTTTTGAAATATCATAGGGGGGTCCAAGTGATCGGTGACATGTGTATTTTTGGCCCAATGCTTGTTTGCTCCTTCATTCTCTATAATAATGATTTCAAGGCTAGAAATACGAGTTAGCATGTTGAATAATTTTAGGTCGAGTCTAAGTAAAATTGCGAGCGAATTGTAAAGGGCCTATTGTTTTAGTGAAAATGTTGTTTTAGATTTTGTGTCATTCTATAGTAGTTTGTAAACTCATTGAAACCCCATGAAACATGGAAAATCACCCTAAATGGTACATAGCATCCAAAGTCTTTAGAATGGCTCCCTAAAGAAGACACCCCTTAAAATCCAATTTTCTTCACTATAGAAAATGAATAGTTTTTGCTTTATGATTTATGATATCCCTATAAATGATTTATGATAAACTCTGCAAATTCAACATAGTCAGCCTCCTAAATAAAGTGTTTGCCTACTAACAATAACAAGACTCTTGAATGTTTGCATGTACAACAACTTATTTCAAATAGCAAATGAACTATGAACGATAGTTTTGCATGTCACCAATACAACTACCCCACATCCAATCTTCCCATTCAGATATACACACATCAAAATAGACCTAATAATATAATTATTATTATTTTATATTATGATGGTTTAATTATTATTATATTAATGTTACTACATAGTATTTATTATATTATTTTTAATATTATACTAGGTAAAATAGTTTTGCATGTTCTCCATACACCCTCCAATATTCCTGCATCACTATACAAATTTAATGATTTCTATTTAAAAAAGAAGAAGTGAACAACATTGAGAAAATCTATCTTTTAATATTAATTTGATATGTTCAATAATAAATTAGATTCTTTTTTTAGACTGCAAGAATTGGTTAGCATGATCCCTTATAAATTGCAGTGTGGCTGGTAAACTTTTTAATGTGATCCCCTATAAATTGAAGAAAAATGACTTTGAAAATTTGAAAAGTTAAAATCTTGCATTTTACTTTAAGAAAATTAAAATATAATGTATCAAAAAGAAAATAATGAATTCTCATTGACTGAAAGTAAAACATTTAATCATTAGTTAAAATTACCCCTTCACTATAGTTCCATGACAGAAACTAATAATGTCTTGGAACCTTTTAAAGTATATTTAAGTGAAATTAAGATATGTTTCTATGAATAGTGGCGCACCATTTACCATTGTTTATATCTTTACAATTTCATTTAAATAATAATTATTTTAAATATAAATATATATAAGATATAATAAAATATTTAAAATTTAATTTAATTTAATTATTATTATAGTTTTTTATAATAAAGTAGTTATAACTATTATTATTTTTATATAAATAAGGGGCTGAAGCCAAGGAGATTGTATTAAAGTTAAAAAAGTAAGGAATTAAATGACTGGAAGCCTCAATAGAAGAAAAAACAAGCAGAATCATGGCTTCCATGAGAAGATCAAAATCAGAACATGAAACCTTAAAGCTATCTTGAACAAAATCAAAATCTGAACATGAAACCTTAAAGCCATCCTTGCTCATCATGGAGTTAACTGTTTAAGATTCATTCCATCATCTCCCATATTTGCTAATGCATCTGCCATTGAATTGCCTTCTCTATAAATATGGTTAATCGTTACATTTTCAAACTTATCCATCAGGTTCATTGCTAAATCTAGTAAAGATTGTAATTTCCAGCTCAACATTTTCTTAGCTCTTATCACATTTACCACAAAAGATGAATCCCCTTCAATTTCTACCTTTGCCAAATTCAATTCTATGCAAAGGGATATCCCTACCACTAGAGCCTTAAATTCTGCCACATTGTTTGTGTCAATCTCCAATGGTTTTGAATATCTTGCAATAGTTTTTCCCTGCCAAGAGTGAATCACACCACCTACTCCTGATGCACCTAGATTCCTTCTGGACGCTCCATCAAAATTTAGTTTGAACCAACCAATATTTGGAGGTCTCCATTTATAATTTTCTCTATTTAGTTTGCTGACTTGACAACCTTTCCCAATAACTTGAGGAATTTTTAGACCAAACCAATTCTTGAACATACTGTCATCCCAACCTGTGTAAAATTTTGATTTGTTGCTTTGGGCATGAATTCGCGAGTTCATTGTTTCCACAATGACAGCTTCAATCTTATTCATAAGCATTTCTATCTCCATGGGTTTCCCTCGGAATACTCTCCTATTTCTCTCCTTCCATAGTTCCCATATCATAATTGAAGGGGAAATGATCCATAAATTTCCACACAAGCTATCCCTAAAAAGAGTTGGACAAGATTTGAATAGTGTTAATATATCATTTGGTAATGCTGATATCCAACCAAGTTTAGCACAAAGCCAATGCCAACATTCAAGGGAAAAGGGGGATGTTAGAAGCATATGGTTGACATTCTACTCACTGTTGTAACATAGTGAACATCTTGAAGGGCCCTGATATCCAATTCTTTTAAACCAATCTGCTGCCAAAATTTTACCTTGCAATGTTGCCCATGTAAAGATGCCAGCCTTTGGCATGCACACTCTATTCCAACATAATTGGATAGGTAACTGGATTTTGGTTCTTTCTTGCTGCCCAGATGCTATTTTATAGCCATCCCTCACATTATACCAGCTTGATTTTGATCCATTCCAGATAATCTCATCCCCTCCTTGCTTGAATAGAATAAATTTGTCCTTTAATACTTGTCTGAGGTTATTGATCTCCACCAATGGTATATCAAGGTCTTCAAATTGTTTCCACTCCCATTTGCAATCTTGGTTATTGTTTGATAATGTAATGTAGTCACTTACATGAATTCCCCATTTGGCTGAACAAATTTGGCTAATTTTTTCTGTGTCCATCATATTGCTGATAATGGGGTAACCTCCCCATGAGTCATTCCAAAATAATGTTTTCTTCCCATCCTTTACATTCCATGAAATATGGTTAAGTATAATATCACTAGATTTAGCAATAAAGTTCCAAATACGGGACCCCCCAGGAAAATTTGTGACTCTTAATGCCTCTTCACTGTTTAAGTTTGTGAGGTATTTGCTTCTAATGATCCTAACCCATTTGAGGTGTTGTTCCTTATGAATTTTCCAAAAAATCTTAGCCCCTAGTGCCTTATTCTACCATAACTAATTTTTGATACCCGTACCTCCGTGCTCAATTGGATTGCAGACCTTATCCCATGCAATTAGTGCAAACTTCTTTTTTGTGTCTATGCCTTGCTAGAAAAATTTTCTGAACTTTTTCATCAAGTCCATATAGACTCCACTTGGCATTGAAATGCAGGACATTAGATAAATGGGAATGGCTAATAGAGTTGCTTTCACCAATATAATTCTCCCTGTCCAAGATAACCACTTTGATTTCCATGTTTCCATTCTCCTATCAATCTTTTCCCCGATTGATTTCCAGGCTGAAGAAGATCTCAAGGATTTATCTACCGGTATCCCTAAGTAAGTGCAAGGAAGTCTACCTTCCTTAAAACCTAATAACCTTAAAATTTGGTTATGGGTTTGCATTTTGACATGAAAGAAGAAAATTTGTGACTTCTCTTTATTGAATACTTGTCCTGAAGCCTTAGCATATATTGATAGCAAAATTTTCATCTGTAAGGCCTCTCCTCTACAACCTTTCCCAAAAAGAATTGTATCATCTGCAAACTGCTGATGTGTGATTGGTTGAACTGAAGATGTCACCTCCACTCCTCTGATAGAACTAGATCTTTGAAGGCTACATAACTTCCTACCAAGAGCTTCAACCATTATGATAAAAAGGAAGGGGGAGAGTGGGTCTCCTTGCCTGATTCCTCTTGAACTTTCAAAAAAACCACATAGATTCCCATTGATCAAGATGGAGAATTTAGAGGTAGAAATGCAGTAAAATAATAGGTTTATCCATGATTTATAGAACCCAAAACCTTCCATACATTTAGATAAAAATCTCCAGTCTACTTTATCATATGCCTTTTTGATGTCAAGTTTTATGAACATACTTGGCTGCTTATTTTTTTGAATAGAATGAATTGCTTCTTGAGCAATTATCACTCCATCAAAGATGGATCTTCCCAAAACAAAGCCTTTCTGTTCTTCTCCTATAATTTTTGGCAATATCTTTTTCAATCTGTTTGCAAGGGTCTTTGACAACACCTTATGTATTGTGTTGCAAAGTGATATTGGTCTAAATTCATCTAGACATTGTGCTTTTTCTTTCTTAGGAATTAAAACAATGAAAATGTTGTTGATTTCTCTCATAAATCTTCCTAATGATTTTGCTGCTTCTAATGCTTCAGTCATTTCCGAACCCAAAATTGGCCAGCACTTTTGGAAAAAACCTACTGGGAATCCATCTGGGCCTGGGGCCTTGTCAGGATGGAGCTGATTTAGTGTTTTTTGTATCTCTTCCTCTGTAAATTTTTCCATCAACATCTAATTATCTTCCTCTGAAAGCAGCCTAGGGATATCTACCAACAATTCTTGTTGAGCTGTAAGATGTGAACCTTCATAATTGTTAAGGAGATTTGAATAAAATTGAATTATCTCTTTTTGGATCTTAGATTGATTTTCTAAGGTTTTCCCACTATCATCATTGCTTTTGTGGATTCTATTAGTGCTTCTCCTTTGTTTTGTACTATTATGGAAGAACTTTGTGTTCTTATCCCCTTCTTCCAGCCAAATCTCTCTTGATTTCTGCCTCCAAAAAATCTCTTCTTTGGCCAAAATGTCTTCATAATCCCTTAAGATCTCTTTTTCCTTGCAAAACAACTCCGAGTTCATGCCTTGTTGGATGACTTGTTCATTGAGGTCTTTAATGTTTTCTCTATTGTGCTTTTAGAAACAAAAATGTTTTTAAAGTGATCTTTGTTCCAGCAAAGAAGGTTTTGTTTAATTTTCTTCAATTTGGTCATGAAGCAAAAAAGTTTAGATCCTTCAACATGGCATTCCTTCCACCATTGTTCAATAAGTTTCACACACTCCTCATCTTTCATCCACATATTCTCAAATTTGAATGGGCATTGCAATGGTTTGTTTTCGCCTAGAATTTCCAGCTAAATAGGATAATGATCTGAACCTGATGTTGGAGAAATGGAAGCTTTGAAATCAAAAGGGAAGGTGGATAAATCTCCTTTATAAAAGAACCTCTCTAATTTTTCAGCTATGTTACCAAATCCCATTCTTCTGTTATTCCAAGTGAAGGTTCCATTCTCCAACTCAATTTCTAAGAGATTTTCTTTTAACACCCAGTTTTTGAAGTCTGACTGAGGCCGAGATTCTCTTTGTAACCCCCCACTTTTCTCTGAAAGATGAACAATGGCATTAAATTCTCCTCCGATAATATAGTTTTTTTTTGCCCAAATCCTAAATCTGTTGCTGATCTCTTCCCATACTTCTAGTTTCTTCTTTGCGGGGATTGGACCATAAACATTTAAAATAGAGAATTTCAAGTTAGAGTTTAGACTTTTTATAGTTCCACCAATCCAATTGGTTCTTCCTTCCAGTTTGTTAAAATCAACTCTTCGTGGATTCCACATAATTGCTAGCCCACCCGAGGTTCCAATAGCCTCTTCAAATTCCATATCCCAACTTCCTAATGCTCTATTAAATTTTACTATTTGATCAACACTCATTTTTGTTTCTTGCAACATGGCAATATCAGCTTTGAAGGAAAAGCTGCAACGTTTAATCAAACGTTGCTTGTTAGGAGCATTCAAGCCCCTAACATTCTACGATATGATCTTCATTTCTCCTTGGGAAGGAACTTCCCCTTCCCTACATGCATATAGTCTATGATTTTGGTTTGATCAGATTCCTCCCCTTCTTCGGACCTTAAAAAAGCTGAAGCTTTGCGTCCTTTTCCTTTCTTGTACTTTTCCCCACAATTTGGAGGCATCTTATTTGATATTGATCTTTCAATCCCCAAGTTAAAGTTAAACACCTTAGTCTTACTTGGAGATAGAGAAGGCATCTCCGATTCTTCTAATTGATTATCTCCATTCAGATTGCAACATGACTTCTCCTTATCCAAAGCCTCTGAGAGTGATAATCCTTCCAATACCTCAATCCTTTCCTCCTCCTCTAAGAAATCTGGATCTAGAAGTCTATCTATAAAAGTGAGCTTTCTCTTCTCTTTCTCATTATCCTTTTCTGAAACCGTGTTGTTCTCCACCATTCCAAAGAGTTCATACACTGCCTTAAGTCTAGGTGAGAGAGGTGGGCTTTGGAATTTCTCATAATTTTTTATCAACATATTCTCTTTCCCTAGCCTTCCATTAATATTTTTCCTATTTATATTAGTAAGTGGGAATAATCCCCCCTTGACATCCTCCGCTAGAATGTTGTTATCGACTAATCCCATCTCTTTAAGGTTTGATGGTTTCTGATTGTTGATCTCCTTATAAGGATAATAGTCCCATTTGGGTTCCTTATCTTTATTCCCCCCCCTTATTGACCCTGCAATTTTTCTTGAACTCAACTTCTTATAATTGTCTTTAAAAGGTGCCGAGTGAGGTCTTGATTCAGTTTCTTTCTCCATTAGTCTTGCTAATTTCATGCTTCTGATATTGAGGCTGCTTGTGTTCACCAAATCAAAATGTGAGTTTTGTCCCATTTTCAAACCCAATTTGTCTTTCATGCCCATACTCCTAATTTGCTTTTGGGGGGTCATTTCACTGGTTTCCCTTAAGGCTACTGATTCTCCATAATGTAGCTCATCGTCTTCTCTGTTCAATTGGTTCACCTTTAGACTTTCCCCTCTAACCTTACTTTGAGTAACATCCGATCCCTTTGTAACAGATTGTCTTTTCCCTTTTTTCAATATGTCATTGAGTCTTTCATGTAAAATGTCATCACAGTCTTGACTTGAATCTGATTCAACAAACTCCACAACGACCTTTCCTTGGCTTCCTAATACAAGTTCACTATTAAAAAGAGCGACCTCTCTTAGAATAGTAGTTGTAATTCCCTTATCCTCCTTGCTCATAACCTCCTTTGAAGATCTTTCCTCTGCTTTTTCAAATGATGTTATATTAGATGCTTGTTTTTCAACCTCCCTTTCCTCATTTTTCTCTACTAATACAGTCTCAGATATCCTCCTCTTTTCTGCCCTAGAGGACTCCTGCTTATGATCTAAGTAATCCTCTAGACCCATTCTTTCTTTCAAAACTTGACTTGGTATCTCTATTATGATATTTTCTTGGACTTCTTCCAACCATTGTTCAATTGACATCTCCATTTCTCGCTGATTGATGTTGGATGGTTTATTTTGGATTGATCCATAATCCCCAATAGTTGTGCTTTGGGGATTTAACAACATTCTCCCTCCAAGTGATGATAAACTAATGAGATTTTTCCCAACACTTAGTGTGCCTTTATCCTTAGAAACTTGCCAAGTGCTGGGAAGATTCGCCTTAATACTTCTTTCCCCTCTTCTCTGAAATGGACCTCTTTTATTTCTTAGGGCTAACCAGCTGTTGTCTTTGCCATCCTCTAATGTTATGCTCAGCTCTTCAAAGTTTACCATCCTTACTTCTCTAAAGATTTCAAAACCTTGATTGTAACTCTTGTTAGGCCCTTTATTACCTAATGTTAAGAGCTTATTTCCTTGAATCTTGTTGCAGAAATGTATCCATATCCAAAAAAGGGTCCACAACATTAGAGTGACATTATCCCTAAATTCTTTGACATCAAAAGCCTCACTCTCTTCCCATACCTCTCCAATGCTGTAGATTTATGGGAAAAGAATGTTAGTTTTCATTGTGGATAGCTTCCAGGGCATCTCCATTTCGCATTTCTCTGAATCCCTAGCAGGAATCTTGCTACAAGGGTCCTCTCCCATAGAATTTACCAGCCCTCCATCAGGATGGAAGACTATGTTTGTTTCTTTTAAAGGGGAGGTTAAGTCCAACTCCAAATGATCATACATAATTTGTTGAATCCACACCCCAAACTTTGAGATAATTTTAATCGATCTGGGGAGTTCTTTTTCAGTATTCATAAGAATACACATTTTAGGACAATGCTTTTCCACGGTTAAAACGTATTTTTAAAAAAAATCCCAATTTGTTTCCAAAAATCTCTAAAATATCTGCATCCCTGTATTCTAATGGTAAATTTTGTAAGGAGATCCACATTGGGATAAATTTAATATTGTGAGCTTTGCTATTGAAGTTAGGGCTCCAATCTTGCATATGAAGACCAACATTTTTATAAAACCAACATTTCCTTTTGAAGAATTTGTGTCTATTTTCTTTGGAATTGAAAATGACTATAAAGAAACCTAATGATGAATCTATTAATTCTATTTGAGTTATGTCACTCCAGTTCTCCAAAGTCCAATTACAGAACTCCAGATAAGATAAGTTAATGTTCCAGATTTTACAAATGATGGCGTGTTGTTGAAGATGTTTCATCCTTTCTTTGAGTGTTTCCTCTAAGAGGGTGATGGATGTTTCCAATGCCTCTAAAGGTGTCATCCCCAATGAGTGATCCATTTGATAATTCTGGGACTTACCAGTTACTCCTTGTTTTTCCATTTGCTTTGGATTGTAAATCTTTCCTTGAACCCCCTGGTTCTCTGCTTGCACAATTCTCACCCCTATTTCTCTTGGTTGTAAACCTGTCTTGATCTCTTTCTGCTTCCAAATAAGATCTACTCTTTGTTTTTGATTTGTTATAGATTTATGCTCTGAGAATCTTTTCAGCGGTCTGTTGTTGTGGAAGGCCTTCCATCTAATATTTTGGATCTGAAAATTGCCCTTTCCCTCCCCTGATCTCAAGATTCTTTCTCTCCTCCTGAAAATATCCTAATGTAGTCCTGACCAAGCTTTCTTCGGCAATGGGGGATTAAAGGGTTTGCTTGCCCTTGTTGTGGGAAAGATAGGAATCATGTTAGGGTTTATTCCCAACCGAGCTTGAGATTTTTCATTGTTTGTAACCCCATCCTAGAACCCCTTTTTGCCTAGGGTTTGTGGAGTGTGATCATTTCTTTGATTTCTCCAATCTATCGCATTCTACTTCTTCCCACCAATCATCTTAGCATCCTTAGGGAGAGGCGTAATCCCTTTGAAATCTCTTGTAGGAGGCACCTATCATGGAAGATGAGCACTCAGGGATCTCCTGGCACAAGGGATTTGAGGCGCCAACCTCTTGAGAGAAACGTTATCTGGGAAGAATGGAAACCCACGCCGTGCTTGAGGGATAGAAGGAGGGACACCTAACAGACCTTGTGCAGAAAAAAGATGAACAAAGTCCTCTGAATAAGACACCCTCGGGACGTTCTCCCTAGAGAGTCTCGAAGCCCCTTTAGATCTACAAACATCAACCCATTTCTTGTTTTGGAACACCCATTGAGGGATCCAAGACTCAGATTCAACCCCTACCACTGGATGGTGTGCCTCTGAGTGCCAATCCCTCAGTCGACTGTGACTACAGATGCAGCTTGGAAGGCAGTGCATCATTTGAGCAACAAAGGCGGAGGGGCAACTCCTCTCTGCCGATTTCTCTTGCCAAGTCCCTTACTAAATCATAATAAAGATCTACCCCTTTGCTCTGCTCCAATTCACACTTTCACCCGATATGACGAATTCTATCTGCACTTTCAAACTCCACGAGGCTTTTATGACGGAGCGTCTCACGGCCAAAACCATTCAATCCGTAGTTATAACTATTCTTATAAATAAATAAATTATATTTTTGTAAAATCTAATATTTATGAGTTGTTGAGTATTTGTTAGTTAGAGGTGGACAGTTCAAAGTGAGGTGAACAGTTCAAATTGTATTCTTGGAATTTATGATATTAGTTAAACTTTACTAAGAAAAATAAATTTATTGTGACTGCTAATCAGAAAAGAAAACTTAATATAGTGTGATAAGTACCAAATGAAACTCATTAGAATAGACTAAACACATTAATTTTAACTTCCTAGGCAGTAATTTATCATTTGAAAAATAAAAGGCTGTAATGAATAATTAAAAAATCCAGCGATGTTTATATGAATAGAAGCTAGCAATAATGAAAAGTATGTTGTGTATAACTGAGCTGGTAGTAAATAGAAATCTGTGAGAAATCCATGAAAGCATGAGGATGAGAAATCGAACTACAGTAACTGAAGTTTTAAGTATTACATGAATGGAATAAATTTTCTCTGTCCTCGGACCTATACTATGCTAGACTCGGATTGGTCATATACAAGAAGAAAAATATGGTACAAAAATGTGGAACCGGGCATAATTGATGTAGAGAACATAGTTAGAAGATTACACATATCTGCGTAGATCATGGATTTGATGACAGATACACATTGTTTATGTCAGAACATGGATTCTCAGGCAAACAGCTGGGACTTGTATGAACAATAGTTTTACACTGAATGAAATTAAAAGGAAAATGGTGGTGCCTCCTTATTGTCTATAGGAAAATATGAACAAAGTAATCTGTTCTATGATGTACTCATTTAACTACGTAGATAATTGATTTTGTGTTACCCCAGTCTGGAACCTTAACAAAAACATTCAGAGAACAGATCTAAGGATTTTATGAAATATTTATAGAAAACTAACTTAAAAAACACAGATCAAAATAATTATATCAAATTTTTATAATTTATAATGATTATCGTTGTTGTTTATGAATTAGATTGTGTGAGGGTTTTTACAGAAAGTTGTAGATCCGTGATCAATTATTAAGATAATAAAAAGCGAAAGACAAACAATTTTTTTATTTCCTTTAACTATCTATTATCATGATGATAGATCATAGAGTGTGATTCAAAATATTGTTACAAAAACTCTTACACAGTTTAATAAAAAACAGCAGCCATAAACAGATCAAAATTCACACTTCCTTTCACAGTCCACTTATTCTTTGTATATCATTCAATCTTCAAACTATCGTTAAAAAATAAATTTACTGTGTGATACCAATTGAAAGTTGGATTTGACCTCATGAGGATGCCATGGATGAGATAGAAAGTGCATGAATCGATTCAGGAAAATGAAACAGAAAGGTTTAATACTCATCTAAGTTAACAGAGATGATTTCTAGTCTAATACCTTTTATCAATTTCCCAGAATCGATTCACAAGCTTCCACACCTCTTCCCAACGGGACATACCTTCACTGTATTAATGGAATAGCCTAACCTTAAGTCAGTATTTATAATTTCATAGCATGTAACTCAATTGAAAGATGGAGTCATTTTAGATGTTATCGTGTCACAGTCTGTGAGGGTGGACGTTCTTTTCGTTTTTGTTTGGTGTCTTGGCCAACATGTTTTCTTTGTTTTTATCTCTACCAAATTAGGAAGAGTTTAAACAGCCAGTGTACCCCATTATTCTTGACCTTTCACGTTTTTCTTATTGATTGGATTAGTTGGGGTTGATGGTGTGTTCCAAATTTTGGAAATTTGGTATAACATTATGGGTTTTTGAAGTAAATTTTGTTAGATTTGAAATTTGGAGATAAAACGTTTCCATGGGAATTTTAGATTTATTATACTTTTTCTAAGTATTTGGGAGATAGCTTGACTAAAAGATAATGTGAGCACTTATATTAGTGAGTATTCACTCAGGAGATGTTTTGGGAAATATGTTTAATACATAATGAAAATTTTAAAAAATTTCATATATAATAATAATATTATTTCAAAATTAATAAATTTGAGTTTTTAAAGATGATTTGGTAATGTGGTTTTTAGTTATTTTATTTTAAAATAATATCAGTGATTAATTTTTTTTCAAACTTTAAGTGTATATAATTGTAAAGATGAAACATGCATATTCATATCAATTTTCATTTATTTTGAGGTTTATGTTGATGAAATCTATTTAATGAAATTATATATTGACGAGTGACATTTTTTTGTACTAGTATTAGCTCATGCCTCTATCTATATTCATCTATTTTCACTCCCATTTGCATCTATTCCCATATATAAGATCTTATCTCATCCCTCTTTATGTTTGGACACCATTAAATAGCTAACACAAAAAACTATTTTATTACACAAATTATTCTCTTTTCCTTTTGCATGCAAGGATTTGACCTTCCCTTATTCATACACACATATATGCCCTCAACACTCTGGTTGTGCTGGATTTCTTCCAACTCTCGTGCCTCTTTTTGGCTCTCATCGTACAACCGTGCCTTCAAACTACCTAGCTCGCGATACCGAGGTGTCCACCGCAATACCGCGACCTCATCTTTCACTAACCACGATTGAGCAGGTTAACCGCCCGAGCGATGCTATCGCTGTCCCACAGCTTCGACTTTGACCGCCCACGGTGGCGCAGTGTCCACCACCTTACCACGACCTCCCTGTCTACCGACCACGGTTAACTGTGGCCCAATGGTCTCCTTCGTGCCCCCTCGTGGTTGTGCGGTATCCCCGCGATACCGCTGGCCAGTCTCGTCTTCACCACGGTAATGCGGTTTGCTCGTTTTTAATGGCGGTAGTTAGTGGGGTATGTGCTGGCGAACAGTTATGTTAAAGGACAATTATTTATAGCATTTGGACTACGACAACTTAACATTACTTTAATGTCATTAATTTTTGTATTTTATTACTATTAGTCTTATGGCTGCCATGTATATTCTATATAATGTTGGTAGTTGTAATTTTTTTTATATAGAGAAGAAAATTAATATTTTCTCTGAAGTAGAAAAAGTATTGTAGCTGTTCTGAAGAAAATTTCATGAATATAAGATAATTATTTTTCTATAATTTTTTTTGTCTCCGCCTCTACTCCTTCACGTGGTATCAGAACAGGTTCTCCATATGTGAAGAGTGTCTTAGAGTGTCTGAAAAACATGGCTGCAAGCACAAGCTTGATTAATCCCCAAATTTCTTAGTTGAATGGGAAAAATTATGATTATTGGTCTATTACAATGAGAGCTTTATTTTGTTCACAAGATTTATGGGAGTTTGTTGAAAATGGTTTTCCAAAGCCGACAAATGCTGCAACATACAATGCTCTGACTCAAGTAGAGAAAGACTTGTTGAAAGACAACAAGAAGAAGGACTCAAAAGCTCACTTTTTTATTTTACAAGGAGTGCATGAGAGCATTTTTCCAAGAATTTCAGCTACAACCAGGTCTAAGCAAGCATGGGACATTCTACAAATTGCTTACCAAGGAATGGAGAAAGTCAAAATTGAAAAGTTACAAATACTGATAAGAGAGTTTGAGACTCTGTATATGAATGATAATGAGTCTGTAGATTCATATTTCACCCAGATAATTAGATTGGTGAACTAGATAAGAACACATGGTGAGACATTAGAAGATGTGAAAGTGGTAGAGAAGATTTTGAGGTGTTTACACATAAAATTTGAATCAATTGCAATAACTGTAGAGGAGACAAATGACCTCACCTAGTATTCAGTTGATGAGCTTTATGCTTCACTTATTTCTCACGAGCACAGGCTCAGCATAACAACTAATATTTCATTGGAGCATGCATTTAAGTCACAAGTTTCAATTAACTAAGGAAGAGGTAGAGGTAGAACAAATTTCAGAGCAAGAGGAAGAGGTTTCAACAGAAGTGGAAGAAACAACCTGTCAAGTTCAAGTGGAAGAGGCAACAACCAAAACCTATTTCAGAATCAATCTCAAGGTCAAAGGTATGAAAAATCTTAGGTCCAATGCCATTACTGTAAAATTTTTGGACATTATATGAATGAGTGTAGGAAAAAATAGGATGATTATGGTAGACAAAATGCAAATTTTACAAAAGAGAGTCAAGAACAAAGATCAGATAAAAGTACAATATTTTTGGCTTGTAATGTAGCACAAGCTAGTGAAAAAGACATTTGGTTCTTAGACTTAGGCTATAGTAATCACATGACATGAAATTTAGAGTTATTCACAAGTCTAGATGAGAATATTAAGTCTGATGTCACCTTGGGTAATGACAACAAAGTGTCAGTTAAAGAAAAGGGAAATGTTAATATTCTAACCAAGCAGGGGGAGCAAAAGTATATTTCAAATGTTTACTTTATGCCAGGTCTTAAACACAATTTTATGAGTGTAGGACAGTTAGTTCAAAAGGGTTATAGAGTAACTTTAAAAAATGGGTTGTGCACAATTTTAGACAAATACCCAAGTAGTCAATTAATTGCTAAGATCAAAATGACAAACAAAAAAATATTTCCTTTGAGAATTCAACCAGATTTGAGCACAAATTATGCACAAGCACAAGGGATAACAACTGGTACTCACACTGTCTTTCAGGTAGAAGTAAAAGATGAAAATTGGCTGTGGCATTTAAGATCTGGTCATTTAAATTTTGGTGGTCTGAATTTTCTTCATAGGAAGAGTATGGTTAAGGGAATACCTTTAATTGAAAAACCTGAGAGAGTTTGTGAAGGGTGTATTCTAGGAAATCAGCATAGAGAGTCATTCCCAGTAGGGAAATCAACAAGAGCTAAAGTCCCTTTAGAAATTGTTCATTCAGATTTTTGTGGTCCAATGCAGATACCTTCAATAGGTGGTAGTTTATATTTTCTGACTTTTATAGATGATTATTCAAGGAAGACATGGGTTTATTTCTTAAAGAACAAAAATGAAGTGTTTGATTTCTTCCGTCAGTTTAAATCTCTTGCTGAAAAATAGAGTGGTCACTTTATTAAAGTGCTGAGAACAGATAGAAGAGGAGAATACATTTCAAGAGAGTTTTTAAATTTCTGCAGAGATCATGGTATTCACAAGTATTTCACAACCAGATATACACCTCAACAGAATAGGGTAGCTGAGAGAAAGAACATAACAATAATGGAAATGGCTAGGAGTATGTTGAAAGCTAAGAATTTGACAAATGAGTTCTAGGCTGAAGTTGTATCATGTGCAACATAAATAATGAATAGATGCCCAACAAAAGTGTCATGAATATCATTCCTGAAGAAGCATGGACTGGAAAAAAACATAGTGTATCTCATATGAGAGCTTTTGGATGTGTTACATATGCACATGTACCTGATGAGTTGAGAAGAAAGCTTGACAATAAAGGAGAGAAATGTACATTTGTTGGTTATAGTGATGAATCCAAAGCGTATAAGCTTTATAATCCAACAACTAAGAAGGTCATAATCAATAGAGATGTTCAGTTTGTTGAAGATGAAGCATGGGATGGAAGTAGAGAGAGTACATTGAATGTATCTGTCAATATCCCACAAGAGGAAAGTGAAATTTCAGTTCCAACAAATGTTCCTACTACTGTATCTATTCAAACTCAAGCAAGTGGTCAACAAGTGACACCATCAAGCAATGCGAGAGAAACAACAAGAGGAATGCAGACACCATCTACAACAAGAACCTCTAGCATAGGACCTTCAATTCCACAATCTGTAGATTCAAGTGATCTTTTAAATCCGACATTGGCAAGTATGAGAAGACAGAAAATCAGAAACATCAGTTATATCTAAAATCAGAATGAAGGTGAGAATAATTCACAACAATTCACACTCTTTGCATTTTATTCTCAAGCTGAAGATCCAATCCACTATGAAGATGCAATTAAGGAAGATACGAGGATAACAACAATGGATGAAGAGATTGACTCAATTGAAAGCAATCAGACATGGGAGTTGCAGAGTCTTCCAAAGACAAAGATGTTATAGGTGTTAAATGGATTTATAAGATAAAATTGAATGCAAATGGTGAAGTGCAGAAGCACAAAGCAAGACTAGTTGTAAAAGTTTATGCACAACAACCTAGAATTGATTATACAAAAAAATTTCCACCTATAGCCTGTCTTGATACAGTCAGAATTATTCTAGCCATAGCAGCACAAAACAAATGGTTAGTTCACCAAATGGATGTGAACTCAACATTTCTAAATGGTTATCTTGAGGAGGATGTATATATTGAACAACCACCTAGATATGAGATATTGGGTCAAGAAGATAAAGTTTACAAGTTAAAAAAGACACGGTATGGTCTGAAACAAGCCCCAAGAGCTTGGTATAGTAGAATAGACAATTATTTCACACATAATGGATTTCTCAGATGCAATAGTGAACCAACACTATACACCAAAATGAATGAAAAAGGTGAAATCTTGATTATTTTCCTATATGTAGATGATTTAATCTTCACTGGAGATCTGCTAGTTGATTTGTTTAAAGGAGTAATGATGAAAGAGTTTGAAATGATATATTTGGGTCTGATGAGATATTTTTTGGGTATTGAGGTAAATCAAGATGAAAAAGTTATCTTTATTTCCCAGAATAAATATGATAATGATGTTCTAAAAATATTTCATATGATGAATTGCAAATCTGCATCTACTTCAATGGTGACTGGTCTGAAGCTAAGCAAAGAGGATACAAGTTCAGAAATTAATTGAACTTTATATAAACAACTTGTTGGAAGTCTGATGTATTTAACAACCAAAAGGCCAAGCATCATGTATTCAGTCAGCTTAATTTCCAGATTTATGGAAACACCAAAAGATACACACTGGAAGGCTGGAAAAATAATTCTGAGATACATCAATGGAACAAAGAACTATGGGATTTAGTATTCCAGAATAGATAAATTCAAACTAACTGGTTATATAGACAGTGACTATGCTAGGAGCATAGATGATAGGAAAAAAACGTTAGGTTATGCATTTCACTTTGGGACTAGAGTTGTTTCATGGGCTTCTAAAAATAAACCAATTGTTACATTGTCATCAACTTCAATATGTAGCTGCTACAAGTGCATGTGCCAAGTAGTGTAGATGAGGAGAGTTTTGAAAGAGATTCAACATGAACAGTTGGAAGCAACAAGAATTTTTTGTGACAACTCAACCATCGCTCTTTCAAAAAATATAGTATTTCATAAGAGGAGCAAGCATATAGATACCCGCTTTCATTTTATCAGGGAGTTGATCAATGAAGGGGAGATTTCTTTATTTTTTTGTAGATTGGAAGATCAAGCTGCAAATATTCTTACAAAGGCACTGGGTAGAGATAATTTCATTCACTAGAGAGATCGACTGGGCATCAAAGACCACGGGAGTTGCAATAAAGGGGGAGTGTTGGGATTTCTCCCAACTCCCGCATGTCTTTCTGGCTCTCAGCGCGCAACCGCGTCTTCAAACTACCTAGCTCACGGTACCGAGGTGTCCACTGCAATACTGTCGCCTCATCTTCTGCTAACTACGGTTGAGCAGGTTAACCGTCCGAGTTACCGCTGTCTCGCGACTTCAACTCTGACCGCCCACGGTGGCACGATGTCCACTGCCTCACCACAACCTACTTGTCTACTGACCACGGTAGCGCGGTTAACCACGGTCCCGCAGTCTCCTTCGTGCCCCCTCGCAGTTGTGCAGTATCCCTGCGGTACTGCTGTCCAGTCTTATCTTCATCGCGGTAATGCGGTTTGCTCATTTTTGACGGCGATAGTTAGTGGGGTATGTGTTGGTGGATAGTTATGTTAAAGGACAGTTATTTATAGTGTTTGGACTATGACAACTTGGCATTATTTTAATGTCATTAATTTTTTTATTTTATTGCTATTACTCTTCTGGATGTCATGTATATTTTATATAATGTTGTTAGTTGTAATTTTTTTTATATAGAGAAGAAAATTAATATTTGCTCTGAAGTAGCAAAAGTATTGTAGCTTTTTTGAAGAAAATTTCATGAATATAAGATAATTATTTTTCTGTGATGTTTTTTGTCTCTACCTCTACTCCTTCAGGTTGAACACTCTTCCCTCAACTTGTTGTTCTCTCTCTTTTCTTACTAACAATCCTACATCTCAATTGTAGCTTCACTTCCTTATCTTATTACCTAGTTGGCCACATGCATGGTATCACTTTTTATTTTCTTCAATTTCGAGTTAGCCCCGCCAAGCTATTCACCTTCATTCTATACCACCTAGTTAGTCTCACAAATGGTCTCCTACCATTTCTATCCTAAATTCATGGCCTCTTCTCCTCATTATCTCTTCTACATAGTAACTTATGGGTGTCTTTTTCTCACCAAAACCCTTGCTTGAACTTCATTTCCTACAAATTCTCCTTCATTTCCAAACTTGTCTTACTCTCATCCTTTGTTGGCTACTCACATGTGTACTTGTGATTTTCTCCTCTATATCGAAACCTTCTCCACCATTTAGATTGATGACCTACAATCATGACCTCCCCTCTTCTCTTTGTTGAGAACTACACACTGTATCCACTACTTCTCCCTAAACTCCCACACGCTTCTTCCAAAACCTTCTTCTCTACATGCCTCTTCTTGGGATCCCACCTAAATTCTTGGCTACTCAAACTTGCCCTCTACCATCCACTTCTTTTGTGGTACAATTATTGATTGCATGCTTAAATATCCCTTGAATTTGACATGGTAATTCTCCTACACATAGATGCCTTCCATTAATGTTGTTTGGGTACTTCAAGTCTTCAAACAACTCCTTCTCACTCCTCCTACGTACTTGAAGATGAATGATCAATGTATGATAACTCTTCGTTCAATAATAACATGCTAGTTTTTTAAAAACCCTTACAATTACAATTTGCATGTTGCAATATTTTTTTTTATAATATATTTATCTAATTATGTATGACAGATCTACAATCTCAAAATATATATATATATATTTTTCATTATTTTTATAAATGAAGAACCAATTCAATTATTGAGAATAATACAATCCTCTCTTTCTAGCTATGTTGATCATTTAGTTTTGGGAAGTTTTTTAATTGAAATTAATTTCTTACAACTCTCTATATTTTGTTGTCTAGTATAGTGTTAGAGCTTTACATATTTATCTTTCAATTGGTATCAAAGAATTTTGCAAAAAAGTTATTATGGAAGTAGCAAGATCGGGTTAACAATTATCTCGATATGGATAATAGAAATAGTTTTCCATTTCAAATTTCATTTTTTATAAGAGATAACTATGAATATTGGAGTATCAAAATGAAAACCCTACTATTATCCCAAGATATTTAGGAATTAGTAGAAGTGAGTTACACAAACCCTACATATTAGAATGCTTTTAATGCCTTGACATCAAATCAATGAACTCAATTGAAAGAAGATAGAAAGAAGGATAATCGAGTTCTATTCACCATCCAATCTACATTGGAAATTTCAATTTTCCCCTATATTGTTGACATGAAAAATAAAAGGATGCATGGGAGTCTTTGCAAATTTCATACAAAGGATCTGACAAGGTTAGATTGGTAAAAATTCAAACCTTCTGATTTTTTTTTAAATTTCATGATAAAATAAGATGATACCATTACATAATTTATTACAAGGACTTAATGTATCATGAACCATCTTAGTCCTCAAGAGGAAGTTGTCAAAAAAATATTTATACAAAAAATTATGTGATATCTTCTTCCTAAATTTGATCCAATGGTGATAGTGATTTATGAAAGTAAATATCTAACCACATTCAAAGTGGAAGAATTGGTAGATTATTTTCAATCTCATGAGGAGCATATGCAATGTTCTATAAAGATCTTGGTGCAAGCTTTACATTCTAGTATAAGAATTAAAGAAAAATATACAAGGTCCCCTCCTTCTCACACAAATAAATATCAAGAGGAGTCTTCCACTAATAGAGGATGTGTTAGAGGAAGATGAAGAGAAAATAATAAAGGAAGAGGAAGATGTTTTGTAGATCACAAAAGAATCTAGTGTAGATCTTGTTAATGGTATGGAAACTTTGAATATAAATGTATAAATAATAAATATTAATTGAATAAGTCAAGAACCAACTATATTAAAGAGTATTCCAAAGATGCAAAATACTCTACATTATTCACATATAGTGGCTAATCAAATCATATGATAGTTAAAGTTGGTCTCTTTATCAAATTAGATGACTATGTGATAACTCAAGTTGAACTTTGTGATGATAAAAATATGTTGTAATGGCAAAAGGTGTCCTTGCAATGAAGGCTAAGCAAGAAGAAACATTATATTCATTATACTTTACATGTGCCAAAACAACAATTTCAAGTATTGGGTAGCTTGTAGTAAAAATATATAAAGTTGTGTTAAAAGATAAATGGTGCAAAATATTTGATAAATCAACTAATTACCATCTTGAAGCAAAGGATTTTATGACAAAAAATAGATTATTTCCTGTCACATTGCTTTCCACTAAGATGCACACCCTTAAAGAAACCACAAATGATTTTTGGTTTCGACATCGACATTATTGTCATCTAAGTTTTTTAAGGATTAATTTTCCTTTACAAAAAGAATATGGTGAGAGGACTTCCCATAATTCAAGCCAACAAAGAAGTGTATTTTGGGTGTGCACTTTTCAAGCAACATCGAGATAGTTTTTTGATGAAAAATCAAGGAACGAAAAATATCCTCTAGGCTTGTGCATGTTGACATATATGGTGATATACAAGAGGAATATTTGGGTAAAAATATTTATCATTTTACTTTCATTTATGATTTATCTCACCACATATGGGTTTACTTTCTCAATTAGAAATATGGAGTTTTGGAATGCTTCAATAATTTTAAAGTTACGGCTAAAAATAAAAATGGGTATTATCTAAAAATATATAAAATAGATAGAGTGAGACAATTCATTTCCAAAGAGTTTTTTAATTTTTGTAACAATAATAACATCAAGGGATAGCTTACTGTAGGTTATACCACAAGCAACAAAATGATATTGCAAAAATATAGAACCATACTATTATGGAAATAGCATGAAGTATGTTGTAATAAAAAGTATTCTAAATAGTTATTGGGGAGTAGTGGCAACAATATTATACACTATGAATCAAAGGCCTCACTATTAAATTGATTGATGCAATAATTTACATGCAACCATGAATATAAATAGGTTTTTAGATTCTTTACATCAATTAGTTCCCCTAATATTAATTATGCATGTTCATCCTTGAGGAAACACTAGCATGACCCCTTGAGAAAACATTTTTATTTGAGTTCACTTAATCTATGGACTAGTTTGTATTAACGAATCATGCAAGTGATTGAGAACTAATAAATAATCATAACGTAAAAAAATTATAAATAGACATACTCTACTAAAGATATTGATCCCTTAACCAAATTGAATGGTGCCTAGGGAATAGAGAAAAATATGCGAGAAAAAAGGATATGATTATGGTACTAGACATATGTATTTACATAAATAATAATATTAAGAAACATTACACATTCAAACATAATTCAAAATTTATCTCCAATCAAGAATATCCCACATGCATTGAACTTGAGAAATATTGATGTAAAATATTTACAACATTTTACATCTTATTCAAGATAACTATCCCTTAAGAATACATATTAGTAAATGTGACATGAGAGAATTTTTAGGGCAAGGGCCCCTATGAAATATTTACAAACCATGGATACATCTAACCATGTAACTAATCAAATAGACAACACCTTTCTACAATTCATATAGACACTATAATTCCCTTACAATGTTAAAACATACACGGATTCATCCTCTAGAACACATCAAGATCCAAGTTTAGAAATTAACTCAAAGGCCAATATTTTTCCCAACTTACAAGTATTTATATATGGAATTTTAATATAAATTCTTCCTCTTAGGTGTATACATATGTGGTAAATCAAATCACATCTACCTTTATGCCTTATCATAATTAATGTTCTCTTTCAAGTAGAATAATCATACATGCATAGGAAGAAAATTATATTTGGAGCATGAGATGGGTACTTAGAATAGAGTAGGAGGCCTTTCACCAAGCACATAAGTGAAATACATTCAAGAGATAAACATGTAGGGGTAAAAATTAGTATTTATTGAATACATTCTAGTCAATAAATTCAAACTCTACATCCCTATAAAAATATGCAAAAAGATTTATAGCATGCAAGATAAATACCCCTGCACTCCAACACACACCTATATGTTTATCATGTCAACCACAAATTCCTTCAATAAAGACCAAAATGAAAAGGGGAAAACCTTTCATAGTAAAAACTACCCTAGAATAACCCTACACACAACTCCGAAATAATAGCATGGTCCCATATGATACCAATATTCAACCATGCCACTAAGGATAATACGAAAACACCAGCAAATATCAATCTTCCCTTACTAAAAAAAAAATTAGGCAAGTCATCTCCTTGTGTTCTTTGATACCACCTAATATAGGCCACACCCAACCAACTCATGGCTCACCTAAGAACCTCACTTGCAGCTATGCAAAAGAAAACCAATGTTCTTCCCTTTAGTTTTAGGTCAACCTACAACTAACAACCTATAGTATAATGCTACCACACAACCTATATAAAAAACATCATAATGAAGACCTATCCTACATGCACCCAAAAATACCCATTGGACACCACTGGATAGCCAAAACAAAAATATATTTTACTACAAAAAATATTCTATTTTATTTGTACATACAAGGACTTGATCTTCACTTGTTCACACTCACGTACATGCACTCAAAAATTTGGTTTCACATTGTTCGATTGACCTATCTCTCTATCCATCTCTTTTCTTACTCATAGCCTTATAACTCACTCACAAATTAAATTCCTTTCCATATTACTTAGTTGGTCTCATGAATGGTCTCTCTTTTTACTTTCCTTGATTCCTAGTCAATCCCATAGTGTTCCTCACCTTCATTCCATGTCACCTAGTTATTCTCATGTGTGGTATCCTACTATATTTTCCCTACTAATGGTCCCTTACCCTCACTAGATCCTCGACATAGTACCTTATGGTGTATTTTTCTCACCATACCCTTTAATGCTTAAACTCTAGATATAATCCTATAAATTCTCCTTCTTTGCTAAACTATTGACTTCCTCTCACCCCTTGTTGGCTACTCATTTCTACTCTTTCTTTTCTCCTCTATCTCAAATCCTTATCCACCATATATTTTTTCCCTATAATCACGAGATCATCTCTTTCTTCTCTTTAATGAGAACTATTTTCTTATCCATTGGTTCCTCCTAAACTTCCACACACTTCTTCTAGAACCTTGTTCTCTACATGCCTCTTCTTTGGATCCCATCTAAATTTTTGGTTGTTCAAACTCACTTGCTACCATCCAATTATTTCATGCCATAAGTATTGATTGTGTGCTCAAATATCCCTTTAATGTGATTTGATCATTCTCCTACACATAGATTCCCTCCATTATTGTTGTTAGAGTACTTCAATCCTTCTTGAAATAATTTATTCTCACTCCTCCTACCTACTCACTATCCTTCATATGATAAATGTAAGCATTTCATAGTTCCCCACCATCCTTTCCACCTTTCATCTGATCTCAAAATAAATTATGAATCCTTCCCATGTTTTAAAACCTTATTTTCTCACCAAAACTCTCTAAATGGTCCTCAATTGGTGCTCACTTGTCTTGGAAATCTAATGCAGCATATCCATCCTTTACAACTAACTAATTTATAATCAAGACATGCTCACCCATTCTTTTTTCCCTCCTTTTTCTTGATGGATCTCCTTCATGTAGTTTTCAGTTCCTTTTTTCTTGCCAAACCATCCTCATAGCCCTTTTATTTCTCAAACAAACCATCCAAATCAACTATTAACCTCTTCAATGTCATGAGTAGTGTTTTTTCCACCTTGTATTCTTCATCACCTTCTCATAGATATTAAGGCTCCTCTTTAGCCCCCTCATGCACATCCTCAACTCTGTAGCCAACTCTTTAACTTTGGCTCTTCATCCAGACATATAATACACCTTTGCAACACCTATGGATTTGCTTATGTTCATATCAACAAACAACCTTCTATCATTTTTTGTTTATCACTTTTGGTCTCCTCTCATTTGACCACTTCTCTAGCTCACCTACAACCTCATTCTCAATCATATAATACAAACCATCTTTTTCATTCTTACAACTTTCTCACTAACCAAAAAAGCACCTCATTATGCTCCTTTGTTGCACGTTCAGCTACAACATTATTGTGTGCTCATGAAACCTTTACCATCTCACAACCTTCTACTACTATAAGTGTGCATCTCCCCTAGCATATCCTCTCCTTTGATGCAATTGTCCATTGCTCCATGGGAATACTTGTAGTTGACATAAGTATTCTTGCCTTCACCACACTCTCATTTTGTTACAAGTCTAATTGCAGCAAGTAGTGAATCTTGTTGCAAGTGCCTTTACAATATGGTGATTCCTTTGCCAATGGCTACAAGTGCATGGTCTGCTCCAAATGGTTGATTCCTCACCTCTAGTCCATGCCATTGAGTATTAGTTAGGATGTTATTGCATCAAAATACCTAAAATTGGGACAAGTAGGAAATAAGCAAATGACACTACCTGATTAATGAATCAAACTTCAAATAGGGAAAGTGTGATATGAATTATTTTTAATGCCCACTACAATTTAGTATTTTAATGATCAAAATCAAATAGAATCACTTAGCGACATTCTTTATACAAAATACAAAAAATTCCTTAAACTTGGTGATCTAAACAATATTATTTAACCTTCAATTGAAAAATTAGGGTAACATAAAATTGTTAAATGCACAAGCACTCATTAAAATCTTTGTTTATGGTGACAAAAAAACCCATTCGGCTCAACCTTAAGATCCTTTTATTACTCACAAATAAGCTAAATTTTCAAGATCACAATTGAAGCACCTCACCTCTTCAAAATTCTTTCTTAATAAGAAAATTTTGTGCAGTAAATGCTATCAAACCCTTTTTGAAGTTACATTGAAATGAACACGCTCTAAATATTCCAATGTAAAAATTACCATTAAGATGTGACGCATTACCCTATTAAACCAAATGAATATTCTCGATACTCTAAAGAAATTTCATTTAGAAGAAAGAAAAAAAGCATATCAATATATTTACTTTTGTTTCTATGATAATATAAATCTTAGAAATTATTAATATATTAGAAAAAAGAAACTCTATACCATGATTAGTCTCCATTTGTTTCAATAAAATCCCTGCCTTTAAAATCTATACTTTTCATAAGCATATTGTTGTTAAAATCATACTTCAAAGACAAAGGAACAGTCTAAAATAATAATTCTAAATTTCTAACAGATGAATAATCATTTTGTCCTGGATTCCACTGGTAATCCTTGTGCCATTTTCAACTGTAGTTATCTAATACTCAAAAACAAGATGTAAGAATTGTCCGAAATAAGCGAAAAAAACGATTTACAGGAAAATATAAATCATAATGCTCACACCCAACACTCACCAGCCTCAGAATTAATAACCATATGACTGAAATCCATGTTTATTTAGACGTCATTCCAGAATCCAGCCATTTTGTGAATATCTTTCAATCTTCTTCAAAAATATTGAGTGTGAAGATTACAATGGAAATCAGATTTGGCCTCGTGGGGATGACATGGACGGGGGAGAAAGTGGATGAATCGATCCAGGAAAATGAGAAATTGACAGAGTTTATCATATTCTGCTGTTTTTCTCTCAATTTCCCTGACTCGATTCATTACCTTCCTCACCTCTTCATGGCTTCCCAATGGGACATACGCTCACTGTATTGAGGGAATGGCCTCATCTTACTAGGTATTTATAATGGGACATACGCTCACTGTATTGAGACAACTGGAAGATGTAACCCTGTTATAAGTTATCATGTCAGAATGTGGGTGGGTGGCGTTTCCTTTTCTCTGAATGTTTGGTGGTCTGAGAATCATGACAAACCTCCTCTAACTTAAGAACCAAGGTACATGCACTTTGTTTTCATCTACCAAATTGGAGATCCTTCTCCATCTTTCGTTAGCTTTCATTTCTTTTATATTTGATTCAATTAGTTGGGGGTGACATTTTGTTTTGTTACTGAAGCTAGAAATTTAGTGCTTAAATTCGTGGATCTAGGGAGCCTCCAACCATTGTTAAATGTGCTTTTATAATTAATATGCTCCTTGGAATCTTCAGATTTATTCTATATTTTAAATATTTGGAGAAAGCTTCATTAAAAGATAAAATGGGTACCTCACTTTCCACTCTCCAATAGTGGAGTGATTTGGCATTATGTTAATGTTTGAGAATATTATGCTTTATATTCATACAGTTGGGCACTTCTCCCATTCTTGTCAAGATATCAAAGAGAAACATCTTATTCAAACAAAAAGTATCATTTTATCTTTTGATCATGGGAAAGAGTTTTAGAATGTTGTTAAAAGAGTGGTCTATTTTGAGGAACAAAAGAAAAGAGTTGGGACATTGCAGATGTGGATCTCGTTGAGATGTGAGGGGTCCCTCTTTAATGAAAAGAAAAAATTAGATGTTATGACTATGTGTCTTTCAGTTGAACCTTTATCTTCTTCGAAAAAAGACATGATGACCCAAAAATGTTAGACTTTAACTCTAGTTCAAATCTATTTGGTGAAGTTTGGATTCAAACCTCCTTGATTGTTGTTTTGGCTATCTCTTTGTTGTAGTTTTGCTATGTGTTTCTCAGGGGTCTTTTTGTTTTTAAGTTTCATTTCTTTGTTGGTTCTAGTTTCCTATTGTTGTTGTCTTTCTTGTTGTACAAGATTTGAAGATCCTTTCAAAACACTCTTTTGATTTATAACCCTCATCAAAAGTATTTATTGAATCAAAAATATTTATTTTCTTTTTAAATAATTTATTTTGTAAATGATTATAATATAAAAATATTGTTGATGAAAGTTATATAAAGATTGATAAGATTAAAATATAATATATTCAACTACAATTAAAAAAATGTGTATTTCACATTAAAGATTAAATGATTTATTTATAAACTACTTAAAAGAAAATCTTGTAAATCATTGTACAACCTAATTTCGTAGAATCCTAAAAACTACCTTTACAGGCTTTACCTGTTATTTGACGAGTTGTTAGAAGGCACCATATTGAGTTTGTACTTTTGTTTTTAAGAAAGAGGTGAGGAAATTATTGCCTTCAATTCTTGAAATTCTACTGCAATCACGTGAAAAGAGGGCACTGGCTATTCAACATAGAGGATTCCATTCTTAGTAGGTGTAAATCAGATTCGAAGTTTTCATTAATTCTGTCATAATGTAGTAATCATACAAGTAGTTACCTCTTATACGCCAATCAAAACATTTTTTTTCTTTTTAACAAAATATTTTATGATGAAAGACTGTTACATTTTAACATTAATATATTAATAACAAAAACATAAAGAGGTAATCCCAAACCAACAAGTACATCCCTAATCTTAAAAGAATGTATATAATGTATGATATTTTAAGAAGGGACATTTCATTTAATGTCATTTAAATATTAATTTTTGGGATAAGATCATCATGATATGGGAAAGAAAGATTAGCATGAAATACAATATTTTCATGAGTAGAAAATATCAAATTATATAATTGATGATTGCTCTATATGATATATCAAAAGGTAGATCGTCACTAGGAATGTATTCATCACTATCACAATCTATATGATCATAATTAGGCTTATTATAAGATATACAACATGAAGAAACATAATCTATATGACATACAAAAATAGAATCATAAATAGGAGGCATAATGTAATCATCTCTAAATAGATCCAATGAAAGAAATGTGCTTGCATTAAATGTATCATTAGAATAAAAAAAATGTACTATCACTTCGTCTAAGAGTTATTTAACATGTGAGAATCATGGGGTGGTGAAATAAGAATGTCAAATAAAGTGGGAGAGGTGATAATCAAATACCTAAAGAAATGAAAAGAATATATGTTTTCATTCAAATCTTCCATAAACAATATTATCTCATTAGTATGATAGAATGCCATAAGTGAATCAAGAACAATAGAAATACATGTTACACAACATTTGAACATATCAAAATTAGTGATGGAAGCATTAAGAGAGGCTAAAGATAAAGGACCATGAGAATCCATAGAATGAAAGCAAGTGTTTAAGGATCTAGGGTTTACAAGGATATACAATAAAAGCATAACCAACCTAAAGGGATTATTAAAGTAGCACAAAAAATAAAGTATAATTAGTTTAAAATCATATTTGAAATGTGTGGGAAGGGGTCACTGTAAGGAAAAGCTAGGGGTGTGTAGGGTGGGTAAAGGATCGACTTAGAAGAAGAAGTGTCAAACTCTAAAATGAAGATCTCTCACTAAATCACATAAACAATGATAGCTTCATTGAAATAGTTATGAGGCCAAAGTATGAAGGCCTTGGATATGTAACAGGTAAAGAAAATAATGTTGCATGTATTTCAGGTTCAAGAAAATTTGTTCAAGGAAAGCATTGTGTGCAATGTTCACGTTGTAATAGGAAATGTCATACAAAAGATATGTGTTTGGATCTACATCCATGAAGTATATGTGGATTGAAGAATCATTGTGAAAAGATGTGTTGGAATAAAGATTGGAAAAATGAATCTATGATAGGATACATGCAGTTCAATTGTGGATGGAGCTATGGATCGAATTGGTAAAAGGTTACAGGTATGTTGAGAAACTTGTTCAAGTATACATGTTCATATGTCAAAGACGATAGAAATCAAGAGAGAGATTTGTTGGTCTAGAGCAAGACGTCAAGGAAAACACAAGGCTACAAATAACAAGTTTGCAGAAAAGAGGACTTCCAAATTGATGTTCTAAAGATTTAATAATCAAGGTTTTGAATGACTGTCGCAATAGTGGGACAATAGTTGGAAAGAGTTGAGGATATAGATCCACAAATCTTAGAGATGGTTTGAAGGTATCATGCAAAAAAAATATTTGAATAAGTCAATACACTTGAATAATAAAATTTGAAAAAGATAAAGTATATGTGTTGTCGAAATTAAGGGGGAGTGTTGGGATATGTAATTTCTCCCACAAACCACAAACATTAAATATGACACAAATAATTAAATATAATGTTCTAGAATGATGTTTGAGATAATGATTTAAGAATTGAAAAAAATTAAATATTTGTAAGTTGGCCTATAATCTATTTATGTCGGCCTATGATCTAGAAAGATCCTTATAATGGTTAAGGACCTGTATATATTGAGACATTGTAATGGCTTATGTACCATCAAGTTGTTAGAATGATCAAGTGATCATGTGGAGAAGGATGAGAATGCCACATAATTCAAGCATTTGTAATCATATAATGAATTGATGGATTAATGAAGATTGTGCAGTAGCACGTTGAGAAGATTATATGTTTGTATTTCTATGTAATTTATGCTGAAGGCGTATTCAATATGAAGAGGACCAAGCTAATTTTTAAAATCCATGGTTCACCCTATTTGAGAAGGCATGGAGATGATAGAAAGACTGTTGGCCATTCGATTTCCACTACTTTTCACCTAAAAATTCAACATCTATGGTGGTAAATGATGTAGTTTCTAGTTTTCAAGGTAGCCACGTACGATACAATCAATATATTGCCAAAAAAAATCACTAATGTCTCATTTTTTTACACATTTAATTATTTATTCATAGTTTTTTCTCATTATTGTTTGGCTGCTTTCCTCACTGCTATTGGTTTATGCTCCTCCAAACTCTTCCTTGCTGGTATTGACCTTTCACTTCTCCAATTTGGCAAGGTGTAGCCTAAAAATAAGGTTTTGACAAGGGTTTTCTAGAGTATGTTTATTAAAATGAAAATTACCGCCAATATCCTAATAATGAACACATTTAGGTTTTAACATTACGACATCCTTTATCTGACATGGCTAAGTATATATCATCATAATTAATATATAGTATATATTTTATATAATAAAAAATAAATTATAAATAATATAATTATACTTACTATTATTATATATTATATTTTTTGATAAAACTATTAAATGCATATGTAAAATGATTATAATTAATAATTAATAATTATTATAGTTATATATTACAAAAAATTAACATATAAAATATAAACATTATATAGTGCAAAAATTAACCTATAAATATAATACAAAATATAATTAATATATAATACATATTTTATTTAATAAAAAATTAAAGTATATTTAATATAATTATATTTATTATTATATAATAGTATATATAAGTTGTATTATTATTATATATCGTGATATTATCTCCATTCTTTTCTGTCCTTTTCACATGGTTCTTTATTTGCACAACTGACCGTCATTGGAATCAACGAGGAGCTGAAGAGTAGTTTATACAAGAAGAGTTCATGATAGTTGCAGTCGATCCTACTTAGCTCTCCATCATTGAAGGTATTCTTCTCTTCAAGAGCATTTGAACAATTTTAAATATTCACCTAGGAAATTCAAGATACACATGTATATTTTTATCATTCAAATGGTGACGAGGTTCAGGGCTCATGTCACGTTGAAACATCTTCAAAACTCGTCTACCCAATTTTCACAAAAGCTTCACATCTCATACCATGGACTTGTAAAACTATTACACTCTTACAAATTTCACATCTGTATCATTAAGCTTTTAAGAGAGACAAATATGCTTCAAGTGCCCTACCTTGTCCTTTCTGATGGGTATTTGTGTGGATAAGGCTTTATTATCCTTTTTCTTATGCCTAGACTTGTTCTTTGGAAGCTATCAGGGTATGGGGGAAGGGTTTTTAAATCCTGTTTCAGTTCAATTTGCGCAAAATTGTGTAAAGTAACTTACCACACAAGGGTAGTGAATTAGATAAAAATATAGATGTATTTATTGTAATCATGTGTCTTCTTTTAGGGTACAAAAATACATATATCTCTCTCTATATCCCATCTTCTCTATCTCTTCCTCTCTCTCCCTCTTTATCTCCCCTATTTCTCTCTCCCTCTTTATTTATCTATCTCTGATTCTCTCTATTTGTCTATCTCTTTGTCTCTCTCCCTCTCCTCCTCTCTCTATGTCTCCCTCCCTATCTCTTTGAGCTATCTCTCCCTCTCTCCCCCATCTTCTTCTCTCCCTCTCTATCTCTCCCTCTCTCCCTTGTCTTCTTCTCTCTCCCCCTTCTTCTTTTTCTCCCTCTTCTACCTATTTCTCTCCCTCTCCCCTCTTCTTTCTCTTCCTCCTCAATCTATCTCTCTCCCTCTTCTCTATCTCTCCCCCCTCTACCCACCTCTCTCCCTTTATCTCCTTCCCTCTCTCTATCTACCCCCTCTCTATCTCTCCCCATTTATCCCTTGTTCCTTTTGTACCCCCTCTATCTATCTCTCTATCCCTACCTCTCTCTCTCTTTCTCTTCCCACATATCTTTATCTCTCTCTTTCTTTTCCCATATATCTCTATCTCTTCCTACTTCTCTCTTCCTCTCTCCATCTCTATTATCTCTTTGTCTCTATCTATCTCCCTCTCCTCCTCTCTTTATATATCCTTATATCTCTATCTCTCTATCACTCTATCTCACCATCTATATCTCTCTATCTCTCCATCCCCCTATATCCTTTTAGATGTTGTGGTTATGTTTTTGATATGTGGTTGTCATTGATGTCAACACTATTAGCATTGGTGACTCTAAAGGTTGTATATGTCAAGGAGATTGAAAAAATTAGAAAAGATATGTTATAGGAAGTCTGTGAAGCTGTGTTGATTAGAATGGTGGAAAGCTGTGTACGTTGATAATCAGAGGTCCCACTTTAAAGGGTTTCTTGCTGAGCCTATCTAGTATGTTGTCAAAAAGTTTTAGTGGTATTCATCAAGATTGGAGCGAGTTATGAGTTTCTGAGTTCCTATAGTTATTTTGTTACTGTAGCAGGTGTTTCTGGAAGAAGAGAATGCAATTCTGGTAAATTGAGTAGTTGTGTATGCTACTGTGATGTTCAGTGATGTTTCTATATTGTGCTCTATCATTGTGGTACATCCACGCTGATCAGTGTGCTCGTGATCAAAGATTTTCTTTTGTGTGTTTGAGGTTTTCATGTTCTTGGTTGACATGATGGTGGTAGCATGTTGTGGATCCTTATGGATTAATCTTTTATTGTTTGGCATGTTCGAGGATGTTTATTTAGGTCTTCATTATGTTGTGACCAACCTAAGTTGGTGCACATTGAGATATGTTCATGAATTGGGTCGACAAGTTGTAATTCATTCTTTATTTATGCCCGATAGAGTTGTTGATGTAATTCATGTAGCAAATATATAAGAGTGATTGTTTCTTCATTTTAAAAGGTGAAAGAGTGTGTGTATGGTGTATGCTCGGTGAATGTATGCAAAATGTGTGAATAAAGATTAGATAATTTGATTTCAGAGCAAAGTGTGAAGAAGATTGAGCGAAGTGTAAAGAAGTGTCTATGTGCCTAATCAAAACTGTCATCAGGATTTTATAGAAGCTAATTTCTCAGTTCAACCTCATCAAATGGATTTAATCTTATTGTTTTATGTAAGGAAATGAACCTTCCCTTTGACCAATGAGCTCTAGGCAGTGTGCCTGAAGCATGTGCATTCCTTATTCATTTTTCATTATACTTCTAATAGGATATAATTTTGTGGACTAACATCTACCGTGGTTTTTCCCCTAACAGGGTTTCCACGTATAAAAATCTTGGTGTTCATGTGTTTCTGATGCGTTGTTGATTTATGCTTTCACTGTTAATTATCAAATCTAAGATTAAAGGTTGTTTAAGGTTGAATAAGTCTAAATTTTGTAACAACTGATTCAGCCCCCTCTCAGTTGTCTATCCTTGTTTTTCCAACATATCTCTCTATCTATTTGTCTCCCTCTTCCTCTCTCACTCTATCTCCATCTCCACCTATATTTTCCTCTCTCCCCCCTTTATCTCTAGACATGTCTCCCTCTCTATCCATCCACCTCTCTCCCTATCTCTCCCCCCCTCTTCCTAAACCTGTATATCTATCTCTTTGTCTCTCTATCTCTATCTATCCATATTTCTTCTTCAATCTCTCCCTCTATCTCTATCTCTCTCTATATCTCCATCTCTCTATAGATCACTTCCTATCTCTATCTCTATCTTTCTATCTCTCACTCTCTATATATGTATCTCTTCCATATCTATCTATCCTTTTCTCCTCTCTCTTGATCTCTTCCTCTTTCTCTCCTTCACCATCCCTATCTCTATTTTCCTCTCTATCTCTATCTCCTCACCCCCCTCTCTCTCGTGCTTCCCCCTCCATCTCTCCCACTTTCTATCCCTATCTCTCCCTCTCTCTATCCCTCCCTCCTTATTGCAAACATAACATGAACCTATCAGTAATGTTTCCTAATTATATTCCTGATTTAGAGGTTTTATTTCATTCATGTTTGGATCCTTGTACGTGGATGCATAGTTTATTTGAAGCTATAACTTGTCCATTGAGACCTTTGTTGTATAAACATCATTTGTTGAATAGCCTACCAATTGACCAAAATTAGTAATTAGTAAATGTATGCAAAAAATAGACCAAAATTTATCCTAATCGACCTTCCACACTTCTTCGGTGCACCCATTGTACACTTTAAGGTGCAATTGCTAGTTGTTTATATCTCTAACCTTATATGTTTCTTGTATTTATGAATTTATATGTCTCCATCCACCACCATCAATCATATCAAATGTCCCTTCGACCATCCTTGGTTTGAATTGCCTTGAATTTGTTGTTGATGCATTCTTTGCACCTAGCAAATATACTGTTAAGGATGTCCCTTCAAATCAGATAACCCTACAAAACATATGACATGCTTTGAATTGTCATAAATTTCCAACGGGCTAGGACATTTCAGCATAGAAATTATGCGTTTGAATAATTACTGTAATTAGTTGAGGCAATCAAATCAAACAAAATCAGATCTCTAAAATAAAATGAAAGAAAATATAGCAAAATCAAATCTTCCAATTGTAAAATATCTACCATACACAGACTGCAAGAAACTAACTGCCCAATTGTTCTTACAAATAAGATTGTATTTAAGTTGTTAATATGAAAACTCACTAAGGAATATAGGAAGGCATTGAGGATCCTTAGTTACAAAAATGAATTTCCACAAACACATTCAGATCCCAAATTTCAAGCGACTTGCGACCCATGCCCATCATATCCCTGTTTGAATGTGATGAAGGCAACTCATATTTTTCTTCTATAGACTACTGATAAATTTTGGTGACACTTTGGCTACCCATGAGAGCATTGTTGGAATTTATTACTTGTCCCTAAGCTTGTCGTTGCTTCACCTACCTGTCAGGAGCTATTTTTCCAATGGAAGATTTTGGGATCTTCATCCTTGCAACTCCAAACTGCTCAAAATTGAATGAAGTAGGAATTTTTGAATTCCCACTTAATTCTGGTAGGTAATTTCAAAATTGAGAGGGATTTTTTGAATGAAAAAAATTGAGGTCTGAATGTTTTCCTAGTCAGTAGATGAAGTCAATTCTTGCAGCAACAAGTGATTAGCAGCAAGAAGAAAAAAGTTACACCAACAACAAGGAATGTTCTCAAAATATTTTGTAGAGTGTTTGCAGTGAGCAGGATTGCTCTTGATCACTCAGTGTTTGGCAAGAATAGTAGATAGTTCCAGTTGAATAGGAATAGAGAGCTCTGAATAGCTCCTGATTGTTTATGATTTGGTTGAGCAGCTGATCGCTCCCAGAAATTTGTAATAGGTAGTTTGTAGTTTGTTTTCAGAATGTTATGTTGTTTCCCTTCTGCATTATAATTTCCAATCATTGAATAGAAAAGGAAAATATTGCATGTCTAGTTTTGTATGTCTCCATTTGAGTTTTAGTTTGTTATTCCACATTTTGAGATTTGGGTATTTCCAGTTTGGCTGGAAATTAGAGCAGCAACTCTATGTTTATTTTGTGCATTCAAAATTTTGACATGGTATCAGAGCTATAGCCGCATTTCTTTGTGAGTTGGGTCATTTCTTTTGTCTAGGTATTTAAGTTTTTTCTGTAGGAGACATGACTAGAGATGAAGCAAAGATTTGGCAGTAGCCACCATCCTTTAATGAAAAAAACTATGATGTTTGGGCCAAGAAGATGAAGACCATTATGGTTGCAAATAATTTGTGGGATTTCTTGATAAATGGGTTCGTGGATATCACTGACCCAGCTGCATTTACAACTCTCACAAATAACCAGAAGACCTAGTTGAAGGAGGAGAGAAAGAAAGATGCTAAGGAATTGAGTTTGATAGAAGCAACCTTGACAAAGGTTGTATTTCGTAGAATAGCAACAATTGAATATGCGAAAGAAGCTTGGGAAATCCTCCAAACCGGCTACAAAGGGACTAAAAAATTTAGATCCGTGAAACTCCAAATTATTTTAAGAGAGTTCGAGATTATTGAAATGAAGGAAAGTGAGACCATCTAAGAGTTTCACACAAGGTTCTCATGCTTGTTAAATCAGCTGAGAACAAATGGAGAAATGATGGAGGAGCAGAATATTGTTGAGAAAATCCTTAGGTGTCTACCCACGAGGTACAATGCTCTCGTCAATTCTATTGAAGAGGCAAAGGACCTCTCTACTTTGACAATGGATGAGTTGATGGGTTCTCTTCAAACCCATGAGCAATGCCTAAATAGGTCTACTACTTCTTCCCAAGAGAAATCTTTCAAATCTCAATCGAATGCAAGAGGGAGGGGGAGAGGTAGAAATGTCTCCCGAAGAGATAGAGGCAGATCCAGACAAGGAAATGCCGGAGGACAAAGCTTGAGATGAGCAAGCAACCAAGAAGGAGTGAGCAACTCTCAAAACAACTCTTGAAGAGGCATGAAGAACAACAGTTCGAGTGGGATAAATGAAAATAGAAACATGGAGTGCTACTATTGTCATAAGTTTGGGCATTATTCTAGTGAGTGCTGGAAAAACACGATAATCAGAAAAAACAAAATGCAAATGTGGTTGAAAGCAATCAGTCCACAACCTTCATCATGTGCATATTGGTGAAGAAGGCAACCCCAAAGTCTAGTATTTGGACAACAGTTGTAGCAACCACATGAGTGGTAATGAAAGTCTGTTTTCTTTCATTGAAAAAAATGTAAAGTCAAAGATTAGAATGGGGAACAATGGAGAAGCTCCAGTCAAAGGAAAATGATCTATCATGATCCGCACCAAGCAAGGTGAGAAGAAGGAGGTTCAAAATATGCTTTTTGCATCAGGGTTAAAACATAACCTCATGAGTGTTGGATAATTAATCCAAAATGGATACAAAGTGATGATGGAGAAGGGCCAATGTGTCATTTATGACAAGAATGAGAGGATGAAGGTGTTTGTAGTAGTTGCAATGACAAATAACTAAAAGTTTCCTTTGAATATTGAGACATGTTTCTCATCTCAATCCATTGCTGCACCTCTCATGGATTAAAAATGTACAACAATACAAAAAGAAGCCCTCGAGAGCACCATTCAAGACCCCTCCAAGCTATGGCATCTCAGGTATGGACATTTAAGCTATGATGGTTTGAGTTTTTTGTCCAAGAAAAAAATGATTGATGGTTTTCCAAGGATAGTAGAGCCTAATGTTAGATGTGAGACTTGTATTTTGGGCAAACAACATAGGCAGCCCTTTCAATCGAGCAAATCTACAAGGGAAAGAGCACCATTGGAGTTGGTGCACATAGATTTGGTAGGCCCTATGCAAATCACATTTATTTGTAATAGCGGATTTTTATGACCTTTATTCATGATTTTAGCCATAAGACATGGGTCTATTTTTTGCAACATAAGTCTGATGCATTTGATAAGTTTTTATTATTTAGGGCCTAGGATGAAAAGGAGAGTGGACATTTTATCAAAGTCTTAAGGTCAAGTCGAGGAGGAGAGTATACCTCCAATTATTTTATGAATTTTTGCAGGCAAAATGGCATCAAGAAAGAGCTTACAACCATTTATACTCCACAACAAAATGGAGTGGCTAAAAGGAATAATAGGACCATTATGGAGATGGCAAGGAGCATGATGAAAGCAAATGGACTCCCGACTGAATATTGGGGAGAAGATGTAGCAAAAATTGTTTATTTGATAAATAGAAGTCCAACAAAGGTGGTTTGTGACAAAGTTCCTCAAGAGGCATGGACAAAACGTAGATGGATGGTTGAACACTTAAGAGTGTTTGGATGTGTAGCATATGCTCATGTGCCTAAAGAAAAGAGACAGAAATTGGATGATAAGGGTGAAAAGTGCATCTGCACAAGTTATTGTTCAAAGTCCAAAGCCTACAGGCTGTATAACCCAATCACCAAGAAAATTTTTATCAGCAGAGATGTGGAGCTTTTAGAAGATCAATCATGGGATGGCATGATTGCTCCCGATCGCTCTCGATTGCTCTTGATTTTGAAGAAAAGGAATAGGAAGTGCAAAATGATATTTCACTGGAGCTAGTAGTAGCTCCTGATAATTTTGGATGAGCTCTAGATTGCTCTTGATCGCTTCTGATCACTCCTGATAAGAACAAACAGAAAGGCAAGCAGCCATAGCTAGCTAGAGAATGGGTTGCAGAGAGCTCCCAACAGCTCATGACCGCTCCCAATCACTCTAGAACCAGTCTATTCAGTAGAAAAACAGTAGTAGTGAAAGTTAAGACCCCACTCTCGCCTTCCTAATGCCAAAGAAGACCAAGAGTCTAAGGGAGATTTACCAAGATGAGAGGTATGGTGAAGAATTTGATGAGAAGATGAATTTTGCATTGTTTTCTCATAGTGATCCAATTTATTTTGAAGAAGTTGTGAAAGAGGAGAAATGGTGTGAGGCCATGGATGAGGAGATAGATGCAATAGAAAGGAACAACACATGGGAGTTAACTGATTTTCCTCCCAACAAGTAAGTCATTAGGGTGAAATGGGTCTACAAGACCAAGTGCAATGTCGAAGGAAGCATAGATCAACATAAGGCACGTTCGTCTATCAAGGGATACAAAAAATAGTTTGGGAGAGACTATGATGAGACATTTGCCCCGGTTGCAAGGATTGAGACCGTGTGGGTAGTCATAACAATTTCAGCCCAACACAAATGGAAGGTGTTTCAAATAGACGTGAAGTCTACGTTCCTTAATGGACTGTTGAAAGAGGAAGTTTATGTGGAACAATCATTTGGATATGAAGTTCCAAGTGAAGAACACAAGGTGTATAGGTTGAAGAAAGCTCTTTAAGGGCTGAAGCAAGCTCCATGGGCATGGTACGATAGGATTGACTCATATTTGATGAGCAATGGCTTTAGCAAAAGCGATGGTGAGCCCACTCTTTACATCAAGGAAACACATGGAAAAATTTTGATTGTTGTTTTGTATTTTGATGATTTAGTTTTTACTGGGGATGATGATTTCCTCATTGCTGATTTTAAAGAAGTCATGAAAAGAGAGTTTGAAATGACATATTTAGGTCTCTTGAGATACTCTTTAGGCATATAAGTAAAACAAATGCATGATGGTATATTTATCTCACAAGAAAAATATGCAAATGATATCTTGAAGAGGTTTAGGATGCTTGAAAGAAAGTATGCCACACCATCAATAGCCGTAGGTCTAAGGTTGAGCAAACAAGATTGCAGCAGCAATGTGGATCCAACCCTGTATAAAAGTTTGGTTGGAAGTTTGATGTATTTGACTACAACTAGGTCGAATATAATGCATGGAGTGAGTTTAATTTCCAGATTTATGGAGACTCCAAGAGACACCCATTGTCAATTGGGTAAGAGAATCCTGAGGTATGTGAATGGCACCAAAGGATATGATGTGTTGTACACAACAAAAAAAGAGTATGGGATGCTTGGATACACTGATAGTGATTGGGCAGGAGGTTTGGATGATAGGAAGAGCACATCGGGCTATGTGTTTTATTTGGGTTTGGGCGCTATCTCATGGGCTTCCAAAAAATAACCTATAGTTTCCCTATCAAAATTTAAAGATGAGTATATATCAACAAATGTAGTAGCTTGTCAGGCTATTTAACTGAGAAGAATCTTGGAAGATTTGAGAGAAGAAAAAGAAGATGAAAGAACAATCTTTTGTGACAATGTTTCATCGATAGCCTTGATGAAAAATCCCGTGTTTCATGGAAGAAGCAAGCACATTGAAATCAGGTATCATTTCATTCATGAATTGGTTGAAAATAGTGAAATTAAAATAGAGTTTTGTAGGTCTGAGCAACAACTAGTAGACATATTCACCAAGCCTTTGAGCAAGGATAGTTTTGAGCGCCTAAGGATTAGTTTGGGCGTAGTTGATTTAAATCAGGATTGATCTTGTTTTGTTGGCTCAGGACAAAGGGGGAGTGTTGAAATTTATTACTTGTCCCTGAGCCTGTCATTGCTTCACCTACTTGCTAGGAGCAATTTTTCCAATGGTAGATTTTGGGATCTTCATCCCCGCAGCTCCTGACTACTCAAAATTGAATGAAGTAGGAATTTTTGAATTCCCAATTAATGCTGGTAGGTAATTTCAAAATTGAGAGGTATTTTTTGAATGAGACAAATAGAGGGAATGTTTTCTCAATCAGTAGATGAAATCAGTTCTTGCAACAACAAGAAGAAAAAAGTTGCAGCAGCAACATGGAATGTTCTCAGAACATTTTGCAGAGTGTTTGCAGTGAGCAGGATTTCTCTTGATCACTCAGTGTTTGATAGGAACAACAAATAGCTCCAATTGAATAGGAATAGAGAGCTCTGAGTAGCTCCTGATTGTTTATGATCTAGTTGAGTAGCTGTTCGCTCCTAGAAATTTGTAATAGGTAGTTTGTAGTTTGTTTTCAGAATGTCATGTTGTTTCCCTTCTGCATTGTAATTTTCAGTCATTGAATAGAAAAGGAAAATATTGCATGTCCAATTTTTTATGTCTCCATTTGAGTTTTAGTTTGTTATTCCGCATTTTGAGATTTGGGTATTTCCAGTTTGGTTGGAAATTAGAGCAACAACTCTGTGTTTATTTTGTGCATTCAAATTTTTTGACAAGCACATAGAAGAAAAAATTTGATATTATTATGCAACTTGACAAGATTTGAAATCACAAAAGTTTATTGCAATGCATATGATTGGTCAACATAAGATAATTGATGTTATGTGTGATAGAAAGCATAGACCTACATGAAGAATTGGATGACCATGGTTTTTAACTGAGCTGCCGAAGGACTGACAACAAGAAAGGGAGGCTTTTGAGTATAATTATAGGCTAATGAAAAATTAATGTTACCTTCTTCCCAGATTTTTCATGTAAAAAGAATTTGTATTGGAGCATTTCTGGAGCACCCTCCTCCTTAATATTGATCTCTGGTTTGTAGAGAGCAGTGCAGATGAAATACCTATGAGTGGGAGAGGAAAGCCATCCCACTGTAGTGGAGTCTCGGGCCATTGCAAACTCTATCACAATCTTCCTCACCTCAACCTTCCTCTCCACAAAACTTGATCTCTCGAATGCAACTACATCTCATACAACAACTCGTATGATAAGTGACCAGGAAACAACCTCAACTCAAATAGACGTGTGTAGATAGGTTGAAATATATATGTGGTGTAAGGTGCATGCTAGTTTAACTTGCACTGCGAGTGTCACAAGGGAAAAAAGAAACATTAAATAAAAATATTCAAGGGGAGAATGAGAGCCTGCGGTCCATCCTAAAGCACTCTGATCCTGTGGTCCGTCCTACTTATGAAGTGGTAAGATTAAAAATAACCAACACTTATGAAGGGAGCATTCACTTGGCTTGGTGGTTTGGAGAAGAGGGATTAGGGATTTTTTTGGGTGATGAACTCAGCTTAGAGGCTAATTATGTAAAGCATTGTTTTATTTTACTAGGATGTGTTTGTGGATGATGGGTATGGATCAACACAAAAGGAACGTCTCCCACTGAATCACTCCCCTTCCCATAGGTGTTGTGTTAGGGTTTCAACGTTGATGGGATGAGGAGGTCGAGGGACTGTGTGGGTATTCAAATAGCTAGCATACAAATGGGGTCTCATTATATTTTGGGTCTTTTCTAACTGTGCATTAAGTAGTTGAGGGAGATGCCACATCTCATACAACGTGTAAAATTCTCACACAGTTTGTGCTGCAATTTATTTAAAATAGGACTATTGTTATTCAAAACTTGCAGCAGTTGTCATCCATTACATGCACGCATAAGAAACCATCATTAATGGGGTAGAAGAAATTTTTGAGAGGGAGGCAAATTTGAAAAATGTAATACAATTTTTTTTTTATATTGTAGAATTAGATATACAATTAAACAACAGCTTCACATTTTTACTTACATATAGTATTCTATCAACGTTTTCCTTGTACCCCTTCTAGTGCAAGTGCTAGTTACTTTTTCATGGATTCCACTTGTAATCTTTGTGTCATTTTCCAATGTAGTTATCTAATATATAAAAAAAGATTGTCTAAAATATGTGAAAAAAAATGATTTACAGAAAATATAGGTCATAGTGTTCACACCCACTACATACAACTGAAACTCACCAGAATTAATAACCATATGACAGAAATCAAGCCATTTTCTCAATATCTTTCAATCTTCTTCAAAAATATCTTTGTGGAAATCAAATTTGGCCTCATGGGCATGACATGGACGGGGGAGAAAGTGGGTGAATCGATCCAGGAAAATGAAACCAAAAAGCCATCATTGTCATAGAAATTAACATAACTTATCATATTTTGCTACTTTTTCTCAATTTCCCTAAATTGGTTCATTACCTTCCTCACCTCTTCATGGCTTCCCAATGGGACATACACTCACTGTATTGATGGAACGGCCACATATTACTAGGCATTTGCAATTTCATTAGCTTGTGAGACAACTGGAAGATATAACCCTATTTAAGTTATCATGTTAGAATGTGGGTGGATGGAGTTTCCTTTTCTGTGAATGTTTGGTGGTCTGAGAATCATGAATTTAGGTAACATATTACAAAGGAATGTGGAATTTCAATCATCATTTTCGCATCAAAAAGGTTGATGACAAGAGACAAACTTATGATTTTGGAATTTCAACATCATTTGAGGTGGAATGTCATTCACATGCAAATGATAGACAACCGATCATAAGCACACTTCACTATTATGGAGTGTTGGAGGATATTATAGATCTTTATTTTATATCTTTCAAGAAATTTATTTTTTTGTGTTCAATGGTACAAGCTTATCAAAGTGGGTGAAGACAAAACTATATTGCTACACAAGAATATATTCCATATGATCATTACATCTAGGTTTGAAGCCACTTCTGAACCTTATGTGTTTCCAAATCAATGTGACCAAATATTTGTCATTCCAAATTTAGAACAACCCGGTTGGTCATTTGTGATTGAGTATGATCCAAGAGGATGAAGAGTAACATTTTTTCAAGATGCAAAGGACCATGATTTACTCGAAGATGCAAAAATTCCTCGCTGAAGAAATAGATGACCAAGATGGAGATGATGAAAAATTTCTTGTTAATGATGCATATGACCAAGATGAAGATCATGACAAGTTTACTAAAGTGTCCGAAGGATATGAGCAACCACATGGGCATCAAGTCCATGAAGATGATGAATTTATTGATTTTCATTTACATGCAGCTGAAGGTGACAAAGACCATGAAAACTATGGTATTAATTTACTTATGGATTTAGGGCCCATTAATGATGGTGAATATATTCCATTAGACGAGGACATTTCATGTGAGAATGACATTTTTTTATCATCATGTTTACTTTAAGATTTGGTTGTGAGGATTTAGTACAATATAATTAACTCTTTACATGTTAAGTATTGTGTTTTTAATTGTACACAGAATGTAATGGAAATTAAGTAATTTGAATGTTTTGAGTGTTATGTTAGTGGATGTTTGTATGTTAATGAATATAGCTATAATTTTTTTTCAATTTGATAAGTTGTTTCATTTTATTTTCTTACTTCTTTAACAATTTACTTGAAAGACACTTTTGTGTTTGGAAGCTTTATGCAATCAACACCTACAAACTTTATGCAATTGACACCTAGGCAAGAGAAACGCAATACCATAAAGCTAAAGAACTTTGGAAGTTGAGCATTTTTTATCTTTTTCTTATTTGTTGAAACATAATGAAAATTATTTATGTTATTTTTCATGTGCTAGTGAATTTGACTTATGTTACTAATATCACTTGCATATGTTCTCTAATTAATATTTTATCATTTATGTCATTGTGTATTTATTTAATAATTTGCCTATGGGTGTTGTCGATTCTACTATGGGAGATTCATTGATCTTAAATGGTCTAATTGAAATGCTAAGGAATGTGCAAGGGAAAAAAATTACTATGATGGTGCATGAGGTAAATTTAAAAATTGTCTTTTATTGGTTCAATTATCTTATGTTTCGTATTATATTATGTTAATTTATGTGTACATGGAATGCAAGCCATCTCTAAAATTGTCCCAAACCCTATCACACCCTTTAGTACATTTAGTATTATGCCAGTGGTAAGATTTGATCTAGATTCTTGCGCATTTAGTTAACTTATTTCACCTTTTATATTTTATTAATATTTGTGTTTTTTCCACAAGGCATTTCTAGAGTAAGTCCACCGAGAATGCTTTATGTTATTTCCCTTATTATATCACTTTAATATTTATATTTGTGCCTTGTAGGATGTTTCAAGAAGATGTGTCATGCCCTCTACATCTAGCCCAAAAACACCTATCACAAGAGTGGCATCAAGCATAATACCTCATAGCATGCCCTCTACATCAAACATGAATGCTCCTAGTGTCCCTATTGAAATGGACATGCATGCCCCTGTTAGGAGTACATCACAAATAAATAATTCATCAAGTTTGGGGTATTATAGAATCAAAATCAAGAACACTAAGACTCCTACTAGAAACTCTTGAAAATGTTGAAATTAGGAAATAAATACTTAAACAAATTGAGTTAAGTGAGAGGAAATTGTTGGGGAGTGCAGGGCTTACTTTAGATGAACAGGTAAAATTATCTTATTATTCTTTTCTAGTTCATATTTTACTTTTATCACTGTAATAGCATGTTGACTAGTAAAAACATCATTGATGATTACATGGTTGCTTTGTGATCCTAAAATGTGATTACATGATTGCTTTGTGATCCTAAAATGTGATTACATGGTTGCTTGATGATCTCATTGTAAATACATAAAATAAATGACAAAGTGACTTATGTACCTATAGGGACATCTACCTCAACCCCTAAGACTACAAAAATATCCTCAGTGACTACAAAAGGAACACAAGAAGTTACAATCTTGCTCACCTCAGAAGGAAATTTCTTGAAGGATGAAATGGGGTTAAAAAACTTTAACTTTATTTTTCCTCGTGCAAAACATTTATTTGGCAATACCATTCAAATGGATTGGAGGAAGCAAGCCAATGCTAAGAAAGATAAACTCTTTAAAGATGTCATAATAGCATTTGGAAATCCTAGTTTTAATAAGGATATTATTCTAGATATTGCATGGAAATACATTCACTCTAAACAAGACAATTTAAGGTTGAAGTTGACAAAAGACTTGAGATATCCACATCTAGCTTGGATCACAAACCAAGTGACATGGGACGAACTTATGAAAGATTCCAAATTTAAGAGGAAGGCCCACAATAATCCAAACTATAGGCCATCTACATGAGGAGGATCTAAAAGATGCCTTTGAGATACAACAAAAGCAACCCAAGCTAGGGTGTCAAGTATTAGATCCCATAAATTAGGATCTAGTGGGTACAATAGAATTCATGGTGGCTTGGTAAGTGAATATTTTCATCTACTATATTCTCTATTTCATAAAAAAAGTCATGAAAACTTGTGAGTTAATTGTATTTTATGAGTCATTATACCTTATAAATTTGGTTATATTTGTTTATGTAGGTTCACCAATTTCAAAAGGAAGCTTTAGAGGAGGACCTAAAATATGCTTTACTACATGGTTCCCAAGGCCTTCGACAACATATGGTAGATTGAGGGGAGAAATTAGTCATTGGTCATGAATCTGAGGTAAGTTATTTGCATGATGGGATATAATAAAATTTCATATTTTTCCTTCATTTCCATTGCAAAGCAAATGATATAGATATTAATTTAGATAGATACACCTAGAATTACAATAGTTTCTTTTTTGCATAGAGAAATGAAACAAGCAAACCTAAAACTATGATCTGATATGTTATTTTAATGAGTTAAATTGTGTTGTGTATAGGAAGCCCAACAATCCAACTCATCAGGTAGTGAGCATGAAGAGGAGCTAGAGGAACATGATGATTTTTTTGTTGCACATAATGATTCGATTGTCATTCCTGAACCTCAGCAGGAAACCATCTTTGAATTTTAGCAAGTGGGAGACAAGAATAACGAGGAGGGTGTTCAATGTGATGAACAATCAACACCCACAATTAGAATAGTGCCTCGTATTAGGGTTCTGCCACAATAATGGGTTACACTTTTTGGGACATCCTGATTTTTGTTGAAATCACATATCTTTAGAATATAATGGTTTAAGCCTTAAAAAGGTTCCATTTTAAGGGTTTTAATTGAAGAGGGTTTGATCAAACCCACTTATATCAAACCCCCTTGGATAGAAAGCCACTAGTTTTAAACCATACCTATAATGGAGTCTCCTCTACACCTGTCAAAATGCTGATAAAAAACCACTTTTGATTTACCTTTTAGGGGATCAAATTAATTTATTTAAAATTAAGTTTTTTTAAACATGTAGTTCTTATTATAAGCTTCCCAAAAAGTATAATTTTAAATATATTTAATTTTATTATTATATTAATTATTTATTTCTTGTGAATGTAGGATTTTCAATGAACATCAAGGTCTTTATTTCACACATATAGAAAAATAGGAAAAAAGAGAAAAAAAATTCATAAAAATTCATGTACACTAGCTATTTATGTCCTTATTCCAACAAAAGAAGAATAAGTTAATTCAAATGAATACAAAAAAAGTTATGCTATTGAAAGTATAATATATCCAAATTATAATTACTTTGAATTAGAAAATTAATTAAAAAATATATATGCAACAAAAAATTATGAAAAAATATCCATCCACTAGATAATGGTGTGAAAACACTGTATTTAAAAAATTATAATTGTATGCTTTGTATAAAAAAAGTTATGTAGCTGAAAGTAAGCATTGGTTTTTGAAAATGATGTTTAGTAAAACAAATAAGTTAATAAAAACTACATAAAATAATTCATAATTTTTTAATTTTTTTTTTTTTTAAATATAATTAGATTCTCAACACAAAATACCACAAATCACTAGTTTTCTTCATCTACAAATTCTTAATGGTTTAGCTTCTATAGGCGTGTGGAAGTGAAGATATGGTGAAAAATGTTGATTTCATTGTCAAGTTTGGCCAAAAAGTGTAACCCATTATTGTGGGATCACCCATTAGTATAGTGCCTCATAGAAAGAGGACCTAAAAGAAGATGATGGATAGAAACAAATGAACAAAAGACATATTTGCTTCTTATGTTTGAATCTATTGTTGTCTAATCATGTGACATATTCTCTTGTGATGTTGCTTTGATCTTTGTATTCTATCTTTATTTCACTATCTTCTTGCTCTTGTGCTTATCTATTGTGGATTATATTGGAGATTGGCCACATGGATCTGGGTCAAGCAACATATACACATCTGCTGAAATTTTCTTTGTTTTTCTTTATAATAGGTGTCTATTGCATAAATGGATCCTCAATAAACCAAGAAAAAATCAATACACATAAGCATGAAATAGACACCCATGACTTTTATTTTTTTTAAGAAGAATCGGATCTTACTAAATTATTAACTTGTAGTGTTTTCCAACTAATTAAAATATTAAACAAATGGTTGGATATATTATATGCTTTGTTTTACTTTTGAAGCAGAAGAATGATTATCTATAGACTTGAGTAGACATAGATTTGATGTAAATGGCATAATTGCTCTGTCTACTATATTGTAATTTATTCGATTTACAAAGCTTGATGCTCTCCAAAACCAAGAACATAAAACAAAAATAATGTCATATTTTGATATATGTTGTACACTATTCCATTTGGCCTTTAGTATCAATTGGAGGTAGGAAGCAATAGGTACAGTACTATCTACATGAAATCAAGTCTTTTGTACTTTTTCTCTTGGGCTTCTCACACCTTAGCAATGGTAATATGATTGTAGGCCTACAATAAAATAATATTGCAATGGAGCTCTCAAAATAAACATTAAAGATTAGATTGAGGTGTGTATTTTACCATTCTTTTCACAAATCATTTAGCTACATGCAAATTCTTGGTGCTTATAGGTTTCACTAGAAGATGAAAATATCGCTTTTTTTAATATTTGGTGTTTTGTATGTACAAGTCTGAGTTTCTAAATTTGTTTTGTTGACAATGTGCAAGCTAATTGATGCCGATCTATTCTCATTTGTTGTTGGGAAAGCCTTGGTGGTTGATATTAGGAAATTGAAGAATACAGATCAGAGAGGAGCTCTTGATAAAGTAGGTGTACTAAAATATTTTACAGAAGTGTTGGAGGTAAGTCCCAGTAGGAATTGATAACTTTTTGTCATTAATTTTAATGATAATATAATATTAATATTTGCAATGGAAAATAACATTTGCAAGATGGCAGAAGTATTGGCTCAAGTTTCTTGTATGCTTTAGAAAACCTTGTTTCTCCTGTAAGTATTCTTATAATCATGTGAAAGGTTTAAGGGGAATTGCATTTGATACATTAATTATTTAGCAAGTTTACTTCCTAATTTTTTATAATCATGTGTTTTACTTCCTTAGCAAGTTCAATTATTTAATTTGTGAAAGATACCAATATTAGCATTTTGTTCTTTAGTAATCAACATCCTTCCTGTTTAAATATCGTTGGCACCCTCCACTCGCATCTGCATCCTTTTCCTTAATGGTAGTTGGTGCCCTCCACAAGACTCCTTATCTCTCCTCCTTGTGCGACCTACTAAGGAACTTCCTCTATGCAACCTGCAATGCCCCTCCTCAATTCGGTCTTACACAACCATATATTATCAACTTTCTTTGCAATATTGCAGAAGTCATGGTAGAGAACATGAGTCCTATTGTTCGGCAGCTCTTTCATTTGAATGGTGCACTCAATTTGGACAGCTGTGTCAGTGTGTTCTGCCCCTCTTAACAGTTCAGGTATGTTGAGCTATATGATTAGCATTTTTGCTTTAAATTCCAATGCTCTAGCCAAAGAAATATTGTTCTTTGAGTTGTTTATCATTTCTTAGGACTAGTGGGTTTGAATTTGGTTTAAATAGAATAAGTTTTGATTTATTTAAATGGTTCATTTAAAATTATATTAATATATTCTATTAGAGAAATTAATGTTAATTTTTAAAATATTATAATTTTATTGGACATAAGTACATATAGAGTGAGATTTGAACCTCAAACAAGTCTCACATCTGCAAACCACTATTGCGTCATCAGAAAACAAGTTGCAACTGTCGTTTAATTGGAAACCAGATGTCATTTAATGGTAAACCACCTACCGTTTAATGATAAAAGCCTCCAAAATCTCATGTATCACATAAAAGCTAGATAAATATTGATGTGAAAACTCATGGTAACATTCTATTTTTGGTTGGTTGCTGCTGGTCTTCTCTAGGGCAGCTCTTTTTTTTGGTGGAACTCTGGTTTCCTCTTTGTTGTTTTGTAAAATTTGTGGTTTCGAGTCCCTGTAAAACCCATTTTACCCTTTTATCAAAAGCATTCTATTTTCATTTGCACTATTTTTTGTCAATTTGATAACTATTTATCATTTGCATTGTTTTGTGTTTTAAACTTGTATGCAAATATTTTATAATCAGATAATACTTAATTTTTTATTAGCTGATAGGCTACATATAGTGTGAGATTTGAGCCTGAAACAAGTCTCATGCGTGCAAACCACTATTGAGTCATTGGAAAATAAGTTTCAGCTATCGTTTAATGGTAAAAGCCTCCAAATTATCAAGTTTAAAGCATCCAAAATCTCACTTATCACATAAAAGCTAAATAAATATTGATATGACAATTAGATGGAACACTATATTTTCATTTGTAGTGTTTTTTGTCAATTTGATGACAACTTTATTTTCTCATTTGCATTGCTTTTTGTTTTAAATCTATATGCAGATATGTCTTAAGTTTATTTCATTCCATTATTTTGCACTTATTATTAATTATTTAATCCAACCAGATGCAACTAGCATTTGCAGCACATCCATGCACACACACATACTCTCTAACATATTAACATAGATAGAGTTTTCTATGTTATCCTTGAACCTCCTTTAGATGCAAGTGCTAGTTAAATTCTATTTGACACGTAAATGACTGCCAAATTTAAAATAAAACTTTTGTTAATGAATTCACATCATTAGACTCTAAATTTTGTTGTCATTATAAAATTTAAATAATTAATCCATTATTTATTTAATGAATAAGCAACATAGTTGAGAGATGGCCTTGCAGTGGGATTCACAGTAAACCACTCAGTAATAGACAAAACTTCACTTGGCGTTTCATCAACTGTTGGGCCCAGCTATGTCGAGACTCATCACTTACTACAAACATTTTGCTTCCCCCTCTCCATACCTATTCTTTCGACACAAATTCTCCTATAAGCCTCAACTTACATTACCATAAAACCACAAAGCTTGACAAGTTTTCCCCTTCCCCACCCCCATTGAGAAAAAAAATGTTCCACTTCACTGGCGAAACCATCTCCAAGCTAAAGCGACAACCCAATCAAGTTGCTTCCAAAGACCCAAAAATTTCTTCTTTTAGGCGCTCTGTGCACACATATGGCTTGCCATCACACTAGTTCGAGGACTTTCACCCATAGAAGAAACCACCTTCAAACTTCTAGTTAATTGCTGACCCAGAATAGTTCCTCTATTACCTTCTTCCTACTTCGGCAACGCCATCCAAATGGTGGGTGTCTGCATTAAAGCAGGAGAGCTTGTAGGCAGTGGAATGGGACATGCAATAGACTTATTGCACCACATCATTTCAAGGCACCAAGATTCTATGATATTAAAAAATTCATCCACCTCCTTAAGCTACATGTCAAGAATAAAGACAATACTCCCCAAAGTGTCCACAAGAATGCCAATTTTTTATGTTTAGAGCAACACATAAATATGTATAATCGTTTGATGCTAAATTTTTAATTATATTAAATCCTTCTATGCAAAAGTCTAGGATAATAACACAAACACCCCACTTTTCCCTCCAAATGCATGCACTTTCATTTCCCTTGGTCTTTGATGTAACCTTTTTCTTGTTTTCTTTACTCGCATCCCTCCTTGTATCCTTGTGACTACTCTTTATCTCCTACGCAGGCCCTACATAGACATTTGAGTGTATTAAAAATGCTTGTGGATTATTAAGTTTAAACTAATTTCTTATCACCATTTTGTATTAGGATTTCTAAATTTTATAGAACAAACATTGCACAATATAGAGAACTTCAACTAAAGAAGAAAATTCATATCTATGTATCCTAATGTGTGAACCTAGTATTATTGTATAGAGATTTTAATTGTTGTAATTTTTACACTAAAGTTGCAAATATGCTCATAATTTTTGTAGAAGTGGTTATGTACTTTGTTAGATCGCCTTGAATGGGTGGATTGCATGTATCCCAAATATCCTAGGTTTGGTAATCCTTATTTCCATATCTTGTAGTTCCTGAGAATTTTTTTTTGGTGAATTAAGTACCCAAATAATACTTCTCATGATGATATTATCATGCATTGTGATTCGTAGCAACAAATTGGATAGTCAATAAAATAGAAAAGAGAAAAGAGAAAGCTTTTGTTTCGCTTTCTCCATTCTCTCACCATATATTCCTATTTTAAATAATTGTCCATAAAGTACATACTCATTGTTTCCTTTGTTTTATCTCTAAACTTTTGACTTATTATTATGCTGGTGTGTCCCATTTATCTAACTCCAACTCGAGGTACTTAAAAGTGAATGATGTTTCTTTAAGTGTTGCAATCCTTAGTTCGAATAGGATTATATTCCAAAGTGTTGCAACTTTGAAATTGATGGGAGTCTATAATCAATGGAACAATTTAGGTCTTTTTCAAGTTCAGACTAAAGTTCTGAAAGTAAATTCAATATAAAGGTTCCCATTTAGGAGAGCTAGTTTTTAATCTTACTGTAAATAATTTGCCTATAGCATGGTGATTTCTTTCATCCTAAGCATGACACCTACATATTTTGGTGATTTATTTGAATACACACATCCATGACTTTGGCAGAGTGAAGTCCAAGTATTATAGAATAATAGGACTTGAAAGGTTAGGTGCACAACTTCAAATCTTGGAAATGAAAAGGAAAGTAGTTCATAGACTGGTATTTTAGATAGGTGTGATACCGATGGTAGCAACATATCTTTATCTTCCAATGTGAAATTAGTTCCATGGTTAAGGTTAAGAGGTGTTGGTCTTTCAAAAAAATTTCCAGCTCAAGCTTTAATGTCCAAGAATTAGGAAGATACATTTCTTTTTGATGAAGAGTTAGAAAATGATCAATTGACAAAAAAAATCAACTAAAGTCCTTCAAAAGGTGGTTGTTCAACTAAAATTGTATGAATAGATTTATCATTATCAAAATGTATGAGACTACAATAATATCTATGTAAATGTCTCACATTTAATCTTTGTTGAGAATTCTTCCAAATCAAAGCAACATTCTAGTGCCATGGTTTTAAGCTAATGTGTTTGTTTTGCTTCACATGTTTTGAGTAGTTTACTCTATACACTTCCTTGCCCTAACTTCTATGTCATCCACTTTCTAGATTTTTCAGTAGAATAGAAGATGCAGAAGATGACCCATATGTAAATGATCAGGATGTACAACGACTGATTATTGTGACCGAGATGTAACAAGAAAAATAAGCGAGCTCAACAACTCCCATCATGTAAGATTAAATTAGAGTAATTTTTTTTTCTAAAAATTTTATGTACTACATTTTATGTGAGTAAAAGACTCTCTCATTTGGACACTAATAATTATAGTAATGGTTTTTCTGAAAATTTTCTATACTAGCACTTGTATTTAAAAGAGGTTCAAGCATTATTTTGATAGAAAATTATATTTAGATTAATATGTTAAAAGAGTATGTGTTTTGTGTACATATGCATTGTAAATTCTACTTGCATGCAATCATTGTCAAATTGACAAAAAAAACACTACAACTGAAAATATAATGTTCCCATCTAATTGTCTAATCAATGTTTATTTGGCTTTTATGTGATAAGTGAGATTTTGAAGGCTTTTGCCTAATATTTTGGAGGCTTTTAATTTTAAACAACAACTGGTTTATCATTAAATGACAACTTAAACTTGTTTTCCAATGACTCAATAGTGGTTTGTAGGCATGAGACTTGTTTCAGTCTCAAATCTCAGACTATATGTAGTCTACAAGGTCAGTAGTGCAAATCTATTTGGTTAGTAGTTATCATAATTTTGATCTGCGTTAAATGAAGATTGATGAAGTAATTGCCTAATTGCTTTGTTTTGACATAGGACAATAGATGGAGTTTTCAAGTGGCAGTTTTAAAGCATAAAGGAGCAGTTGGAAAGGAAAATGGTCAGTTTGACACGTGTAGCAACATTTTGCAAGCATCTAAGAAGGTATTGACAGGAAATCGAGTAGGTTGTAGGTATATAGGGATAGTTTAAGCACGTGTAGCAGTAATATGCAAGCATCCAGAAGGTTAAAGAGTGGATATAATAGCTAACAAAGGAAAATAAATTTGAAAAGTTAGGAGTCTTCTTTCACCAACGCCTTGCTAGAGCTTTTTTGTGGAGTCAAATAATGGAAGCAGTTTCTAGGCAGCCAAAATAAATCAAATTTACCAAGTCAAAGTACAAGGTGGTCATTGATACTTCTTAATGTCATGTCCTACATTCTCTCCAATGAAGGATATATAAACAAAACTAAAATCACTTTTGTAATTAGTTCTAATTTTGATTTTGATATAGAATTGTAAACTTGACACAAAGTTTATTTCTAGTAACTTTGACATTGTAACTCAGATTTTTCAGTTTTAGACTGAAACAAAACACTTTGTAACACATTTTCAAAGCAAGAGATACATATTTTCAGACTATGTATGGTTGCAAGAACATCTTCTATCAATAAAATGAGCATTTTGGCCTTCAAAAGTTTTGTTTCTATTATGTGTATGAGTTAATTGACGTCATTTTCTATGATTTTCAAACATTGAATATTGAAAATCAAACAAAAACTATTTAAAATAAATTATTTATTTTTTTAATATATTTTTTCATATTGTCTCTAGACTTTAATCCCAATTATTGTCTCTAGAGAGACAATATTTTTTAATCCCAACTATTGTCTCTAAAGAGATAAAAGTGAAATTGTCTCTAAAGAGACAAAAACACTTATGTTTCATATTGTCTTTACAAAGACAATTTTTAAGACAAAATTGTAAGACACCCGCTTAAAGACAATAATTGAGACAATACACAATTTTTTTTGGTCTCAAATTAAGAAAATTTCCTCAAAAATTGTCTCAAAAAATGTCTTAAAAACCCCTTTTATGTAGTAGTGATTTAAACTAACAATTATATCCATACATTTGATTTCTACCTCAAAATAATCATTTCCTAGTTTTGTATGGTGTATAATTCATTTTGTTCAATTTTGTGGAGCATGGGATTGAACTTTTAATTCAAAATCCAATTATAATTTTTCCCTCACAATTGTACTAGTCATTATGAGTGAACTTGGTATATGTTTGTACAATATATTTTTATATTTTGGTATTTAAAGGAATTTAATGTGTAATTGACTAAGATGGTGGAACAAGGAAGTAATGATTCTAGAAATATTTTATCTTTAAGCTTAAGAAGAACACATCATAATCATTTAATTCATTTGCATATTTGTGTATGTTATCTTCAAACACACTTAGAGCCTTAAGTTAATCTATCAAAGGTCTTGACCTAGGATAACTTGACTCTAGTGGTCCAACAATCTCCACAAAGGTGTTTGTAAACATTGCCTTGGTAGATTGAGACACAAGGAAGGTGAAGGATAACATATATCTACACACATTTTTTCAGTTAATTCCCACGTAATCATATTCATCCCCCACATAAGATTAATGTTGTGGCACATATATTCAAACCCAAGGGGGCTCAAATACTAACCATAATTAACTTTGAGGCTACACAAAGATCAATAGATATTTTAAAGTAAGAGCATCAATTTATGTACTTATGGAAAACAATCCTAGCATTAGATTAATGTTGCTTCTTTATCATTGTTCCCAAAGCTAAGTACATCTATTCTCTAAATTTAATTTCCTAATGTTTAGGTTCTCTGTTTATCAATATAGCTCTTAACTTAATTTAGGTTAATTATCTTTAATTATTAGCCTAGATTATTTATGTAAATTAGTTTATTATGTATATCATAATTATTTATAGATTATTTATACCCTACCTAATTTTCACTATTTCTAGCTTCTATTCATATAATTAGATATCCACCCAAGCCTCCTTGATTTGTACTTCATTGTTTCCTATTTTGTCATGTATTCTCATATTACATTATCAAACTAGCCTCTACTCATAAATTGCCTTACCAAAATTTTGGTCATTTTTTATGGTTTGTTTCATCTAATAATATTATCCTTGATGTTTTCATGAATTTTTATTCCATATATGAGAATATGTCTTATATGGAGATGGTTCACCATGTTTGTGAAATCATCTCCTTCATAGAGTTTGTTATCACTTATATTCTTTCTATTTTAGATATACTAACTTCACTTGTCTATGAGTTTCATACTAATATTATTTATCCTATTGTTGTGATATTGATCAGTACATATCTAGTGAGGATTTACCATGTGATTTATATAGTGTGGCATGTAGTGCTCAGCCATGTGTTAACTCTTGCATTATCCCAATGTTTTTATGTTTAGATTAAAGGTTATATTGAGTTGATTATAATATGGTGTAATTAAAGGGTGGACATGTTCCTTGTTAGGTTACAAGTCCTCATTGGTCATTAGATGTTGCTTCAATTATGATCTTTGTTGTAATATGTGATGCTTCACTTTGAGTGTGTAGGATATATATAGATGTTTGAAGAATTCAACAATGTGGAGGAGAATGACAAATTTACTTGATCTTCTCAGTGTACCTCGTCCTTGTGGCTGAATTAGTGACCTTGTGACTTTGTAGTATGTTTGGTTGATTAAACCATCTTATTTAGTTGGGAATAAAAGGATGCTCCCTATGTTTATCTAGTTCACCACTAATTTAGATTGTTGGTGATTCTAGATCTTTGTGTTGTAGATGAACTCAAAAAGTGCTTGTTTCCTTTACCTACGATTACTCAATTTGAATTCACTTGCATTTTATTGGGTTTTTCAAATATATGTTAAAGTGTTGTAGAATAATCTTGAATACTTACTATTGAAAATTTAGTAATACAATGCATCCTTCATGTAAAGGTATTATGTACTTTAATACTATAAAAATATTTGAAAAATGTTGAAAGATAAAAAATGTTTAAATAAATACATTACCTAATTTATAAAATTATTATGTTAGTCATTTAAAGGAAGTTCCTATATGCATTGGTTAATTTGAAATAGTACAATGCTATAAATTTTAAATAACTATTAATATGCATTTGAAACATAATGATAAGTAAAATATAAAAGTTTAAAATATCTAATTTTGAAATAACCTCTTTCAAAAATATCTTGTTGAGTATGAAATAGAAAGGAATATCTTTTCGAATTTTAAGGAATTTGGGAAAGAAAAAGGAAAAAGGGATGGTTTCATACCCTCACTTTCTCTCTTGTGAGTGTTCTTGTGGATTTCTAAACTAGTGGATATGATAGATCTTGATGCTTGCATTTTGCATGTATGGTACAACAAGGAAAACTGTTGGAATTATTTAATTTTCTGACTGAGCCTTTCTCATGTCAACTCCCCTGTTTCATCTACCTATCAGGAGCCTCTCTTCAATGACACGTTTTTTGGGGATCTCCATCCATGTTCTGCTCATGACTCTAGAATTTATTATGGTAGGTAAATTTGAATTTTGAAAGGGAGTTTTTGAAATTTGAATAGACAAAAAGGAATGATTATAGTCAATAAGACTTTGCAAGAAGAAGAAGTTGCATCAAGTAAGTTGCAAGAAGAAGGTTTTGAAGTTGCATCAGCAAAAATATAGAATGTTTTGTGAATGAAGTGCAGAACGTGTGCAAGGAGTAGTCGATAGCTTTGGATTATTCTGTATGTGCGAGGAGCAACAAATAGCTCCAAATAGATACAATTAGCTACAATGTGTTTAGGGAGCAGTAGATAGCTCTAGATGAGTAGGAAGTAGAGAGAGATATGAGAAGCTCCTAATTGTTGTAAATTTGTGTGTGTAGCTCCAGTTTGCAGTTCTAAGTTTGAAATCATTTTATGAATATTATCTTCTGAGTCAATAGAACAAGAAAGTTTGCATGCCCAGCTGTGTGTCTCCAATCTATTTTTTTTGTTATTCTGGACACATTTTATGTTTGTTATTCCCAGTTGATTGGGAAATAGAGCAACTGCTCTATGCTTTTTTATTTGTGTTACGAATTTAGAAATCTCCTTAATTTTGGTATCTAAGCATTCAGATACTCTTCACATGGTATCAAATCCAGAAGGTCCTAAGTCTTGAGTAATTTGGGCATTTATTTTCTGGTTGTTTAAAGTTTGTTTTGTTGGATACATGGCTAGAGATGAGAGTAAGAGTTGGCAGCAACCACCACCATTTAATGGACAAAACTATGGTGTTTGGGTAAAGAAAATGAAGACCATAATGGTTGCAAATTATTTGTGGGAGTTTGTGATCAGTGGGTTAAATGATGTGACTATTCCAGTAGTGTATTTAGTCCTCACAAATAACTAGAAGACCTAGTTGAAGGAGACAAGGAGGAAAGATGCAAAAGAATTAAGTTTGATTGAAGCAACCTTGACAAAGGCCATTTTTTCCAGAATAGCAGCAACTGACTATGCAGAGGAGGCTTGTGAAATCCTACAAACCAGCTATAAATGGATTGATAAAGTCGGATTGGTGAAGCTCTAGATGCTTCGAAGAGATTTTGAGACTCTCCAAATGAAGGATAGTGAGTCTATATCAAACTTTCACACTAGAGTCTCTAGTTTGATAAACTAGTTGAGGGTGAATGGAGAATCCATGGAAGAGAAAAGGATCATGGAGAAAATCCTTAGAAGTTTACCTTCAAAGTTTGATACAGTAGTGATTGCCATTGAAGAGGCAAATGCCCTCTAAGCTTTGATCGTTGATGAGTTGATGGGTTTCTTGCAAACCCATGAGCAACACCTAAATAGGTCTGCAAGTTCTTCCCATGAGCAAGCCTTCAAAGCTCAAGCCAATGCAAGAGGCAGGGGGAGAGGTAGAAACAACTCTAGATGAAGCTCAAGAGGTAGAGGCAGACTTGGATGTGGAAGTGCTAGAGAAGATAGCTTAGGAAAAGAACACAACCAAGAGGGAGCAAGTAGTTCTCAGTCCAACTCTGGACAAGTCAAGACAAACAACAACTTGAGTTAGAAGTCTAACAAGAGCAATGTTGAATGTTATTATTGCCATAAGTTTGGTCATTATGCAAGTGAGTGTTGGAAAAGGAAACATGATAAGTCCAAACAAAGTGCAAATGTGGTTGATGAAAATGGGGCTGGAAGTAATCAGCAAAAGGCATTCATCATGTGCAACATTGTTGAGCAAGGCAGTGATGAGGTATGTTTTTAGACAGTGGATGTAGCAACCATATGAGTGGTAATGAGAGATTATTTTATTTCATTGATACAAATGTCAAGTCTAAAATAAAAATGGGGAACAATGAAATAGTTCCAATTGTGGGAAAAGGGTCTATTATGTTTTGCACCAAGCACAGTGAGAAGAATGAGATTGACAATGCATATTTTTCCCCTGGTATAAAGCAAAGTCTCATGATTATTGGATAACTGATCCAAAAAGGCTACAAAGAGTTGATGGAAAAGGGTGAATGCATTATTTATGAGAAGGATGGAAGCAAGAAAATAATTGTAGTAGTGCTAATGACAAGGAATATAATGTTTCCTTTGAGGTTAGAGAGTTGTTTCTCAATTCAGTCCACAACTGCAACCCCGAGGCATGAAAAATGTACAACAATACACTAGCAAGCAACTTTCAAGATAGTCATTCAAGACCCTTCCAAGCTTTGGAGTCTTAGGTATGGACACTTAGGTTATGTTGGTTTAAATATTTTTCCAAAGAAGGGAATGGTTGGAGGTTTACCAAACATAGTAGAGCCTAGTGGTAGATATGAAGCCAACATTTTAGGCAAGCAACATAGGCAACCCTTTCAATCATGAAATTATAGAAGGGCAAGAGCACCATTGGAGCTAGTGCACACTGATTTGTGCATTCCTATGCAAACAATTTCTATTGGTAAGAGCCAATATTTTATGACCTTCATAGATGACTATAGCCGTAAGACATGGGTTTATTTCTTACAACATAAATCTGAAGCATTTGACAAGTTTAAATTATTTAAGGCCTACGCTGAAAAGGAGAGTGGACATTTCATCAAAGTCATAAGGTTAGATAGAGGGGGAGAGTATATCTCCAATCAGTTTGTGAATTTTTGCAAGCAACATGACATTAAGAAGGAGCTAACAATAGCCTATACTCCACAACAAAATGGAGTGGCTGAGAGGAAAAACAAAACCATTGTGGAGATGACAAGAAGTATTCTCAAAGCCAAGAGACTCCCAAATGATTATTGGGGTGAAGTTGTAGCAATAGTAGTATATTTGATAAATAGAATTCCTACAAAGGCAGTTTATGAAAAGATTCCACAAGAGGCATGGAAAAAATGTAAGTGGATAGTTGAGCACTTGAGAGTGTTTGTGTGTGTGGCATATGTACTTGTGCCAAAAGAGAAGAGACAAAAGTTGGATGACAAGGGTGAGAAGTGCATTTTCATGGTCTATAGTGAAGATTCCAAAGCCTACAGGCTGTATAACCTAGTCACCAAGAAAAATGTTATTAGCATAGACGTGGAGTTCTTAGAGGATGAGTCATGGGATGACTTGACAGATCCTGAAAGCTCCATATTGCTCTCAACAATTCCAGTTGATGCAAAGAAAGAGTATGAAGTGTAGTGAGATGATGTTATGGAGCCCATAGTAGCTCCTGATAGTTCTAGATCACTCTATACCACTACACAGACATAGACAAAGAGCTCTAGACAACTCCAAATAGGGTCTTCTTGGCAAAGGAACAATAATAGTGAGAATTCATACCTCACTCTTGCCTCTCTAATGTCAATAAAGACCAAGATTTTAAGGGAAATCTACCAAAATGAAAGGTATGATGAAAGTATGAATTTTGCATTATTTTCTCATAGTGATCCAATTTATTTTGAGGATGTTGTAAAAGAAGAAATGGTGTGAAGCTGTAGATGAGGAGATATATGCAATAGAGAGGAATAAAACATGGGAGCTAACTGATTTTCCTCCCAACAAGAAAGTAATTGGAGTGAAATGGGTCCATAAGACCAAAAGTAATGCTAATGGAAGAATAGAGAGGCATAAGGCGAGGTTAGTTGTCAAGGGATACAAACAACAGTTTGGGAGAGATTATGATGAGACATATGCTCCAATTGCAAGGATAGAAACCATGCAATTAGTCATAGAAATTGCAGCCCAACACAAGTGGAAGGTGTATCAAATGGATGTGAAGTCTGCCTTCTTGAATGGAGTGTTGAAAGAAGAAGTGTCTGTGGAGCAGCCACCTGGCTATGAAGTTTTAGGTCAAGAAAACAAGGTATACAAGTTGAAAAAATCTCTTTATGGGCTGAAGCAAGCACCACAGGCATGGTACAATAGGATTGAATCATATTTCTTGAGCAATGGTTTAGCAATAGTGATGGTGAGACCACTCTTTACATCAAGGTAGTTGATGGTAAGATTTTAATTGTTGTCTTATATGTTGATGATTTAGTTTTCACTAGGGATGATGATTTCCTCATTGTTGATTTTAAAGAGGCCATGAAAAGAGAATTTGAAATGATAGACTTAAGTCTCTTGAGGTATTTTCTAGGTATACAAATAAAAAATGCATGATGGTATATTTATGTCTCAAACAAAGTATGTAGTAAAGGCTTTGAAGGGATTTAGGATGCAAGATAGCAAGCCTTCCCCCAAACCAATAGCCATAGGTTTGAAGTTGAGCAAGAAATATTTCAACAACAATGTGAATCTGACCATGTATAAGAGTTTGGTTGGAAGTTTAATGTATTTAACAACTAGGCTTGATATAATGCATAGTGTAAGCCTGATTTCTAGATTTATGGAGACTCCAAAAGAGTCACATTGGCAAGTAGGTAAAAGAATCCTAAGGTATGTGAATGGAACCAAATGATATGGAATCTTGTATAGTGCAGCAAATGATTTTGGGCTGGTTGGTTACACGGAGAGTGATTGGGCAGGGAGTATGGATGATAGAAAGAGAACATATGGATATGTGTTTCACTTGGGATTGAGAGTCATTTCATGGGCTTCCAAGAAACAACCCATAGTTTCCCTATCTACAACTGAGGCTGATTATATAGTAGAAAATGGATCAGCATGCCAAGCTTTTTGGCTAAGGAGGACCTTAATAGATTTGAAGGAAGAACAAAAGGATGGAACAACCATATTTTGTGACAATGTTTCATCAATAGATTTGACAAAGAATCTATTTTTTCATGGAAGAAGCAAGCACATTGAAATAATGTATCTTTTCATAAGAGAATTAGTTGAGAAAGGTGAAATCAAAATGAAATTTTGTAGGTCTGAGCAGCAGTTTGTAGACATTTTTACCAAACCATTGAGCATAGTTTGCTTTGAATGCCTAAGAAGAAATTTAGGTTTTGTCAATTTGAATGAAGAATTATGTTGTTTGATGGCTCAATCAAAGGGGGAGTGTTGGAATTATTTAATTTTCTGACTGAGTCTCATGTCAACTCCCCTGTTTCACCTACTTGTCAGGAGCCTCTCTTCAATGCCAATTTTTTTAGGGATCTTCATCCCTGTTTTGCTCCCAACTCCATAATTTATTGTGGTAGATAAATTTGAGTTTTGAGAGGGAGTTTTTGGAAGAAGATTTGAATAGACAAAAGGAATGAATTTAGTCAATAAGACTACAAGAATAAGAAGAAGGTTTTGAATTTGCAGCAGCAACAACAAAGAATGTTTTATAAATGAACTACAGAACGTGTGTAGGGAGCAGTAGATAGCTCCAGATTGTTTCATGTTTGCGAGGAGAAACATATAGCTAAAGATAGCTATAGTGAGGTACAATGTGTGTAGGGAGCAGCAGATAGCTCCAGACGAATAGGAAGTAGAGAGAGCTCTAAGAAGCTCTTGATTGTTGTAAGTTTGTGTGTGCAACTCTAGTTTGTTGTAAGTCAAGTTTGTCATTAGTAGTTTGTAGTTTTAAGTTTGAAATCATTTTATAAATGTTATCTTCTAAGTTAATGGAACAAGCAAGTTTGCATGCCCAACTATGTGTCTCCAATCTATTTGTTTTGTTATTCCACATTTTATGTATTCCTAGTTGATTGGGAAACTGAGCAACTACTCTGTGTTTTTTATTTGTGTCTAGGATTTAGAAATCCCCTCCAGTTTGGTATCTAAGCATTCAAATACTCTTCACAAAAACTTCCTCCAATATGTGTAAGAATTGCATTGAAAATAAATAAGCAATCATCCTTTTATCTCATTTAAATTTGCTTATCGTTTCTTGACTTTGGCCATGCCTACATTAGGTAGTTGTATATATGGAAAATCATTCCTTAGGATGGAATGAGTTAATTCATAGAATAGATGTATGCATTTATGCTATCTTTTTTTTTTTTAAATAAAATAAAAATGATGCACTAGGCTAGCAAAACATCTCAAAAAATTATGTGATTGCAAAGTTACAGTTTTAGGTAAATTTAAAACAAAAGAGTATTGTTAGAAAATTGAATGGGTGGTTTTTAATTTTCTTGAAAATATAAAATGGCCCAAAAACCATTAAAATATCCCAAAAAAATTATGTTATTGGAAAAGTGTGATTCTTAGCCTATCTAGAGCAAGAGAGTATAATTTGATTTTAAAATTATTCTTTTTTAGTTATAGTAAAAATTTAGCGAATTCTGACAATCTTGAAGCTTCCATTAATGGTGATTGATTTTTTTGCATGGTTCTTTAAGTTTTAGAATTGTGAATTTTAAAGTTTAAGGCATACAAAAGTTTTTTATTTTGTGAGGTGAAATGTCTCATGTTGGAAATGCAATTTCTTAATTTTTTTTCTTATGGGTGTCATGTTTTTTAGCTTGGTTTTCAATGCCATGATATTTTGGTTCATTTTATGAAAATTTGAGCTAGGATTGAAACATATAGTTAGGAGTAGAAGGGATCTCTTGGTGACATAACCCAACATCCTTATTTGGTAGTCTTTTCCTATTGTTCATTAGGTTAGTTTACCGAATTATGTAGGCGATTCTCTTGTTGAGTGTTGTTAGATCATCACACTCATTGCTTGGTGTTGGTGGTTGTCACCATTTGCTCAAGTATATGTATATAAATGGGGGACCAAAAAGAGGTCAAAAGTGGTCACTATTTTCTTCAATAATTAGTAAAAATGATCTTGAATGAGAAACTGAAGGTAGCCATGCTCAAAATTTGAACATGTGATAACAATTTTTTTTGTAGTGCTCTCAATCTAATTTATTAACTACTATTAATTTCAAATAGAAGAGATTAAGAGGTTACAATAGGAGAATCACACAAATTGCTCATATTTTTGTAAGAAAATTATAGCATAACATTCAATGTGCTGCCTCTTAAATATATTTTTTTTAAGAATTTCACAAATCACTCCAATGGAAAATTAGCTAACATCACCTATTTTATTCATTTATTCATTATTTTAATTAATATATATTTTTTTTAAATTTTCAAAGTGGATACATCATAAAAAATGATTTAATTTGAGCATGATCCCCCCTATTTTTTTGAAAACTAATAAAAATCACTATTTTTATGTGTAGAGAATAGAGTCTAAAATGTAAAAATATAATTTATTTTAAATTTAGATGAATGGATAAAATATGACTCTCAAAATACTATACATAGGATTTTGGGAAAAAAAAGACACTAGCATAGGAAATTGAAGATCAAAACCTTAATATATTCAAAAGGTAGAAAAATTTTATGGTTAGAAAGGTAAGAGATAACTCGATATTATTGTAACATTTTTTTATATCAACATCAAAAATTGTGCAAACCTAATGGAAAGCACTCTCAACATTTAGGTATTTTTTTGTATTTTATAGGAAACATGCCTTTGGGTGTTGAAATATCAATTCAACCATTTCGGTTGGAGGCCCAAGATTAAAAAATCCCCAAGGTTTAAAAATATCCAAGGAAATATGTAACACAAGTGCATTATAACATGAGCATATTTTTTATAATTAAAAAATAGAAACTAGTCAAAAATCATGTGCATCCCATGAATTTGGACCCACGTGCTCTATTTAACCCTAGAAACTACATATTATCTGATAAATAAATATACTTTTTATAATTATGAGAAATTTCAATAATTTTTTGATAAATATGACACCTAAATTCTTGTTTTATTGATGTAGATGTTTAAAATTATATATATATTTATTGAGTTTTATAGTTTGAATGGTTATGTTTTGAAGAATTTGAATGATTTTTTTCATGTTTTATATTTGAATTTGATATTTCTCAACCATTATTTTTATGTTTTGGAAAATTTAAATGATTTTTTTCATTTTTTTGTATATTTGAACCTAATAATTCTCAATCATTATTTTTATGTTTTGAAGAATTTGAAAGATTGTTTTTATGTTTAGTATTTGAATTTGATAATTCTCAACCATTATTTTCATTATTTTGACCAACTATACTAAATTGGTTTAGAATTCAACATTAAATCTAAAAATTTGATGTTCAGAAACGTAACATTGAAGGAGTGTGAAGTTGAGAATGACTGAGATACCTTTGTATAATTAAGAAATTAAATCCCAAAATTAAAGGTATGCACCCTTTGTCATATCAATTTGGTATTTGATAGTTTCATATTTTAATTATCATAAAATTATCCTAGTAATAAATCATTTTCAAGCTTGAAAGGTATTTTCTTTGTAGCATACCCATAGGACCTTAAACTACAATTTATTAAATTATTTCTCTATACTTAATACATATCCATTTTTTTTTGTCAATTCATACTTTATTCTCAGATAACTAGTGTTATCACCTTGCCGAGTCTTCATTAGTGCTAGCTATTTTCCCATCATTCTAGTAATATCTTATCATATTCCTTGATTCCCTATGACCGCTAGATTTTATCTATCCACTTACTCTACACTATTTATTAGGGATGCATTTCAATTTTTTATGATGGTAGATTATAGTGGGAAATCATCTCCCACATATTTTCTTTCATGCTTGTTTTTAGGCTACCTTATCCCTTCAACCAAGTTTATCTCCATCATCAGGTACAACCTATCACTTCTATCGTCCTCACTACCGATTTTAACCAAACATGAAGAGTATAGAACATATGATGTGAATTATTATGTTTTAAGGAGCCTACCATTATGTCTTATTTTCCATATCCATTAGTGTCTCACAAAAAAGTGTAGCGTTGACACTTTTCACTCATTTGGGCCTTTTCCCTTGATTTTGGCTTGATTTTGCTTAGAACTAATGTTGTAATGTGGCCAACACATTCACATTAGGCCTGGAATGCTTGCAAATCAATAACAACCTAACGATGTCTTGTGAAGGTGTTGTAACACATCTTCCCACTTTTCTCAGACCTTTTCATCATAATTCATCTAAACAAACTCTTTTTACCCCTTACCAAGTCTTATTTCAAAGTTTTGTAAGCTGTTGTAACACATCTTCAAACTTTCCTAGGCTTTTCATCACTAAACCAACCCTTCCTTATGACAAGTTGGCCCCTTAATGTACTTATAGGCCCAACTTAAGTGTGTTTTGGGAGATAATCTTGTCAAACATCATTAATCACCATTTAAATCCCAACAACCACTTGAATTTTTCCAAGTGGACTAAGTCGCCACCTTGGGTGACTTAGTCCCATTTGGCATAAAAATCAAAATTAAATCAAATTTCTAGTGAGATTTTGCCTCCAGAACCCTAAGGTTGGCCTGTGATGTGTTATTTTTGAGGGATTAGGGCATAACATGTATAAATAAGGGTTTTTCTCCTCATTTTCACTCTCCAACCCCCCAACTCATTTAGCATTTGTAATCCATCTTCTCAAGCAAGCATCAAGCATTCAAGCATTCTAAGCACTTCAAGCAACATCCATTGGAGCTGATCACCGACATATCTTCAAAATTATTCAACAAGGGTTTGGTGAGTGTTTACATTTGCATTTTGTTCAATAATATTTCCCTTTACATTCCATTTCATCATTTTGTGTTTGATTACCACCAAGGGGTTTGACTAAGGAAAACCCTTATTTTTTAACCCTAACCCTTTTCCCCCTCTTTGCATGTATGCTTTGTAGGTTTGTATATAGATTATTCAAAGAGTAAGATGCTAAAAAGGTGTCACATTTCCATCCACATCATTCTAAGTCAACAAACCCTAAAACGAGTTTGAAGACAACTTGCAGGTCACATTTTGAAGATTCGGAATGAGTCTGTCAAAAATAGAAGTATAAGTCAGTACCTATAGATTCCAACCTCGAGACTCTTGAAATCCCTAGGTGGAATAAGTCGCCATCATTGGAGAATTAGTCCCTATACCAAGCCTAAAAAGTGGTTTATGTGCTTCTTGATACCCATTTACCAGAAACCTGTTCCGACAAAGTTTCCCTAGAAGGGGACTAAGTCACCCAATCTAGCCTAAGTGTCCCATTCAACATCAATAGTAGAAAATGGAAAATTATAGAGCTCCTCTTCATCAACCCTCAATTTCTAGGTGCACCACTTCTGCCTCCTTTAGTTCTATTACAGTTTCCATGCATATTAGGTCATTTTACATAATTTTTTAATAGTCTTGTATTTCATTAGTTACATTCATTAAGTATTTTCATTTCAGTAGTTTACAACATTTAGACACATTCCATCACACACAAAACACCCCTATTCAGCCCCTAATCTTTAATGAACACCGAGAATACTTGAGCCTGAAAGAGGCATTGTACCAACCAACTCCTAAGTGGAAAACCCTAAGAGCCTATTGTGGAATCCTCTTTCCCTAGCTCATTTTTGGTGGTTCAATTAGAAGATGAAATTTTTTGTTAGTTTTTTGAGATCCTAATATATTTACCATTCAATGTCTACTTTATTCTTCCATTCATACCATCACACACATTTTACCCTTTTCATATCACATCGCCTAATCTTTCACTATGATAAGGTTAGGCGATGTGATAAGCCCACTAATGGGATATTAATAGATCTCCCCTGTGGAGAGAATGTGATCATACATGAGTTTTTAGTATTGCATGATCTCTATCAAGATGATTACAATAAACCTAACGCATGGATCAAAATTCATAATGGTTTTTCTTTCCCTACGATCGGATTGATTTCCCTCCCATTGAAAAAAATCCCTATGACATTGGATGTTACATTCTCTATCATCTCGTAGTCAGACCAATTTCATTTGTGACTAGGCCATCCATGGCTTCATTCAATGAGAGTGGTCCCTTCGGTCATTCACAAATATTTGAAGTTTCCCTTTGATAATGGAATCTTCACCGTTCACTATAGTGGCTTTAATCCTTTATCTTCCAAAGGAAACTTTTCTTTGGAATCCTTTTGACCCAAGCCCATGGAACCCATCACCCCTCGAAGAGATTTCTTTTTTATTTCTTATAAAAAAATTAAAGCTGAGAAAATATATGAATTATCTCTTCAGAACATGGCCCCATCTACTTTTGAAACCCCCATCCTGGATGAAACTATGATGCAACCCGACTCATACCTACCTAACCAAACAACAACTAAAACCTCCTCTACATCATCAAAGAGGCCTAGAGATCACGACAATAATTCCATCTTGCCTCCTTGCATCAAACAAATTTATAAAGAAAAGGATAAAGTGGTTGACCAACCTACGGTTCCTCCCATTCCTCCCCTTAGGAATGACAAGCAACCTATGGTTGATCAACCCGCTCCTTCTCAGATGCCACTTGACAATAAAATCAAAATAAATAGAGGATATAGCGAGCGTAGGCATCACCGTCATGCTCTTGCTCGCAAGTCCCGTAATAAAGAAAATAATGAAAATCATTATCCTCCCTTGCTCGAAGTAATGCATGACAATCCTCCTCCCCGACCACCACAACATGATCCTATACCTCCATCACCACCTGAGTTGCGCGCTGCAACTGACATTGACATCCACCCTCCTTTTATTGATCACTAATTTGGATGATGATGATGATGAGATTGTGAAAATAGATGAAGAAATGAATCACTTTAAACACATTATTCTCCTCCTCCATGAGTTTTCAAGAAACATATCCTAGGATGAGCATTGATCTGGATGCTAGTTCTGCAATTGTTGTTGTGTCTCTAGCTAGTTTCCCTCCCACACTTTACATTGAAAAAGATTGGGAGGCAAATGAATTGCTCGATTGTTGACGAGCATTTTCCTTACTAGTCTCTTTCCTTTTATTTTGTGTGTTTGTTTGTATTTAATGTGTTCCCTTGTACTAATCTATTTGATGTTCTCACTCTTTGTGACATTCTCTATTTGTACCTTCATTATTCTATATGTAGTGCATTCATTTCACTTTTCGCTTGTCTTTTTCTCTTTTTCCTTCCTTTTGGGGATGATGCAAGGAATTGAGACTATAATGTCTCCTTCATGTTGACCCAAAAGGTTCTTTTTATTTGCCTTTTCTTGTTATTTTTCTTTTTTCCTTCCTTTTGGGGATGATGAAAGGTATTGAGACCAAATGGTCTCCTTCATGTTGACCCAAAAGGCTCTTTTTCTTTGCCTTTTCTTGTTCTTTTTCTTTTTTCCTTCCTTTTGGGGATGATGCAAGGCATTGAGACCACAATGTCTCCTTCATGTTGACCTAAAAGGCTCTTTTTCTTTGCCTTTTCTTATTGTTTTTATTTTTGCCTTCCTTTTGGGGATGATGCAAGACATTGAGACAACAATGTCCCTTTCATGTTGACCCAAAAAGGCTCTTTTTCCTTGTCTTTTTCTTTTTCTTTTGTTGTCTTTTTTGGGACGAAGCAAAGCATCGATATACCCTATGTCTCTTCCATGTTGACCCAAAACAACTCTTTCCTTTTCTTTGTTTTCACTCTCTTTGTGTCCTTCTTCCATTCTATGTATTTGGGGGAATGATGATAGTTCCGCGCTCTCTAAAAAAACTTTTGCAGCAACAAACATATTGACCCCAAATCCATAGATCCCTTATGTGTTTGGCATTTTCATTTTGGGGGAAACCCCTTATCTTTTCTTTCTTTATTTCTTTTCCTTTGCATGAAAAAAATTTTGTTCGAAACATATGACTTGACATAGGGCTTTCCAAGTTAGCTCTCGTGTTTTTCTCTTTTTTTTTGCAATTTTTTTGCATTTTCCTACTTTAAAGTGATTGCTCACAAAACATTGTGTAGCAATTCCTTTAAAGTGGGGGCATAAATTGGCATTATTTATTTTGCATCTTTCTTTCTTGGTTCCTAGTGCAGCCTTGGTATTTCATACGATGGGTTTACTGCTTTGTGAATGACATTGGGTGTAATTTCCTTCATGAAGTGATCTATCTAAAAAAATTGCATTCCTCTTAGTGGCAAGATGTGACACACTGCATCCCCTAAGTTGTGAATTTTCTATTCTTTGATTGGTCCTCTCTTGGAGACATTAGACACAATGTTCCCTAATTCAAAGACCTCGCATGAACTATGCAAGACTCCTTTGAACATTCTTTTTCATTTTACATGTTGCATTTTGTATTCTTGCATTTTGCTATATGGCCACCTTGCATAACACAACTTGCATGCTTGTGGTTCCATCTTGCACTTGTTCATGAGCTTCAAGCATATGAGGTTTTTCTTGTCTCATGAAGCTCAAAACCTTGTCTTTTGTGGAACCTTATCAAAGTTATGAGGAGATATAACTTTAGTAAGCAGGAAGCCCAAATAGCAGCACAACTTTCCCCATAGTCACCTTTGTGTGTGTGAGTACATACCAACCATGAGTGTATATGTGTCACTTTTTGGGCCTTCTCACTCGACGGACAACCAAAATTCTCATCGCCCTAGAGTGAGCACACATATTTCTAGACAAACAACCTAGATTTGATCCACAACTAGATGGACAAATGGTCAAATCTTCATCCGACTTCCCCTCTCTTTTCACTCTTTCACATCACTTTATTGTGTGATATTTTGTATTGATGTTTGGATTTCCATGGGATCTTGATCCTGGGGGATTGATCATCCCTCTTGATTATTTTTGTCTCATCTTGCCAACATGGGTACATTTGGATCCCTCTCGATATGCATGTCTTGGCTACTTTAGTGCGAGTTTGAAGCAAGTTCATCCTCTCACTAAAGTGGGGGCTAAATGTGTCACAAAAAAGTGTAGCCTTGACAATTTTCACTCATTTGGGCCTTTTCCCTTCGATTTTGTCCTGATTTTGCTTAGATCTAATGTTGTAATGTGGCCAACATACTCACATTAAACCCTGAATGCTTGCAAATCAATAACAACCTAACAGTGTCTTGCAAAGGTGTTGTGAAGTGTTGTAACACATCTTCCCACTTTTCTAAGACCTTTTCATCATAATTCATGTAAACAACATCTTTTTACCCCTTACTAAGCCTTATTTCAAAGTGTTGTAAGGTGTTGTGACACATCTTCACACTTTCCTAGGCTTGTCATCACTAAATTAACTCTTTCTTATTCCAAATTGACCCCTTAATGTACTTATAGGTCTGAATTAAGTGTGTTTTGGGAGACAATCTCATCAATCACCATTTAAATCCCAACAACCACTTGAATTTTTCCAAGTGGACTAAGTCACCACCTTGGGTGACTTAGTCCCATTTGGTATAAAAATCAAAATTAAATCAAATTTCTAGTGGGATTTTGTCTCCAAAACCCTAAGGTCGGCCTGTGATGTGTTATTTTCAGGGAATTAGGGAATAACATGTATAAATAAGGGTTTTTCTCCTCATTTTCACTCTCCAACCCCCCAACTCATTTAACATTTGCAATCTATCTTCTCCAGCAAGTATCAAGCATTCAAGAATTCTAAGCATTTGAAGCAACAACCATTGGAGTTGATCACTTGCATATCTTAAGACTTCTTCAACAAGGGTTTGGTGAGTGTTTACATTTGCATGTTGTTCAATCATCTTTCCCTTTACATTCCATTTCATCTTTTTTCCAGGTTTGATTACCACAAAGGGGTTTGACTAAGGCAAACCCCCATTCTTTAACCCTAACCCTTTTTCCCCTCTTTGCATGTATGCTTTCCAAGTTTGTATGCACATTAGTCAAAGAGTAAGGTGCTAAAAGGGTGTCACATTTCAATCCACATCATTCCAAGTCAACAAACCCTAAAAGGAGCTTGAAGACACCTCACAGGTCACATTCTAAACATTTGGACACATGTCTCTATCAGAAATAGAAGTACAAGTGGGTACCTACAGATTCCAACCTCGAGACTCCTGAAATCCCCAGGTAGACTAAGTCACCATCATTGGTGAATTAGTCCTTGTACCAAACCTGAAAAGTAGTTTATGTGTTTTTGGATACCCTTTTACCAAAAACCTATTTTGGCAAAGTTTCTCAGGAAGAGGACTAAGTCGCCCAATCTGGCGTAAGTGTCCCAATCAATATCAATAGCAAAATCTAGAAAATTTCAAAGATCCTCTTCATCAACCTTCAATTTCTAGGTGCACTACTTTTGCCTCCTTTAGTTTTGTTATAGTTTGCACTCATAGTAGGTCATTTTACATAGTGTTTTAATAGTCTTGTATTTAATTAGTTAAATTCATTAGATAGTTTCATTTCAGTAGTTTACATCATTTAGACATATTCCATCACACACAACACACCCCTATTCATCCCCTAATCTTGAATGAACACCAAGAATACTTGAGCCCGAAAGAGTCATTGTACCAACCAACTCCTAGGTGGAAAACCCTAAGAGTCTATTGGGGAATTCTCTTTCCCTAGTTCATTTTTGGTGGTTCAATTAGAATATGACATGTTTTGTTAGTTTTGTGAGATCCTAATATATTTATCATTCAATCTCTACTTTATTCTTCCATTCCTACCATCACACACATTTTACTCTTTTCATATCACATCACCTAATCTTTCACATCTCCTTCTATATTATACCTCCTCCCTCAATATTTAATCCTATACACATACCCTTACAAGAAACCTTTCATTCTACTTATTGATCAACTCTCCTTTACATTACTATTACACAACTTAAGTTCCCACTTCATATCCTATAATCAAACTATAGACACCTCCTAATTCACCCCATATTCCATTATTCTCTCCTAATCCTATCTCATTAACCTCTAATAGTTCATCTTATGTTCTATTATCCCATCCTAGCCCATCCAATTAATATCTAATAGTCTATCAGATGTTCCATTATCCCCTTCTATTCCCATCCCATTACCCTCAAGGAATAAGTCCAGGTCTAGGAATTAGTCAAGATATTTTATTTTCTCCTCTATACTACAAGATGGTATATTTGTGGTATAGAGCTAGGTCCCTTGTTATAGTTGGGTAAGGTTATAAAAATAGCTCTTCCAATTGGAAACAAGCTACTTTTTTTTATTAAGAGGGTATTGAAGGTGTAATGAAATTATTGGTTTTAAAAAATTGGTAGTAACAAAGGGTGGTTATTATATTGTGTTGATGAAAGAATAGCTAAAATACTTTTCTAAAACTTTAAGAATGTATAGTTCTCTAATATTATTTATTTTAAGTTAATCAATTATGTGTATATATGTATACTAGTACCTATATTATCAAATAATTTTAGTGGGAAGTTGATAGAGAATATGGATGAATGTTAATTGAAAATATTCATTTGTACTAAGAAGAATATTTTTCCTAGAAGATGAAACAATTGAATAACATTTTCTAGAGTGAGACAACACTTCTTGAGTTGAGTATTTTAAGTTTGGAATCCCACTAAAAATTCATATAGTGTTAAATAACATGAATTTTATTCAAATAAGACTTATTTACCTTTAAGTGAAAACAATATTAGAAATAGATTAAAATAATTCACAAAAAAGTATAAAAAAAGTGGAACATAAATTTATAAGGCTGTCGTTTAATTCATGAGAATCAAATAAAATTATTCACTTTCTATAAAATTAAACCTATCTCATATTTAAATGTTAAAAGGTTTGAAAATTTTGCATTAACGAACAAAACTTAATCCCTATTAATAAATACAAAATTCTCTATGAATAAAATATAGACTAGACTCAAAATAGAGTAACAAATGCTATAAAAAGGTAGAACAACAACTTTAGTAATTTACTATGCTCACAACCAATAAAGGGGAGTTTTAATAATTCTCTACAAAATTCTCACTCTATAATATTTTTATCAACATATTAAGCTAAAAAAACATGATTTGGAAGCAAATATATTAGGTGCAAATGAAACCTGAAATGTGTGTCTAAAATTGTATGCAAAACATGACAACTATTATGCATCCCACTATTGTAGGTGAACATGTGATTTCTTTATCTAAAATCTTACAATTTATTCTTTCCAATTTACCTTGCACCTTCATGTACAAAATCTTTCAATCTATGTAATGCACCACATCCTACAAAGTGAATATTACCATATAAATTAGAGTTGGGCTTATGGGAATGTTGTGGATGGGGGAAAATGAGACAAAAAATTTATTATCTTTCAAATTAATAAATTTAATTATTTGTTAAATTTTATAATGATTTAATTTGAGAAGGATTCCATTTAAGAGGGTTTGATTGAAGGGGGTTAGATAAAAATCTCATGTATAGAATTCCCAAGCTTAAATAAAAAAACTTAATGAATTCTCCTCCACACCTATTAAAATCTCGACAAAAAATATATTTTCTTCATCTTGTGAGAGATCAAATGAAGTCATTATTTTCAAATATGTAGCTTTAGTATTAGCTTTTCAAAAATTATAACATGTATTATATGTTTTAAATATTATATTTTTTAATTTTATAATAAATTTAGGTTCCTTACAAGATGATGAGCTATACTTAAGGCACTAGAAACAATAACATTGTTAATTAAATCTCAAAAAAAAAAATCATTCCATAAAGATGTCATTATTTAATTAAAAAGGAAAAAAATCGGTCATTCCTTCGTCAATCCCATTATCACAACATATCCTTCCTCCTGCACCTCATTTATCTCAACATAATGGTTAGGAGTATGATCTTGTTGAACAACTTCATCTTACTTTGGTTAAGATATCACTTTGGAACTTAATTCAAACTTCACCTACCTACCATAGCATGCTTCAAGAGGTTTTACAAAATATTGTTGTGTAACCTTCTATTAAACCAAATGATGTAGCAACCTTTCTTGAGGGTATGAATTTAGCAAACTTAGATATTTTCTTCCATCAAAGTGAATTTCCCACTACCAAAATTCAAAAGTAATATGATGCTATAATTACACTTGTTGTATTTAATAAAATAGGGGTTAAACATACTCTAATTGACAATGGGTTACGTATTAATGTTTGTGGCATCAAACTCTTACATCAACTTGGTGTGGATAAATCTCTCATTAAACTTGATTCTCTTTCTATTCATGGCTTTGATAATGTTGGTAAGAAACTATTGGGAACAATCACATTACCTATTAAGGTGGGGCAAGTAGTTCTACCTACCCTCATCCATGTCATGTCAAATTCTCTTTCATATAATATTCATCTTGGAAGACCATGGATTCATGCCATGGGAGGAGTTCCTTCCACCCTTCTATGGATAATGAAATAGACATATAACAATAAGGTTTATACAATCAAGGTGGATCCAAATTCTGAAAGTTGTTTACAAACTAAAACAACACATAAAGACCTAGTAAAAAATATTTTAACAATTTGATTCCATCTTCAAAAGTGGAACCTATGTATTCCAAGGGTAATTAAATTAATGATTTTGATTCCTCCACCACTTTTCTTAGTAGAAAACCATGACACAATGGTCTTAGTTTCAACATATTTTTTGGAAAATATGAAAGATTGAGTGAGTTTCATTGATGTATAGCAAGGAATTTATACAAGCAAAAAACATGAGTAGTTGAATGAATGAGCGGATGAATGGAACATTTACAAATATTTAACTATATACACCCACAGACCTTCCACTATACACAATGTAATATAACCATATTAATAATATTAATAATAATGCTAACATTCCCATTACATTGTTCCTAAAACCACAAAATCACCTTGCCAAGGGACCTCCCCTTAAGAATTACATGAAAAAACTTGTTGATTGAAATAAAAAATGTATACATTCTTGAGAAGATTTTCATTTTGAAAAAACAAATCCTAAATTAGTTGGAACTCCTCCAATTTTCCTTGCAACCCTTAGAAAGGTGTAGCTCTGAGCTAAATTCTCGAGTTCTTCCTCCCATGAACTCCCAAATCACATAATGTAATTATTGGACAACCATCCTCCTTGAGTTGTCTCCTCGACCCTCATAAAGGTATAATACTTGGTCACAATATTTTAAACTCTTTGGGAAACAATCCATACTAAGATCTTCACCAAACCCCTTACTTGTCTCCAAAAATAAAAATTCACAATATATGTATTCTTCAAATCTATTAACAACAAGGAGGAAAAGCAAGAAATTAAAGCCAAAAATGCTTCTCATGGAAAGCATCATCTCAAAGTGAGAAGCTAACTTGATATGATAGAAGTTACTCCATCCTCTAGTGCCACCAACCTCCAGTATGACCCTGTTACACTTTATCAATTTGATGTCGTGGATGAGTATTTGGAGACCTCATCAAGTGTAGCAAAGATAGCCTCAAATTTCCAAGCATAACTCTTTGAATGTATCCATTGGTAACATTGATAAACTCATCTACAAGATTCTTAACAATTATTTTGTTATTCATTGATCACAATATTTCTCTAATGGATAGATGTTGGTTGGAAAATTTATGGGCCCTAGACCAAATATTGAAGTTGTGAGGGATTTTGTTAAAATGAAGTGGAGAACTAATGGTTAGGTTCTTGTTTCTACTCTTCCTAAGGGTTACTTTTCTTTTGAGTTTTCCTGTAAGAAGGATATTTTGTCTATGAGGAGTGGTGGTCCTTGGGTAATACGAAAATCCTCCTTAGATCTAAAGAAATGGACCATAAACCTAGATCTTTCAGACTCCATTTCTTAAAATGTCCCATTTTAGGCTAGACTCCCTGTTCTTCCATTGGAATACTGGAATGAGGATGTCTTTAGTGGATTGGCTAACTCTTTTGGTGAGCTCCTGTCAATAGATTTGATGATGGCGGCTAGGAGAAGACTAGTGTTTTCTAGAATCTGTGTGGGTGTATCCCACAATGTTGGCCTCCTGTCATCTATTGAATTATAATTGAAGTTGGGCACCTAGGTTCAAGCTATTGAGTTTGAAATGATTCCTTTTGCGTGCTTTAAATGCAGAAAATCCAGGCACTAGGTAAGGAAATGATCACTCAATGCTACCAGTATAAAAGAGAAGCCCTAGCAAAAACTGATGCCAGCCTAGAAAAAGAAGTCTGAAGGGAATGGAAAAATGAAAAAAGAAAAAAATATCGAAAAGAAAGATATGAAGATGTCTGAGGATCTTGTGAAAGTCCCCAAAAATAAGGTTGATGTGGGGATTTAGGTTGATTTGGAGTGTCAAGAGCCTTTAAATAATCAACCAAAGATCGTAATTGATGGGAATGAGGATAATGAGGTTGGCTTGGAGGTTGGAGAGTGTGGCCTAGTGATTCAGGAGCCTATTAACAATAAGCCAGATAACGAAACTCTTGGAAATGCGGATGGAGAGATTGGCCTAGAAGATATTCCTATCGAGGGCTTTGGTGTTCTGATAAAGGAAGGAAATTTGATGCTAGATATTGGGATTCCCATCATGCCCTTAAATTTTGGAGGTAGAGGTGTTTCTAGCCAGGTTTCAGTTATGAATTTGAAATCAATTGACTCTTTGGAAATGGTAAAGGATTCCTTAGTGGATTTGAGTCAGACTTGGGTGAAATCAAGTACGAACATGACCCAAAATATTAATGGTTTTATGGACACCCTTCCATTGGATCAAAAAGGGATTTTTGATAAGGACTAAGAGTTAGGAAAAGAGGAAGAAATTCAAGAAGATACTAATAGAGAAGATGTCAACTCCTATACCAAGAAGAAGAAGAAGAAGAAGAAAAACCAACAATAGAATACACCGAAATGAGTTTCTACTAGAACTAGAGCTAAGGTAGATTGTAGAGCCACAAAGAGTAGTCAAGGAAGAAGATTTTCCTGATGGCACAGGCAACATGAAATCTTTCAGGACATAGTCGATAGTTTTCAGAAAACCATTCCCGAAATTTGAAAATTCCTTTCCCCTAGTAAGATTTGAAGATTATGTCATGAAATATAAGAGGGATGAATAGCCTCCATAAGCAGGATGTGTTGCATAATTTTGTTAGGGATCACAAACCAAATATTTTACCTATTCATGAATCTAAAATGCCTAAAGAGAAAGTGGAAAAGATTAAAATGTTAAGTTTTGTGGGGTACAGGGAAATAGTTTTGATGGTGCCTCAAGGGGAGTTTTTACCTTTTGGAATTTGAATTTTATTAAAGGTGATCCATTGTTTGAAAGCACTAATCACGTGGCCACCATATTCACTCATATTAGAGATAATTTTAGTTGGATCATGTCTAACTTCTATGCCCTTAAGGGGAAAGGATCAAGAAAGACCTTTTGGAAAGAGTTAGCGGCCTTTCACAAAAAAATTATGAATGAAATATGGGTTGTTATGGGAGACTGCAATACCCTTGAGGATCCTAGGTAAATATGGAAAGTATAATGGACCTTTTGGAATTCATTAATAATCAGGCATTGATTGATCTGGAGTTACAAGAGGCCTCCTTTACTTGGTCAGACCGAAGAGTGGGTAAGGATTTGATTCAATTCAGATTAGATAGGACTTTAATTTTTGACCAATGTTTTTTAAATTATTTATGTTCTTTAAAATCTCTCTCTAAGGTGGGCTCTGATCACTATCCTATTATTTTTGTGGTGGACCCTATCTTGGCTAAGAGGAATTTCCCCTTTAGTTTTCAATGCATGTGGCCTTCCCACCCTCAACTCCTTGAGGAAATGAGGAAGTGGTGGAGTATCTCTGTCTCTAGGATAGCTATGTTTAGGATTGCTAAAAAATTGAGGGAAGTAAAAAAAAATATTAGAATATGGAACAAAGAATCCTTTGGTAAAATCTTTAGTAAAAAGTCTAAATTACAGCTTGATCTGAAGGATATTCAAGAGAAAATCCAATTGGAAGGATGTCATGTTGAGAATAGGTTTAAAGAAAATGAGCTACTTGTGAAAATGCATGATATCATAGCCAAAGAGGAGGATTTTTGGAGATAGAGATCTAGGGCTCTATGGCTCTCAGATGGTGACAAAAATACTAGATATTTTCACATGACTACATTGAAACATAGGGCAGCTAATAGGATTACTCACATCAAGTACAATGGAGGCCATTTTGAGAAGGATGATGATATAAGAAGACATGTTATTTTCTTCAGTGAGCTTCTTTCGGCTAGTGATGGAGTTAACCATGAAATGCAAGATTATCTTTCTGAGGCCATCCCTGAAATTGTTAAGGATGAAGATAACAAAATGCTAACTTCTATTCTGACCAAGGAAGAAATTAAGAATTTTTTTTTCTCCTTTGAAGGAAATAAGGCCCTGGGACCTGATGGATTCCCTATGTTCTTCTTTCAATGGTTTTGGGAGATTGTGGAAGAGGGTGTGGTGAATGTTGTTAAAGAGTTATTTCGCTCAAGGATCATCCTTAAGGAACTAAATGCTACCTTCCTGGTCCTCGTCCCAAATTTCCCAGGAGCTACAAACTTTGAAGCCTTAAGGCCTATTAGCCTTTGCAATTCCTTCTACAAAATTATCTCTAAAGTTATGACTTCTAGGATTTTGTTTGTTTTGCCTTCCTTGATTTCTCCTCAACAGAATAGCTTTCTTCCTGGAAGGAAAATCCTGACTCTATTATAATAGTCCATGAAAATTTCCATTCTCTCTCAAAGTCTAAGACTGAAGGTTCTCTTCTTAAATTAGACATTTTGAAAGCCTATGATTGTGTTGACTAGGACTTCTTACTCAGAATCATGAGAGGATTTGGTTTTAACAATAGAGTCTGTCATATGGTTAGTCAACTCATTTCTTATGCTTCTATTTCAATATTAGTGAATGGGTCTCCTTCACATTTATTTAAGAACTCTAGAGGTTTAAGGTAGGGAGATCCCATCTCTCTTATTCTTTTTACTATTTTGGCAGAATGCCTTGGGAGGAACTTGGAAAAAATGATTGATCGGGGATCCTTAGTGGGATTGAGGACTTCCTCCAGTAATTTGGTTTGCTCCCACCAACATTTTGTGGATGATACCATCTTGATGGGGAGATCAACCATGGCTGAAGCTAGGAATCTTAAAAAATTCTTGGATGATTATGAGGGAGCGTCAGGTCAGATGGTTAATAGACATAAAATATATTTATTCTTCTTCAACACACTGGAGCCAAGGCATAATAAGATTGCTAGAATTTTTGGATGCAAAGTGGATTCTTTACCATCTATTTATCTTGGGCTGCCTTTGGGCCTAAAGCCTCCAAAGTATTTTTGGAACTCTTTGGTTGATAGATTTAACAAAATGCTTGTTGGATGGAAAGGAGCTCTTCTCAATCAAGTTGGTAAGATTCAACTACTCAAAGCTACTCTTCAGAACCTTCCTATCTATTCCTTAAGTATTTTTAAGATCCCTTCCAAATATGCGGAGGCTATTGAGAAAATTCAAAAATGTTTTCTATGCTCGGGGGTTGAAGAAAGAAAAAGAATGCCTCTTATTGATTGGGATTCCATTTGTAGACCTAAAAAACTGGGAGGACTGGGTCTTAGAAAGATTAGAACGATGAATAGAGCCCTCCTTGCTAAGAAGATCTAGAGAGCTTTCTCGTCAAATGGAGAATGGAACAATATCTTAAAGAGCAAATAAATGGAAAATATTGATTCTCTCAAGACTTTGCTCGACTCTCCTTTCCTATCTTGTGGTTCGGTTCTCTGAAATGATATGATTAGAGGGAGAAACATTTTTCATTTGGGAGTCGGATGGAGCATTAGAAATGGGAATGTTGCTAGGTTTTGGGAAGACAAATGGGTAATGAAGGAGCCTTTAATCTCGTACAATAGTTTCAAAGGGTGGGCTGATACCTGCAAGGAAAATTATGGGATCTATGTTAAAGACTACTAGAGAAATGGGGGATGGGTGAATCTATGCCAAATCAATTTGGACCTTACGCCGATCCAATCCTCTCTAATGGCTATTAGATTGGGATTGAATCAATAGGAGGATCTTTTAGTTTGGATGGCCAACCCTTCGGGCAACTACTCGGTGTCCTCAATTGTCTCTTTGTTGTCCTTTTCACCTGCCCCTCCTCCCTTTTGGGCTAAACCTAGATTAATCGCCTAACCCCAAAGATTAATATTTTATTTTGGGTTCTTCTTCAGAATAAGGTGCTTACGGTGGATAACCTCTATAAGCATGGCATCCAGATCCCGAATGGATGCTACCTGTGTAAGGGAGAAGCAAAAAATGCTAATCACCTGTTCCTCCATTGTCCGTATGTGACTTCTATGTGGGAAGGTTTATCTCTCTCTAGAACCTTTCGAGGATGTCTCCTGGCTCTACCAAAGACCAATTTATTTAGTGGAATGCTCCTTCTTTGAATCCTTATATCCATAGATTATGGTCATTCACTTTCCTCTATATAGTCTAGGGTGTGTGCAAGGAGTGAAATAATAGAATCTTTAGGGACAAGGAAGCTCCAGAGAGTATTTTGTTTGAGAAAATTCACAGGTTAATTATGGAAAACTTCAACAATTATCCTTATCAAGAGAATAAGATGGAGGTTGTGGTATGCTCTAACTACGAACTCAAGATGGCTAAAGACTAGGAAATCAAAAGAGATGTTTCCAAGGCCTCAAGACTAGCTAAAAAGAACCATGAAGGTGTCATTTGGTATCACCCTCCTAGGGTTTAGATAAAAGCTAATTTTGATGGGGCGACGAAGGGAAATCCGAGGACGACAGGGAGTGGGGGTGTGATAAGGGATCATAATGGCATGTTCATTATGGTGGTGGCTATCTCCTTGGGCATACAGACTAAATGTTGGGCATCATTGATTGTCTCCTTGGCAATTTCCCCCCTTCATGGACCATTAAATGTTGGATAGATGAAGCTAAGGCTATTTTATCCAAAATCAACAAAGTTAGAATATCCCATGCCTATAGGGAAGCTAATAGCGTGGTCAACTATTATGCTAATGAGGGGATTAAACAAAATGGGCAAGTGACATGGTATAATTTTAATGAGTTGGGAGATGATGTCAGAGCCTTAATAGACTATGATGTAATGAGAACTCTTTAGTCTCAATGCTCTCCTCTGAGTAGCATTCATCCCATCTAGACACTTGTTATTTAGCAATAAAAAGATCAAATCAGAATACCAAGGATCACCTGTAAATGACTACACCATGTATTTTTGACAAGTAATCTTGGTATTGACATTGGTCATTGCTTTAGACAAGCCCTATCCTCAGACTAGATTCATGGGATGAATTTCAAGATCATATTCCTACAAGATGGCCATTCACTTTCCTCATCTCTCCCCCAATTCACTTTACATGAGAATGGATTTGATAGCAAGGTCTGGGACTATTGCAGTGATTTGACTATAGAGAATAAGTCACCACATTTAATGATGATTAAAAACAATAAATCCAGGTACTACGACATCATTCATTGCAATGGTGATGTCATAATTAGTATGAAAAATGGTAAGGGCTGGCATGTTTTGTCGGTGCTTTGGGTCTACTATGGGCTATCTGGTATGTTCTTTCATTGTGCTAGCTACTAGAATAAGAGTATTGCGGGTATGGGAGGAAGTAGATAAAGGGTGGAGCCAACTGGTTGTATGAAGCATAAGAATAACTTGAAGGTTTAGAAGCAAATTGAGTAGGGTGGATTGCAACCATTTATTGACAAGCTCCATGGTCCTGACCCTAAGATAATTGAGTATTTTTCTAAACAATAGAATAATGGTGAAATTATTCTCTCAAGGAGGAATGCTAAGGTGGATGAGATTCTTATTGGGGAAATAACAGGTCTCTCGACTGAGGGGGTGAAGTTCTATTGTGATAGAAAGTTTTTGGATGAATTTTTTATCAGTTTTCCCAAAACTAATGAGGAAAGAAAGGAGTTGGTGAAAATATCAAACAATTATTTTGAGGCTGGGAAGATCAAGAAGATTTGGAGGGAGGTGCTCAAAATTATTATGGAGTACATTACGCTGGATGACAGATTTACCAGAGTCTATGGTTACCATTTCATCCTCCTCAATAATTTTTGACATAAGGCAAGAGTCTCCTTTCCTCATTACTTGCTCTATTCCTTGAATAATAGTATAGAGGAACATAGAAAAAACCCTAAGAAGAATCTAGTCCTGCATTCTAGCCTAATTTGGCTTATCCATGAGCATTTTAAAAATATGTCGACCTTGTCTAACCCTTTATCAGCCTCAACCTCAGAAGGATATGACATTGAGTCTAGTATGTCTGAGGGTAAAGATGACTCAACCACTGAGTGGGTTGAGGAAGACACTCCCCGCCAATAAGAAAAATAAGAAAACCCCAAAGGGAAAGCCCTTGAGAAAAAAATAATGCTCTGTGAATACCCCCATTGGTACTTCTCAAGTGGAGAATTCCAAGATTAAGGAGCCCCCTTGTGAACAAGTTGGTTTCTTACTCTAGGGATTCTTCGAATGAGAACTCTACTGCTCCCAAAGCCATTGAGGACTCTTTTACCTCTTACCTTGTCACTGACAGAGAGAACATACCCAAATTCCCTTGTGACCTCAATCCTGAAGACCACTTCTTCAAGTTAGATCGATAATTTCCTGATGATATTCTAGCTATTGCTAGAAATGGTGTTGTTGACTATTTCAGAATCATGAAGTGGGTCTTTCATGAGATAAAGGACCTCAATTTAAAAAATAGGGCAGTCACTAGAAAGTTGGATGTGATGGAAGCTAAAGTGGCTTCCCAAAATTCAGCTGAGGTTTTATGGACTGTGGAAGAGAAGATGTCGATGGTTGAATGCTTTCAAATAATAGTTAAGCTCATAGACAAGATTAAGAAGGAAAATGAGAACAAGGTGAAGTACCTGGAAAAGGAAATTAGCAAGATCAGGGATACTATGAAAACCATCATGGAGCAAAACCACAGAGTTGTGAAACATAATGCTACAATCCTATTCACTATGGTGGAGAAAATGGAAAATACCCAACAGGGGTCATTGTTTGTGGATTTGGAAGCTAACAATAATAAAAGTAAACAAGAGGATTCTAGCCCCTCGAAGAGGACAAGAGCCAACCTGAAGAGAAAAGCGGATTCTTCACCTCTGGAGATTCAAGACTTGAAAAAGGTGACCCGAGAAATGTGCAACCTTGAAGCTGAGGTTGCTGAGACTTTAAAGTCTCTTGGTTAGCTTTGGTTGTGCTTGTTGCTAGCTTCTTGCTTGTTTTTTTTTTGGATCTTGGTTGGTGGTTGCTGTCCTTTTTTGCTTTCTTTTATTTTGTAGCCTTCCTTTCTTTGGGTACTTTGATGGTTTATTTTTATCTTGCTTGTAAACTCTGTGGTTTCGGGTCCCTATAAAACCGATTTTTTCCTCTATCAAAAACAATTATTTTAATGTTTTTGAATACACTTTCCCAAGCACCGATAGTAAGAAGATAAATTACTTGATTGAAACATCTCAAGGAAGATATATCAACTGTTTGACATCTTACAACACTCATAAAACTAATTTGAGTTGCATCTTCTCTTGAAAAGCAACTTACCTCCAAGTTACCATTATTAGGAGATGCATGCAAATTTTTATGTAGCCATTTATGAGTCTTCATATGTTGCAATTGAATGATTGTCCTACTCTTGATTGGATCATTTTGTGGGTCCTCATCTTCTTGACCTCCAAATTTAGTCTTCAAAATTGGCTATTACGCTTTCTCTAAATTTCTTGAAGACATTTTTATCAAACAATTCAATACCAAGTTAATGCATTACTTGTGCACCCTTTCACATTCATATATGATCACCTTATATCTTCAATTATAAAAAATGACCCTTTCCAAAAATATTTCACACCATCTTTAAATAAACTGATCTAAAAAAAACATTTACACCTTTAAAAAACAAATAATAACTCTAGCTAACTAAACTACACCACCTCCTCTTTCATGCAACTATGAAAAATAAAACTAGAATATATCCCATATGTAATCAACCCACACAAATTGGCATCATTCACTTTCCATCTTCAAGAGTAATCGAATCTCAATCCCATGACGCACCTCAGATCTCAAAATTCTCCTTCCCTCCTAGTCGACTTTGAACTCATGCATGAACTGACCACTGCAACACTCGTCAAGCATAGGTTATGCACAACAATGTAGTGGTTGCACGGTCTAGAATTAATTTGTGTTAGTTTATATTTTATCTTTCTAAGGTCTAAACTTGATGTCCATTTAATTTTTATATATGATTGATAACACTCTTGGAAATATTCAAAATAATTGGAAAATATAAAAAAATATTGATATAAATTACATACGCATACACATTCAAATATCAGGTTGGGTATAAAAAAAATATTATTGCTTGTTGATTTTATTTGATGTTTTGAACAACAAAATATCAATTCAATTCTAATTTCTATTGAGAATTCAAATGTTAAATTTATCCATATCACTAAGAATATAATTCATTATCACATACTAATATCCTAGGCATCTATATTTGCATGTACCATTTGAGATCATAGAGATTGAATATTTTGTTTTAGTGAATGAACATATAAGGAAATTCATATAGGGAATTCACATCTAGATATTGCAATCAAACTAATAGATATAGGAAAGTTTTTTTTATTGTATTAGATAGTATAAGTAAACATTTTACATATAAAAAATAAAGAAAAAATTATAAGACCAAAACAATAGTTATCTTTTTCAATGTATCCCTACACATCCATGTACCTTGGGATCTAGCTAAACATCATTGAGGAGTTGTAAGAAGAGGAAATTATCCCTTCTCCTTAGCTACCATCCTTCTTGAAAAGATCAAGGAGATTGAAAAGGATTCAAGAAGCCTCATTAAACCACCAACACTAAGTCTTGATCCTCTATCTTGAGTGATCCCATAATTTAGAGTCTCTCACTTTTTGGTCTAAGTGGGACACTTAAATCAACGTTAAACCAAAATTTCACTTTCTATCACTTATAACAAGGAAATATTTCTAATTTGAAGATGATGCAAACTAGTGTTCATTTGAGATTTTGTGTGTACATTGTAAATATATTTTTAAACAATTTTTTAAAATTAAAAATTGTCTCATTTTCAAATATTTCTTAGTAATTTATTTTTATGCTAATAATGTTTTTAATGAATGATATTATTTCATAATACATAACCTTTTTAGCAAAAAATAAATTCATAATTCTTAAACATTGATTTAACATTGATATATAATGCATGCATATTTTTCTTTTTGCAGATTTTATTTGTTATTAGCTTGAATATTTTGATTGAGATTACTATTATTTCATATATATATATATATATATATATATATATATATATATATATATTATTTTTAAACAAGAACATCAATACAAAGTGCACACATATTTAAATTTGTTTGTTAATTTAAAAAAAATCCATGTGCATTGAATAGATACCTTTATGTTCGATAAAAACCTAGGAAATATAAAAAAATAATAAATTAATAGAATATTACAAATTATGTTTTTGGAAAGATTAATTTTAGGGTTATGATCCTAAAAGTTCTCATGTCATGATCATTCTATTTGATGGTCCAAAACTTACCTCAAAGAAGAAAATTATTCTAAAATAAAATGTGAGCAAAAGGAAGAGGGAATCACAAATACCTTGAAATGAAAGCCCCTCCCTATAAATATTTTTAATTTCTAACATTTAAAAATACCTTCATTCAAAGGTTATTGACATGCTGAAAACATTTACCTTCAAGTGAAGAGCCTTATTTCAAAGGTATCTTTTGAAACTCATTTTTGTGCCCCATCATATAAGTGAAACCCATTATTATGTGGTCACCCTACCCTGACACATAGATTAGTGATTTCCAATAGTGCCTCCTACTACCATATTCTTGCTACCTTGTGAGCAAGACTGGCCAAAAAATAAATAATATCATTGATCCATCTATATGTCTTGTGTCTTGATTTTAGTTACCTAGTGTGACATTGATTAAGATCTTTACAACTGACTTTATTTGACTTGTGACATAGTGTAGTCATTAAATATATTTAATGAATGCTAACTATTAACAAACTAGGCAAGATGTTTTGCATTCATGAAGCTAACACAAGTTGGCCTAACATGATTCATGCATGAAGTCTCTTCTTATGTGGTCTTAGAGCTCCATGTTTAGATCCTCCTTTTAGTTATTTACTAAGGAATACATTAATTTCTTTGGTACAATGTAAGACGTGGTGTGTTGTGAGAATTCCATCAAAATATTTCTTATATACCTATATTCATATAGATCTAAAGTTTGGTGCACATATCTAATTTGTTAGCTCATTACACTTCTATACTTAAAAATAAAGATGCATTTGGATGTTTGGACTTATAATAAAATGATGGTTTTTCTAAAATCCTTTTGAGAAGCTTGCTAACTAAGGTAAATGAAGATCTTATCCTTATGAAAAGTCCCTAAAATATGGAGTTAAAAATTTGATAGAAATAGTAATAGAAAATATAAAATAAATAATACATGGACTACCCTAAATAGAGGTAATCTTAGATTTTATTTTTTGAATGCATTTCTTTGAATTTGAAATTTTATGCAAAAAGTTAATGCAAAGGACCTAGCATTCAAATAGGGCTTTAAAGTGTGTAGAGGCAATGAAAGCAAGAATGTTTTGAAATGATACAAGTATAGATATGGATCCTTATGTAAGGTTGTAGTGATAGTTGAGATGTTAGAAATTTGCTAAATTCAAAGAATAGTTAATGGAAGGTGATTGACGATCTCTTCAAATGTAAATGGAGTATGGAGTGATGTATTTTTATAATTAATGTAGGCACACAAATTAATTTTTTTATAATTAATGTAGGCACACAAATTAATTTTTTTATAATGAGTATACCTGAAATCAAGTTGATTAATACCATAATAGAATTTAGATTTGAAATATTTAAATTATATACATAAATTACAAAACTAAACTAGATCAAATTTATGAATGGAAAAATAAAATAAAATAAATGTAAAGACAAATCTATCTTAATATGGAATGCTACATGATCGAAAGAATTTAAAAAATAATATCTTTGAACGTTTTAAAGTATATTAAATTAAAATTAACATATGTTTCTATAAGTAGCGGTGCACCATTTACCATTGTTTATATCTATACAATTTTACTTCAATAATTATTATTTGATATATTTAAATATAAAGAGAAAACATATAATATCATATTTTTATTACATAAAGTATAATAAAAAAATAGTATCAATTTTATTTTAATTAATTATTATTACAATAAATTCTTTTAATAGAGTTGTTGTAACTAATCTTATAAATAAGTTATATATAATATAATTATTATAATTTTATTTTAAAATCTAGTAGTATTTCTTAGTTAAAGGTGGACACAGTTTGAATTGTATTCTTAGAGTTTTTGATATTGGCAGATTTATACAGACTGTTCACTAGAATAAAAAACCTAACATACTGTGATACTATTTCATGAAGCAATTATAATTCTAAATACCAAATCAAACTCATTAAGATCAACTAAAAACTTTAATTTTAACTTCCTATCCAGTAATTTATCATTTAAAAAATAAAAGGTTGCAATGAATAATTGAAAAATCCAGCGATGTTTATATGAATAGAAACTAGCAATAATCAAAAGTATGTTGGGTATAACTGAGTTGGTAGTAAATAGAAATCTATAGAAATCCTTAAAAGGATGAGGATGAGAAATTAGACTATAGTAATTGAAGTTTACTCGCATTGGTTATATAGATTTTTAATTCAAGAGAGAGGTAATCGAGGGCTAGGGATAAAGAAAAATATGGCTCAAAAATTGTTGGAAATATTAATTGCCCCTAAGCCTACCATTGCTTCACCTACCTGTCAGGAGTTGTTTTCTCTTTGCCAGTTTTAGGATCTTCATCCCTACTGTTTTTGACTACTTAGAATTGAATGAGGTAATTTTTTTTTGAATTCCCAATTAATGTTGGTAGGTAATTTCAAAGTTTAGAGGGAATGTTTGTGAAAGAAAAAAGGAATGAAGAAATATTTGTTTTGTCAGTTGGAGAATTGGAAGAAGTCAATTTTTTGCAGAAGCAAGTGATTTGCAGCAAGAAGAAAAGTTGCAGCAACAACAGGGAATGTTCTTAGAACATTTCGCAGAGTTTTTGAAGTGAGCAGGATTGCTCCTAATCACCCCATGTTTTCTAGGAATAGCAAATAGTTCTAGTCGAGTTGTGACAGTGAGATCTAAGCATCTCCTAATCATTTATGAACTAGTTGAGCAGTCTTTGATAGCTCCTAGAAAGTTGTAATAGGTAGTTTACAGTTTGTTTGAAGTTTCATGTTTTTATGTATTGTCATTTCCAACATTTTCAATAAACGAAGGAAAATATTGCATGCCCAACTTTCTATTTGTCTCCATTGAGTTTTAGTTTATTATTCCGCATTTGGGTATTTCCAGTTTTGCTAGAAATCAGAGCAACAACTCTGTGTTTTGTTTTGCATTTTTAAAATATCTACATGGTATCAGAGCCATAGGCCCCATTTCCTCGTGAGTTAGGGTAGTTTTTTTTTTCTAGGTGTTAAGTTTTTTGTTGTAGGAGACATGGCTGGAGATGAAGCAAAGAGTTGGCAGCAACCATTGTCCTTTAATGGACAAACCTATGATGTTTGGGCCAAAAAGATGAAGACCATTATAATTGTAAATGATTTGTGGTATTTTCTTATAAATGGGTTCATGGATATCACTGACCGAGCTACATTTGTAACTCTTACAAATAACCAGAAGACCCAGTTGAAGGAGCATAGAAAGAAGGATGCAAAAGATTTGAGTTTGATCGAAGCAGCCTTGATAGAGGCCATTTTTCCCAGAATAGCAGCAACTGAGTATGAAAAAGAAGCTTGGGAAATCCTCCAAACCAAATACAAAGGGACTGATAAAGTCAGAGGTGTGAAGCTCCAGTTACTTTGAAGAGAGTTTGAAGTTATTGAAATGAAGGAAATTGAATCTGTTTTAGATTTTCACACAAGGTTCTCTAGTTTGTTAAACCAACTGAGAGCAAATGGAGAAATGATAGAGGAACAAAATATTGTTGAAAAAATCATCAGGTGTCTACCCACGAGGTATGATACACTTGTCATTGCTATTGAAGAGGTGAAGGACCTCTCTACTTTAACAATGGATGAGTTAATGGGCTCTCTTCAAACCCATGAGCAATGCCTAAAATAGTCTACTACTTCTTCCCAAGAGAAAGCTTTCAAAGCTTAGCCAAATGCAAGAGGCAGGGGGAGAGGTAGAAATGAATCTCGAAGAGGTAGATGCAGATCTGGACAAGGAAACGCTGGAGGAGAAAGCTCGGGACAAGAAAGCATCCAAGAAGAAGTGAGCAACTCTCAAAACAACTCCCGAAGAGGCACGAAGAACAAAAATTCAAGTGGGAGAAGTGACAAGAGAAACATTGAATGCTACTACTGTCATAAGTTTGGCCATTATGCGAGTGAGTGCTGGAAAAAGAACGATAAAAAAAAACAAAATGCTAATGTAGCTGATTCAAATGTGGCTGAAGGAAATCATTTCACAACCTTCATCATGTGCAACGTTGGTGAAGAAGGCAGCCCCGAAGTCTGGTATTTGGACAACGGTTGCAGCAACCACATGAGTGGTAATGAAAGTCTATTTTCTTTCATTGACAAAAATGTAAAGTCTGATATTAGAATGGGGAATAATGAAATAGTTTGAGTCAAAGGCAAAGGATCTATCATGATCCACACCAAGTAAGCTGAGAAGAAGGAGGTTCAAAATGTGTTCTTTGCACTAGGGTTAAAGCATAACCTCATGAGTGTTCGACAACTGATCCAAAATGGATACAAAGTGTTGATGGAGAAGGGTCAATGCGTCATTTGTGACAAGAATGAGAGGACGAAGGTGTTTGCAGTAGTTGCAATGAAAAAGAACTAGATGTTTCCATTAAAGATTGAAATGCACATTTCTCATGTCAGTCTGTTGCTGCACCTCTCATGTATGACAGTACAAAAAGAAGCCCTCAAGAGTACCATTCAAGACCCCTTCAAGCTATGGCATCTCAGGTATGGATACTTAGGCTTTGCTGGTCTGAATCTTTTATCCAAGAGAAAAATGATTGATGGTTTGCCAAGTATAGTAGAGCCTAATGTTAGATGCGAGGCTTGAATTTTGGGAAAGCAAAAGAGGCAACCCTTTCAATCAGGAAAATCTACAAGGGAAAGAGCACCATTGGAGTTGGTGCACACGGATTTGGTAGGCCCTATGCAAATCACATCCATTGGTAACAACAAATTTTTTATGACCTTCATTGATGATTTCAGCTATAGGACATGGGTTTATTTCTTGCAGCATAAGTTTGATACATTTGATAAGTTTTTATTGTTTAAGGCCCAAGATGAAAAGGAGAGTGGACACTTCATTAAAGTCCTAAGGTCAGATAGAGGAGGAGAGTATACCTCCAATTCTTTTGTGAATTTTTGTAGGAAAAATGGCATCAAGAAGGAGGTTACATCCAGTTATACTCTGCAAAAAAATGGAGTGGTTGAAAGGAAAAATAGGACCATCGTGGAGATGGCAAGGAACATGATGAAAGAAAAGGGACTCCCAAATGAATATTAGGGAGAGGTTGTAGCAAAATTTTTTTATTTGATTAATAGAATTCCAACAAAGGCGGTCTGTGACAAGATACCTCAAGAGGCATGGAAAAAACGTAGATGGATGGTTGAGCACTTAAGAGTGTTTGGTTGTGTGGCTTATGCACACGTGCCTAAAGAGAAGAGGAAAAATTTGGATGATAAGGGAGATAAGTGCATCTTCACGGGTTATTATTTAGAGTCAAAAGCCTATAGGCTGTATAACCTAGTCAACAAGAAAATTGTTATCAATAGAGATGTGCGGTTTTTAGAAGATTAGTCATAGGATGGAAAAATCACTCCTGATCACTCGAAATCGCTCCCAATCATTCCTAATGTTGAATAAAAGGAACAAGAAGTACATAATGATGATTTAGTTGAGCCAACAGTCGCTCTTGACAACTCTAGACGAGCTCCCAAAGTTTTTAGAAATTGCTCCCGATCGGTCATAATCGCTCCTAATCCAAACATACAGAAAGGAAAGTAGGCACAAACAACCAGAGAATGGGTCGTAAAGAGCTCTCGACTGCTCCTGATCGCTCTCGACTGCTCTTGATCACTCCCGACCACTCTTGATCGCTCTCGATCGCTCCAGAACTAGCCTGTTCAACAGAACAACAATAGTAGTGAGAGTTCAAACCCCACTCTCATCTCCCTAATGCCAAAGAAGACCAAAATTCTGAGGGAGATCTACCAAGATGAAATGTATGTTGAAGAATTTGATGAGAACATGAATTTTGCATTGTTTTCTCATAATGATCCAATTTATTTTGAAGAAGCTATGAAAGAGGATAAATGGTGTGAGGCCATCGATGAGGAGATAGATGCAATAGAAAGGAACAACACATGGGAGTTAACTGATTTTCCTCCCAACAAGCAAGTTATTGGGGTGAAATGGGTCTACAAGACCAAGTGCAATGCCGGAGGAAGGATAGAAAGGCTCAAGGCACGTTTGGTGGTTAAGGGGTACAAACAACAGTCTGGGAGAGATTATGATGAAACATATTCCCCTATTGTAAGGATGGAGACCATGTAGGTAGTTATAGCAATTGCATCCCAACACAAATGGAAGGTGTTTCAAATGGACGTGAAGTCTACCTTCCTAAATGGAGTATTGGAAGAGGAACTTTATGTGGAGCAGACATTTGGATATGAAGTTCCAAGTGAAGAACACAAGGTGTATAGGCTAAAGAAGACTCTTTATAGGATGAAGCAAGCTCCATGGGCATGGTACAACATGATTGACTCATATTTGATGAGCAATGGCTTTAGAAAAAGTGATTGTGAGCCCACTCTTTACATCAAAGAAGCAAATGGTAATATTTTGATTGTTGTTTTGTATGTAGATGATCTTGTTTTTACTGGGGATGATGATTTCCTCATTGTTGATTTTATAGAGGCCATGAAAAAAGAATTTGAAATGACAGATTTAGGTCTCTTGAGTTATTTTTCAGGCATAGAAGTAAAAAAAATGCATGATTGTAATTTTATCTCTCAAGAAAAATATGCAAATGAGATCTTGAAGAGATTTAGGATGCTTGAAAGTAATCCTGCCCCAACACCAACAATCATAGGTCTAAATTTGAGCAAGGAAGATTGCAACAACAATGTGGATCCGACCATGTATAAAAGCTTGGTTGGAAGATTGATGTATTTGACAACAACTAGGGTAGATATAATGCATGGAGTGAGTCTTATTTCCAGATTTATGGAGACTCCAAGAGACACCCATTGGAAAGCGAGTAAAAGAATCCAGAGGTATGTGAATGGTACCAAAGGATATGGCATGTTGTACACAGTAGCAATAGAGTATGGGCTGGTTGGTTACACTGATAGTTATTGGGAAGGAAGTTTGGATGATAGGAAGAGCACTTCGAGCTATGTGTTTCATTTGGGTTTGGGTGCTATCTCATGGGGTTCGAAGAAGAAAACTATAGTTTCCCTATCAACAACTGAAGCTTATTATATAGCAACAAATGTAACATGTCAGGCTATTTGGTTGAGAAGAATCTTTGCAGATTTGAGAGAAGAACAAGAAAATGGAATAGTGATCTTTTGTGACAATGTTTCATCGATAGCCTTGATGAAAAATCTTGTGTTTCATGGAAGAAGAAAGCACGTTGAAATCAGGTATCATTTTATTCGTGAATTGGTTGAAAATGGTGAAATTAAAATGGAGTTTTGCAAGTCTAAGCAATAACTAGCAGACATATTCACCAAGCCATTGAGCAAAGATAATTTTGAGTGCCTAAGGAGCCGTTTGGGCGTATTTGATTTGGATAAAGTTTGATCCTATTTTGTTGGCTCGGGACAAAGGGGGAGTGTTGGAAATATTAATTTCCCCTAAGCCTTCCGTTGCTTCACCTACCTATCAGGAGTTGTTTTCTCTTTGCCAGTTTTGGGATCTTCATCCCTGTAGTTTCTGATTGCTCAGAATTGAATGAGGTAGAAATTTTTTGAATTCCCAATTAATGTTGGTAGGTAATTTTGAATTTTAGAGGGAATGATTGTGAAAGACAAAATGAATGAAGGAAACTTTGTTCTGTCAGTTGGAGAATTGGAAGAAGTCAGTTTTTTTATAGAAGCAAGTGATTTGTAGCAAGAAGAAAAGTTGCAGCAGCAACAGGGAATGTTCTTAGAATATTTTGTGGAGTGTTTGTAGTGAGTAGGATTGCTCCTAACTGCTCTGTGTCTTCCAGGAATAGAAGATGGTTCCAATCGAGTTGTGATAGTGAGGTCTAAGCAGCTCTTGATCATTTATGAACTGGTTGAGTAGTCTTTGATAACTCCCAGAAAGTTGTAATAGGTAGTTTAGAGTTTGTTTAAAGTTTCATGTTTTTATGTATTGTCATTTCTAGCATTTTGAATAGAAGAAGGAAAATATTGCATGCCCAATTTTCTATTTGTCTTCATTAATTTTTAGTTTATTATTTCACATTTGGGTATTTCTAGTTTTGCTAGAAATCAAAGAAACAACTCTGTGTTTTGTTTTGCATTTTAAAAATCTCTACAAAAATGTGGAACTGAGCATAATTGATGTAGCAAGCATTGTTAGTAGACTACACATATCTGCATAGATCATGGATATGATGAAAAATATATATTGTTTATGCCACAACCTGGATTCTCAGCTAAACACTTGGGACTTGTATGAACAATAGTTTTACACTGAATGAAATTAAAAGGAAAATGGTGATCCCTCCTCATTTTCTATAGAAAAAAATGAACAATGTAATCTATTGTATGATATACTCATTTAACTACGCTGATGATATTGTGTTACCCCAGTCTGGAACCTTAACAAAAACATTCAAAGAACAGATCTAAGGATTTTATGAAATACTTTTAAAAAATTAGCTTAAAAAATACATATCAAGATATTGATATCAAAATTTCACAATTTTTAATGATTATCATTGATGTTTGTGGATTAGATTGTCTAAGAATTTTTATAAAATATTTTAGATCCATGATTAGTCATTAAGATAATAAAGAGTGAAAGAAAGAACACTTTTTTTTGTCTCTTTAGTTTTTTATTATCTTGATAATAGATCATAGAATGTGTTCCTCAACATTGATGAAAAATCTCTCACACAATTTACAATAGAAACAACAACCACAACATATCAAAATACCATAACAGATCAAAATACCCACAAAAAAATTGAATGCAGGTGAAATTCAGTATCCATGCTTCCTTTCACGATCCACTTATTCTCTATTGATCGTTCAATCTTTGAACTATCATTGAGAACTAAATTCACTATGTGATACCAATTGAAAATTGGATTTGGCCTCATGGGGATGCCAAGGATGAGAGAGAAAGTGCATGAATTGATCCAATAAAATGAAACCAAAATCTTTTATAATCGTCTAAAAGTTAACAAAGATGGTATTTCTCTAATACCTTTACATCAATTTCCTTGACTCGATTCACAAGCTTCCTCACCTCTTCATGGCTTCCCACCGGGACATACATTCACTATATTGATGGAACAAGCTAACCTTAAGTCAGTATTTATAATTTCATAGCATGCAAATCAATTGAAAGATGGAGTCATTTTAGATGTTATCATGTCACACTCTGTGTGGGTGGACTTTTTTTTCACTTTTGTTTGGTGTCATGGCCAACATGTTTAATTTTTTTTTATCTCTACCAAATTAGGAAGAGTTTAAACAACCACTCTACCCCATTAGCCTTGAAATTTCACATCTTTCTTATTGGTTGGATTAGTTGGGTTTGATGGTGTGTTCCAAACTTTGGAAACTTGCTATAACTTTATGGGCATTTGAAGTAAATTTTGCTAGATTTGAAATTTGGAAATAAAATGTTTCCATGGGAATTTTAGATTTATTGTACTTTTTTAGGCATTTTCAAGAGATAGCTTGACTAAAAGATGATGTGATAACCTCACTTATATTAGTGAGTAGTCGAGATTGGGTGTCACCAAATATATGTTTTGGGAAATATGTTTAGTACTTGAAAAATTGATAAATTATATATATAACAATAATATTATCTCAAAATCAATAAGTTTGATTTTCTTAAAATGATTTGGTAATGTGATTTTTAGTTATTTTATTTTAAAATAACATAATGATTAATATTTATTTTATTGAACTTTATCAGTTTCTTCCTCTCAAAATCCTTTAAAAACTATTTGACTGCACCTTTTGACACTTTCTTATCCCTTAAAATCTTTCTGCCCTGGGTAGAAAGACTAATAATTTCTACGATGATGTCATTAGTTACTATTAAATCCTTCCTCTTTGAAATGATAGTTTGATCCTTCCACCCTTTTAAAAATTCCTTTGTGACTTTAGGATCATGTCCATGCAACTTCTCTAGATATGGAGTAACACTCCCATCCTCTAGGATCTTCTAGATCATAGCTTTCTTTCTAGTATCTTCACAAGATAATGGTTCAACCCTACTTCAATCACCACTCATTTTTACTAGGTAGGAAACATGAAAAACTAAATAACACTCCAACTACACTAAGGATAATTTGTTTGGAGGCCCGCTAAAATGCCCACAATCCATGTGACAAGAACTCAGGCATTGATTACAATCGATGAAATTTCCAAGGTGAATCTCTCGCATATCATTTTTTCATAAGGCTTAATCATAATCATCCTTTCATCATTAATAAACCACACCATTGCAAGCCATTTTAACATCATGATTAATTAATTTTTGGATGTTAAGAGGCACTTCACTCAACTTAAACCAACATTGAGTCGAATCATTGCCAACCCCAATATTGGAAAAAGCATCAGCAATAGTATTTCCCTCCCTATAGATATGAGAAATATAACAACCATCAAAAGAATTGAGAAGAAAAATAGAATCCTTGATAGAATTTTCTATCGACTAACTTAGATTATTAATCTTTTTTAAATAATTAACAATATTCCAAGAATCTCCTTCATGCCAAATCTTTTGAAAGCCTTGAGAATGAGCCAATTTTAAGCTATTGTAGGCTATCATATTTTTGGAAACATGGTTAATCTAGGTACCCAAAGGGAGCACTGCAACTAAAATAAACTTACCATGTTCGTCTCTTAACACTCCCCCACTTCTAGCATGCCCCTGATTACCATTGACTACCCCATCAAAGTTAATTTTAATCCAAACTATCGGAGGAGGAATCCAATAAACATCATCTCTAGAATTCTTGGCTTTGTTAATAGAGATGGAGATATATAATGATAGTCTCCAATTATTCACCACCTAAATATTGTAGTAAAACATATGGACTACTATAGGCCCATTGACTTGCTTATTAAGGATCCTAGATATTTAAATTTCTCCTTGATTTCTCTACATATTTTAATGGTAACTCTTTTATGATTTAATGGTAATTATATGAAGGCATTTATGCTCTTCCATTCTTGGCCATAAAAATTCTTCTGAATCTTCTCAATACAATCAAAAAAATTTCTCGATAACTTAAAAAGGATCATAACATAGACAGGTAGATTTTGAAGAGTCGATTTAATAAGTTGTACCTTACCAATTTGACTAAGAATAGTACCTTTCCATCTCAAGAGTTTAGAGTAAAACCTATCCAAAATCCTTGACCAAAAGGAATCAAGGATAGAATTGGAGCATAGAGGCAGACCTCAATATGAATCAAGGAGACAACCAATCTTACACCCAAGGATGCATGCAATAGAATTTTGCCTTGGTTTAGGAGTATTAACATGAAGAAAATGGAGCTTTTTTAAGAACACTATTTTTTTGACTGAAGAAGCTACTTCATAATTAAGCAAAATAGAATTAAGGTGTCTGGATTTAGTTAAAAAGGTTTCCCCTATAATAAGAGCATCATCAACAAATTTTTGATGAGAACACACCTAGTTGAAAGAAGAAGGAGAAAGACCCTTCACATAATCATCATTAATATCTTTTTGAAGAGATCTTCCCAAAGATTTTGCCATAAGCATGAAGAGGAAATGAGAAATATGATCTCCTTATCTAATCCCTCTAGAGTTGTTGAAAAAACTAGAAGGATGCCCATTAATAATCACTGAAAGCTTGGGAGTCACAATCAGTTGCCAAATAATCGCAATAGCTTTCTTACCAAAACCAAAAGCCTTCAAAACTTTAATAAGGAATTGCCAATTAAATCGATCATAAGCCTTCATAATATCAAGTTTTAGAAAAAAACCATCTTTCTTATTGACATATACTAAATGTATATTTTTATGCATTGTAATGATAGAATATAAAATTCTCCTACTAGGGGAAAAACCACTTTGCTAAATAGAGATTAAATTCATAATAACCTTTTGTAATCTTAAAGCTAGGACTTTAGAAAAGATTTTATAAATGGATTTAAATAGGCTGATACGTCTAAAATCCCCAAAAGAGTTGTCTCCAGGGATCTTAGGAATCAAGACTATAAAGGCAGAGTTAAGCTCTTTTAACAAATGTCAGCTACCGAAAAAATCCTTCGTTGCAGTAGAAACATTGTTTCCCACATACCCCTAGAAGGTTTGAAAGAAAAAAATGGAGAATCCATTAGGGTCTAGAGCCTTGTTACCTTCAAAATAAAAAAAATAACCCTCAAGTGGCTTCCTCTTCAAAAGGGTACCCTGAAGAAATTTATTAGCTTCCTCTACTTGAGAATATTAGGAATAATGTTGAGGAATTATTCTTCACAAACAAAATCAAGCACCACATCTGCATAAAGGATATATTAGAGAAGAAATCGTTAGCCACCAACATAATATCCTACTTATTTTCAATGATGATACCATTACTTTGAATATATTTGATAGATTAGTAGCACATTGCTTTAAGGTTAACCGATGGAAAAAAATTGTATTTCTATCCCCACTTTGCAACCAAACAACCTTGGAGCTTTGTTTCTAGAAATTCTCTTCTTTTACAATAATATTGTGTAGGCTAATGAGCCTGATCAAGAGGTAGTTTCCTCTTTTTTATTCCATATCTATTAGACACTTTAAGCTACTTATTTTATATGTACATTCCTGAACTTATATACCTTTTTATATCTTTTATGCTATACAAACCAAGCTTTGATGAGTGGGAATATGATTATGATATGTTGATATTTTCATGATGAATGCATGAATGCTTATGAATTTTAATTTAAATATGTGTTTAATTCATGATTATAAATAGTATGTATTCTTTTGATGAGAACAAAATCCTTGTAGCCATAATAACAACCCACATCAACTAGAGAATTCAAACCGTAGCTAAAGGATTTCAAGCCAATAAGCAGGAGAGATTCTAGAACGAATGGGCATGTGAAAGCTATAGAAATTGATGAAGGAAATAATTGGAGTGATCAATTTGGAGTCATTAGAACATTCAATAAGATGATGGAAGAGTGAAGGAGTTTTTGATGAACAAGTAAACTACCATGATTGTTTGTGTAGAGCATGTCTCTATCATGTCGTTAAAGAAGAGTTGCAAACCTAGTTGTCCTCTTCCATTTGTTTCAGTATTAGTTTTTATTGCAAATATTTTGTCTCTCTCTCTCTATTCTAAAGGAGAGTGGACACTTTCATTTAATTTTAGTTTTTAGTCCTTATGCAAATAGACCTCCTCTCGAACCTATATAGTTGGCTCGATGGTTGAGAAGAAGATCTAGTTAGAGATATATGTGTTTTTTATATTTTCACAATTGTTAGTTCGTGAAACTACTATAATTACAAATAAAGATGCATTTGGATGTTTGGACTTATAATAAAATGATGTTTTTTCCAAAATCTTTTGAGAATATTGCTATCAAGATCTTCTCCTTATGACAAGTCCCTAGAATATGGAGTTAAGAAGTTGATATAAATAGTAATAGACACCATACAATGAATAATACATGAACTACTAAATTAGAAGTAATCTTAGATCTAAAAATTTAGAATGCATTCCTTTTAATTTGGAATGTGATGCAAAAATTTGATGCAAAGGATCTAACATTCAACTAGGGTTTTAAAGTGTGTAGAGGAAATGGAAGAAAAAATATTTGGAATGGTACCAAGTATAGACATGGATCCTTATGTAATCTTGTAGTGATAGTTGAGATGTTAGAAAGTTTCTAAATTTATAAAGTTAGTTAATGGAAAGTGATTCATGACCTCTGCAAAGTAAGGGGGGATGTCTTTTTATTCTTGGTGTAGACACACATATTAAATTTTTATGATGATTGTACTTGAAATTGAGTTGATTAATTCCATAATAGAATTTAAATTTGAAATATCTAAATTATATGTTTAAATTATAAAACTAAACTAGATCAAATTTGTGAATAAAAAAATAAACTAAAAAGAAGAATAAAAAATAGAAAAGATGATAAATTTATGAAAGTAAATTTAATTCAATTCTATTAATCTTTAAATATAGAAAATAAAACACTAAATTCATCAAAATCATAATCTAAATCAAAATACTCAGAATATTCAAATAAAATAACATAAAAATAATAATTATATTACTAATTAATTAAACAAAATTCTATTAAAAATTAAAATTAAATTAATATAACTAATATAAATATATTTTAAATTAAAATAAGAATAATTAAAGGAACATAATGAATAATGTTATCACAATTAGGACAAATCCTAGCAAGACGATTTTGTTCTTTGATTTGTAGAAAAATTGAGAATAATAATGGTTCGATCAAACTAAAAAGATAGCAATGAATACTTGTATTTTAAAAGTAGTTTTGTTTGATAAGATAGATAGATAAATGAATGTCTAGTTGATTAGAATAGATGTTTAGGTAAAATTAAATAAGAAATATATTACTTACATTACTGTTATCTATTACTATTGCTAAGACATAGTTGATGGAGACATGTATTTAAGTAAACTAAATAAGCAATTTTTCATTTAAGTTATCATTGCGTGTTGATATTGACTATTATAGAATTGGTTGATATACATTAGAGCAACTTAAATAAATTTTATATGTAAAAATAGTTTTGTATATTTTTAAAGACTAGAAAATTTCAAGCATTACATTTATGCCAATTACTTATAGCTGTATTTTCAAGTTCATGTGTCAATTCACAAGTTCATAGGTGCCAAGGTTAAGGATTCAAATGCAAATCTAGAATAAATTAGAACACCAACAATTTATAGATTTTAAAATTGTTATTTGAACAAACTCTAAAATTCTAACACTAACTTTCCAATAAATATTCTTGTAGTCATAATTATGCCTAGTACAAATTAAATGTGGGGTGAAGATTATCTCTAATAACTATAATATTCATTTCCCAATAACATTAGAATAGATTAAACTTACAAGAGGCTATTGATCTCAAACTAGTTGAACCTACCTCTAAATCAACAAAAATTACTTTTATTAAAATACTTAAAACAAATACTAAACAATAAAATTTAAATTTTTTTTATGAGACTACAAAGATAATCACAATTGCATCAAGCTCCCTTAATAATCTCTTGTAACTAGTTCCAAGTTATTAGATAATCACATCATTTATACTACAATAATTCAACATTATAATGACACGTATGGTACTACCTGGTAGAAATTTGTAGAAATATGAAGACTGGTTGAAAAATACAAATTCCACTTATAAATCTATATGTACCATCTTTCCATGACATGCTATTTCACTTCATTGAGTTTTCCAAGTGAGTTAGCCCCAGAGAGTCATGCATTTTTTATGAATCAACTTCATTTTTACATACAAGACTTATCAAGTGTTTACATGTTATTTTAGTTTCCATTATTATTTTAGATGCTTCAAATTAACCCAGTGTGATATTGAATGGCGATAAATTTTCAGGTAGATGCCTCTGATTTACAATAAACTAAATATTAAACATCTTACTATTTAAACAAAGAAATACACTCATGGAGAACACATCCACCATGTCCACCAAAATAATAACAATTCTAGAAGTTATTTCATTCAAATCCTTAAAAAGCATTAACTTTAGAGAAGAATCAAACTGAAAACAAAATTTGAATAAATCCTACGTCATATGCTCCCTTGTCCAAATCAGCATGGAAACTTACAAAATGTTGTAAAATGATGCATTACAAAAACATTTCTAGTAACAATCAAATATTAATATCAATAAGCCTTTTGTAAGACAAAAAAAAGGCTACCTAATATGAAAGGCACTATTGGGTTTACTAGTTGGAGGTGTAGCTGGAGAAGGTGAAGGAGTTGCACCCACTGATGGTAATGGAAGACTTACCATCCCTGAAATATCAGGAGTTGGGACCAGAGTAGGTCCCAAGCTACAAATAGGTAAGTCCTAAATAAATGAAGTAGTAACAATAAGAAATATTGAAGGATTGGTGTTCATTCTCTCTAAGAATCTAAGATTGAAGGTTTTCTTCTTAAGTTAGACATTTCCAAAGCCTATGATCATGTGGACTGGGACTTCTTACTCAGAATCATGAGAGTGTTTGGTTTCAGCAATAGAGTCCTCCAGATGGTTAGTCAACTCATTTCTACTGCTTCTATATCCATTTTAGTGAACGAGTCTCCTTCACATTTCTTCAAGAATTCTAGAGGTTTAAGGCAAGGAGATCCCATTTTTCCTATTCTATTTACTATTATGGCAGAATGCCTTGGGAGGAACTTGAAAAAAATGATTGATCAGGGATCCTTGGTGGGATTGAGGCCTTCCTCCAGTAATTTGGTATGTTCCCATCAAAAATTTGTGGACGATACCATCTTGATGGGGAGATCTACCGTCACTGAAGCTAGGATTCTTTAAAAAATCCTGGATGATTATGAGAGGGCATCTGGTCAGATGGTTAAAATAGACAGAAAAGATCATTATTCTTCTTTAACACTCCAGAGCCAAGGCAGATTAAGATTGCTAGAATTTTTGGATGCAGAGTGGATTATTTACCATCTATTTATCTTGGGCTGCCTTTGGGCTTGAAGACTTCATATTCCTTTTGGAACTCTTTGGTTGATAGATTCAACAAAAAGCTTGCTGGATGGACAGCAACTCTTCTTAGTCAAGTTGGTAAGATTCAACTACTCAAAGCTACTCTTCAGAACCTTCCTATCTATGTGTTAATTATTTTTAATATCCCTTCCAAATATGCGGAGGCAATTGAAAAAATTCCAAAATGCTTTCTTTGGTCGGGTGTTGAAGAAAGAAATAAAATGCCTCTTATTAATTGGGATTTTATTTGTAGACCAAAACATTTGGGAGGACTGGGTCTTAGAAAGATTAGAACTATGAATAGAGCTCTCCTTGCTAATAAAATTTGGAGATTTTTCTCATCAAATGGAGAATGGAACAATATCTTAAAGATAAAATGCATGGAAAATATTGATTCTCTCAAGACTTTGCTTGATTCTCCCTTCCTACCCCATGGTTCGGTTTAACGGTTATCTAGAATGATATGATTAGAGGGAGAAATATTTTTTATTTGGGAGTTGGATGGAGCATCATAAATGGGAATTTTGCTAGGCTTTGGGAAGACAAATGGGTTATGAAGGAGCCCTTAATCTCCTATGACAATTTCAAAGGGTGGGCTAATACTTGCAAGGAAAATTATGGGATCTATGTTAAAGAATACTGCAGAAATGGGGGTTGGTTGAATTTGTGCCTGATCAGTTTAGAACTTACATTCATCCAATCCTCTTTGATGGCTGTTAGAATGGGATCAAACCAGCAAGATGATCTTTTAGTTTGGATGGCTAACCCTTCAGGAAACTACTTTGTTTCTTCGGCTTTCTCTTTGCTATCCCTTTCACTTGCCCCTCCTCCCATTTTGGCTAAAACTTGGATTAATCACCTGACCCCTAAGGTCAATATTTCATTTTGGATTCTTCTTCAGAATAAGGTGCTTATGATGGATAACCTCTGTAAGTGTGGCATCCAAATCCCGAATTGATGTTACCTGTGTAAGGGAGAAGCATAAACTACTAATCATATGTTCCTCCATTGTCCATATGCGAATTCTATTTGGGGAAGGTTTCTCTCTCTCTGGAACCTTTCATGGGCGTCTCCTGGCTTTATCAAGGACCAATTTATTCAGTGGAAATCTCCCTCCTTGAATGCTACTATCCACAAATTATGGTCGCTCACTTTCCCTTATATAGTATGGGGTGTCTGGAAGGAGTGAAATAATATAATCTTTAGTGATAAGGAAGTTCCAAAGAATATAGTGTTTGAAAAATTTTACAAGGTAATTGTGGAAAACCTCAAAATTTTCCCTTATCCAAAGAATTATATGGAGGATGTGGTATACACTAAATATGACCTCAAAATGGCTAAAGATTGGGAAATCAAAAGATATGTGACCAAGGCCTCAAGACCAACAAAAAAGAATTGCGAAGGTATCATTTGGTATCACCCTCCTAGGGGTTGGATAAAAACCAATTTTGATGGAGCAGCAAAGGGAAATATGAGGATGATAGGGAGTGGAGGTGTGATAAGGGATCATAATGGAATGTTCATTGTGGTGGTGGCTATCTCCTTGGGCATATAGACTAATAATTTAGCCGAAGCCATTGGAGCTTTCTAGGTTATTGACATGGATAATAGAATGAATTTAAAAAATATATGGATTGGGGGCAATTCCAAAAACATCATTGAATGTCTCCTTGGTAAGTCCCTCCTCCATGGACCTTTAAATGTTGGATAGATGAAGCTAGGGCTATTTTATCCAAATTCGACAATGTGAGAATATCCCATGTCTATAGGGAAGCAAATAGCGTGGCCGACTATTTTGCTAATGAGGGGACTAAACAAAATGGGCAAGTGACGTGGAAATTTTTTAGTGAGTTGGGAGTTGACATCAGAGCCTTAATAGACTATGATATCACTCATGGGAAAGTTGCCACATTTAATGATGATTAGAAAGAATAAAGCCATGTACTGCAACATCATTCATTTCTATAGTGAAACCATAATTATTTTGATAGATGGTAAGGGCTGACACATTTTGTGGGTGCTTTGGGTCTGTTGTAGGCTCTCTGGTCTATGCATTCATTGTGTTAGCTACCATAACAAGAGTATAGCGGCTATGGGAGGAAGAAAAAATAGGGTTGAGATGACTGGCTGTGCAAAGCATAAGAAAAACTTAAAGGTTTGGATGAAAATTGAGCGGGGTGGGTTGTAGCCTTTTATTGATAAGCTCCATGGTCCTAACCCTAAGATAATTGAGTATTTTTCTAAACATTGGAAGAATGGTGAAATTATTCTCTCAGGGAGGAAGGCTAAGGTGGATGAGACTCTTATTGGGGAAATCACAGGTCTCTTGATGGAGGGGGTGAAGTTCTATCGAGATATAAAGTTTTCGGATGAAGCTGTTATCATTTTTCCCATAACTGATGAGGAAAGAAAGGAGCTTGTCAAAATCTCTAACAATTATTTCGATGCTAGGATGATCAAGAAGATTTGGAGGGAGGTGCTCAAAATTATTATGGAGTACATTATGCTAGATGAAAGATTTACTAGAGTCTGTGGTTATCATTTTTCCCTACTCAATCATTTTCGACATAAGGTTAGGGTCTCCTTTCCTCATTAATTTATTTGTTCCTTAAATAATAGTATTGAGGAACATAGAAAAAACCCTAAGAAGAATTTGGTCCTACATTTTGGCCTAATTCGACTTATCCATGAGCATTTTAAAAAATATGTTGGCCTTGTCTAACCCTTTATCGACCTCGGCCTCAAAAGGATATGACATTGATTATAGTATGTCTGAGGGAAAAGATGACTCGGACACTGAGTGGACTGAGGATGACACTCCCCCCTAATAAGAAAAATGAGAAAACCCTTCAGGGAAAGCCCTTGAACAAAAAAGATTTCCCTGTGAATACTCCCATGGGTAATTCTCAGGTGGAGAATGTCAAGATGAAGGAGCCCCCCATGAATAAGTTGGTTTCTTATTCTGGGGATTCTCTAGATGATAACTCTGCTGCTGCCAAAGCCACTGAGGACTCTTATACCTCTTATCCTGCCACTAACAAAGAGAACAGACCCAAATTCTCTTGTGACCTCAATCCTGATGACCAATACTTCAAGCCGAACTGGGAATTTCTAGATGATATAATGGCTATTGCCAGAAATGGTGTTGTTGAATACTTTAGAATCATGAAGTGGATCTTTAATGAGATAAAGGACCTCAATTTAAAAAACAGGGCGATCACTAGCAAGCTGGATGTGATGGAACGTAAAGTGGCTTCCCAGAATTTTGTTGAGGTTTTATGGACTATGGAAGAGAATATGGAGATGGCTAATTGCTTTCAAAGAACTGTTGAGCTCACAAACAAGATGAAGAAGGAAAACTTGAAAAAGGTAAAGCACCTAGAAAAGGAAATTGGCAAGATCAGGGATACTATGAAAATCATCATGGAGCATAACCATAGAATTTTGAAATATAATGCTATAGTGCTATGCGCAATGGTGGGAAAATGGAAAATACCCAACAGGGGTTGCTGATTGTGGATCTGGAAGCTGATAAGAATAAAAGTAAGAAGGAGGATTTTGGTCCTTTGAAGAGGACTAAAGCCAACTTGAAGAGAAATGTAGAATCTTTGCCTTTGGAGATTTAAGACCTAAAGAAGGTGACCTAGGATACGTGAAACCTTGAAGCTAAGGTTGTTGAGACTTTAAAGTCTCTTGGTTAGCTTTGGTTGTGCTTTTTGTTGGTTTGTTATTGTCTTTTTGTTGGCTCTTGGTTGGTGGCTGCTGTCCTTTTTTTTTTCCTATTTCGCAGCTTTCCTTTCTTTGGGTTCTTTAATGGTTTATTTTTATCTTGCTTGTAAACTCTGTGGTTTCGGGTCCCTATAAAACTAGTTTTTTCCTCTATCAAAAACATTGATTGTTTTCTATTTGAGGATGAAGACAAGTGTTACCTACTATCACATACACCATCACATATCATTGAAAGGACAAAAAAATATAATGTTCAAGGTAAGTGATTGAAGTGATGATAAATTCCAAAGAAATACCCACTAATTTATATATATAATAAAGAAATCCGAACTAAAATTACAATTAAAGTGGTAGAGAACACCAAAAAAAACTTGGTTTAGAAAAAAACAATAGTGGAAGAAGTCTACAAGTATGGCTCACACAAGCAGTTGAGAACCAATGAAACAAAAGACAACTTCTACAAAGCACATATCAAAGTACTTCATGATGAAACAAATCTGTATCAAAATATAACATTAGCACCAAGGTGCATCAAGTGCATAGAGCATATAGTAGTAGGCAAGCAAAAATGGCATACGACAAATTCACCGCCAGCAATTTACTGACAAAAAATTCACGGCCATAAATTCACCATGGGAAAATTCACCACCAACAATTCACCATGGGAAAATTCACCATCATGACAAATTCACCGCCAAGTAAAATTCACCACCAAGTAATATATTGTTGGCGGTGAATTGTTGGCAGGGAATTTTACTTGGCGGTGAATTTGTCATGGCGATGAATTTTCTCACGGTGAATTTTTGGCGATGAATTTTCCCTTTGGATGAATTGCTAGTGGTGAATTTTACTAGAGCCAGCAAAAATACACCAAAAAGAAGGTCTGCACACTTCAGGTTACCAACAATTTAGTTTTTCACCCTATTTGTCATCTTTTCTCTGATCCAAATCCTTCATGAAATTCTGAATTTTTTTTTCAAAGGTGTTAACCCTCAAATCAACACATTCTCTTAGCTATTGGTCTAGATATGAAATCCAAAAGAGCGTCTATTGACTTATGTTTAAAAGAGTTTGTTGTTTTGAGATATACTCAAACTGCTATTTGTATGAATTTTTTCACTGGCAACCATTCATGTAAGCATTCTAGTAGGCTTCCATTGCCTGTAACTATGGAGTAAGTTCTGGATTCTCTACACCATGTTCATGAAAAATTAGTTCATGAATTTTCTTCTAGAGGGCTTGTCATAGTCCGCATGGGATTTCTTAGGTTTATCATTCCAAAATTTTAGACATGTTGTAGTGCACAATAAGGAAATAGAGGATGACGTGAATGGTAATGTGACAATGATTGCATGTTTAGGCCTTTTCTCATCATATATTTAAAATTTCAAATGAAAATAGAAAAAGCTTGATTACTTTCATACTTCAATCAATGAACACTAAACATTGAATCTCAAATTTGTTGTAATATATGAATGTCTAAACTTGAATCCTAATGCCATGTACAACCAAACTTGTAATTTATATTGTGACCATCCCCAAACAATGGCCTACCAGATGATAACCCTCAATATTTGTCCCACCATACCCATCCCAGAAACCCCATTAAACATAAAAAATCACCCTAAATGCTACATAGCATTCAAAGTCTTTAGAATGACTCCCTAAAGAAGACACCCTTTAAAATCCAGTTTTCTTCGTGCTATAGAAAATGAATAGTTTTTGCTTTATGATTTTAGATATCCCTGTAAATAGTTTGATGTCTATGTTTGAACTTTGAAGAAATTTTTCTCATGGAGACAATTATTTCACAATTAATCACAAATTTGTAACTTTTTATTATCAACATTTTTTTTCAAAAATCAAAGATTTTCAATATTTTTAGAAAATGAAAAAAAAAAAAAAATAACAACTAATCACAATATTAAGTTCAAGTAGATATTATTTGCAATTTAGGATGGAGAGTTATCTCAATTGTATTCATTCTGAGAGGCATCAAACATTTTGAATATTGGCAGCTGCTCACAAAATATTCATCACACTCCACAAGACCTAATGCTTGGATGATTATAGCTATGGTGCTTAGGATGAGCTTGGCAGAGGAAATAAATTATTTTTTGTGTTATTGTTCCATTATTATCATTATAGTAATTTTATTATTATTATTATATTATTTTTATATTATAATAATATTTTTGATAAGATAAGCAACATTTACAGGGTGTTGTACCCTTCACACAGAAAGCCCAAAGGGCCAAAGGAAAGCATAGTTCAAATAGAACTTGAACTAGAAGAAAAAAAAGACAACTAATTGATAGTTGTTGAACAACCAATAAACTAGACAACCCCTGAAACATAGGGGTCCAAACTAAGTCCCCTAACCCGAGGCTGCAAAGAGGCAACAAAATTGGGGAGACCCTTCTTCTTTTGCAGCACAACTGACCAAGAAGGCTTAGAATCAATAACCAACGAGCAAGGCGAGGGGAGAGGATCCACAAGAGCCACCTTGGGAGAGGAGCCACCACACAGTGAGGGAGCCAACAGTGAAGCAACAGAGATAGGAGGTAAGGAAGGTCCAATAGGGTCGATGAACGAAGGATGAACAGGTTCTCATAGAACCTGTTCATCCGAAGGTTCTGACAAAATAGAGACGATCAACAGAGCATCAGCAGAATGAGCCAATAGTGGCTCCACATAAGGGATAGCCGAAAGAGGAGAAAAAACATGTTCCTGAGAAGACACGATAGGGTCAACCTCTACAGAAGAAACTCCCAAAGGAGGAGAACCCACTATGAGATGGTCCGAGAGAGCATCCTTCCACCAATTCATAGTGCCCTTGCGATGGGTTAGAGGGCATGCAGAGGTCAAGTGACCCACCATAAAGCATCTCTTACACTGAAAGGGGAGATCCTCATAGTCCAAGAGCTACTTCCAAGGTTTGTCCTCCACCAGTAAGACTACATCACCATGGAGATGTTTGGAGATGTCCAAATCAACTAACAATCAAGCTACAATAGTATGTCCAAGCTCCCTAGTCATAGAGTCCACCATTAAGAAGTGTCCAATGGTGTTTCCAATAGCTTCATAACATGATTCCTCCCAAAAATGGAGGGGGAGATTCAACAGAAAAACCCAGACTGGTCTAGTGTTCAACGACTCCGTAAGAGGATTGAAAGAACAAGACCAAGGCCTCATGGATAGAGAATGAATACCCCACATCCATCCCCTATCCAACACACAATTTCGCTCCACGGAGGAGGCAAAGGTAGGAATAAAGAAACCCCTAGTGCTAGGGTAGAGCTTGATCTCCCTAGAAACCAATGGCTTCTAGGAGATAGACACCTAGTTATCAAGATCGGGGAGGGAAGGCCACAAGCCATTAAACTTGCAAACCACACCCTCCTTCAAATAATAATCCTCATTTTCAACTACTTCAGAACCACAGACCACAACAGGGGAATCCTAGGCACAAGGTAGAGGCTGACAAGCCTGAGCAAGAGGCCGAGCACCCACCTTAGTAGCCTCAGAGAAGTAAATTCCATGGCCCAAAGAACCCCCAACAATTGAAACAAGATGTGGGACATCCATCCATGATGCAACACCAAGAACAAAGCCCACAAAAGCAGCTTCATTCGGAATAGAAGCCTCGCCATCACACTCTGCCAGGATCTCATAGGTCTCAACAAACCCAAAGCCCATCGCAACCAGAGAATTAACAAGATCAAGAGACACAACATCCATAGGAGGCTAATGCCCAAAGCGTCCTAAGTTGTTCTTCCTGCACATGTTCAACGGGGAGGCCCCAATACGAGGAACACAACACCCAACAGGAGGCCTCCCGCAGGCCACCCTAGCAGCCCATGACCCCCTAAACAGTACCCAAAAATTCACGTTGATTCCCAAACATGATATCCCCACACTCTCGACCACCTCCAAAAGCCACTAGATCTACACCAGGAACCTGCACGCTGTCACCATTCAAAAAAAAATTATGCCGATTGGCTCCCGCCCAGCATTGCGTCCATCATTTTTGTGGTTCTAGTGTGTGATGAAGAATATGAAGATATTATAATAATGTTATATTAAAATGATTGTTATATTTTTGTTATATTTATTATTATCAAGAATTTTTTGTTAATATTAATATTATAGTATTCTTATTCTTACTTGATTATTATTATGATTATAATATACATACATATTAAATTATTATATTTTTTGATGATGCTTATTTAATATTTTTATGTTTGAGCTAAACATATGAATTATTTGAACAATAATTTTTTTAATGGAAAAATAAATAAATTTATTATAAATATAAATAAAAAATTACAAAATTAATTTAACGTATGAATGTTAATTTTATATAATATATATTAAAAATAATCTGATAATATATTAAACAATTGAAAAAATAATATATTACATTATTAAAAATTTAAATATAATATTATAATATTATTATCTAATATGTAAAATATATATTAGATGTTATATATGTCAAATATTATATAATATAAGAAAATAAAAAACTGGCGCAACAAAGGTGAATTGGGTGAAAATTTGTCAGAAGAAGAAAGGAGGTGGGCGAAGTTGATGATGGGAAACCCGTCGAGCTGGAAAGCTCCTACATAATTCATGAAAGGATAGTCTTAATCGATCTGACTCTGGATGTTCGTATGCTGGGGGATTTGGCTTTGATTTTCCAAGTCATTGGTCCAAAATTCAACCTGAAAGCCCTTAGGGCTTGGCTCGGTAAAAATTGGAAGTGAATGTCAATAGTCAAATTCCTTCCATGAGGCTTTTTCATTGCAATTTTCACTTCTTCTGAGGACAAGAATGTTGTGGCACATGGTGGGTTATGGAAGATGGATGGATGGCCATTATACATGGAGCTTTGGCGACTAAATTTTGACCCTCTAACCACTGATCCATATGGGAAACTAGTATGGATCCACTTATACAATTTTTCGCTCGAGTACTGGGTCAAAGAATGCCTAAAGAAAATAGGTCGCATACTTGGAACCCTAATGGCGGTTGACTTCAAAATTATAGATGGTGACTCTTATCTGTATGCTAGGATGCAGATTGCGGCAGTTTCCAAGGTCCCAAAGGAAATTCAGATAAACATAGGTGGGAATCTTAGACTAGTGTCGGTGGAGGTCGAAGAGGAAAAAGCCTTTTGTCTTCGTCATGAAAGTAGGATGCACATGGAGACCAATTGCAACAAATACCAGAAAAGGAAGGAGGTCTGGCACCCAAAATCTCAGTTGGCTTCGAATTTACTCACCTATCTTGGCTTCGATGCGTCAACTGGTTTTGGATTGTCGCCAAGTTCGGGGATGATGGGGAATATATCCCTGCTTGAGCCCATAGTGATGGAGGGTGTGACTTCAAATTCGGTGGATTCATCACCAAAGACTACCTCTCCTCAATGCTGCGATGATAATCAAAATGTGAATGATACCTTGGTGGCTGTGAATGTCTCTTGTTCTCCTCCATTGGCCTTGGGTATGGCTACTGAGGCAGCACCTGCCTTCGGGCCTTCCCAAAGTGTTTTGGGACAAGCGAGTGTTTTGAACTCAATTTCAAGTGCTAAATCCTCGGATGAGGATGACTTGGACATAATCAAACCTAGGCATATCGATCAAACTACTGCTAAAGGGGTTGGAAAGATCAAAAAAGGAAAAGGGAAAAAGTCCCTTAAGCAGAAGAGGGAGGAGGTGACAAAGGAATTGGGCCTTAAGAGTGTCATGGAGTTTTTGATATCCAAGGGAGAAAAGGTCTCCCTTGGAGGACAATGAAAATACTCACATGGAATTTCAGGGGCTTAAACATCCCTGACAAAAAGTGCTTACTTAAGCATCATTTATAAAGACGTACAATTGATTTAGTCTTGTTACAAGAAACCAAAGTGTGCTCTGCAGATGATGATAAATTTTGTAACTATAGTAGGTGGTGGTCTAGTTTTTTTAGTGATGATATAGGTTTGGCTGGTGGCTTGGGGATTCTCTAGTCCCCAGACAAAATTGGTTACAGGTTCGTGGATTCCAGGTAGGGTTGGATCCTGTGCTCAATTAAGAATTGGTAGTCAAATATAAGCTTCTCAATATTCAATGTCCATGGCCCTACAAAGCCTGAAGAAAAAATTTCAGTATGGAACAACATTGTGGAGGTGGCCCTCTCCCTCAGGGATAAGAAGTTGATTCTTAGAGGCGATTTCAATGCAATACTGGATTTAAAGGATAAGAGTGGGGTCTTGAATAAGGAAAATCATTCCATGAAGGTCTTTAGGTCTTTCATTGTCACTTTGTCAATGGTGGACTATATCCCAAAAAATGGTTCTTACACATGGACTAACAGGTGCATGGGATTTACAAAAATCTCGGAGTGGCTTGATCGTTTCTGTATTGGGGAAGGGTGGTTTCAGGAGGAGTTTTGTTGTGAGGCTTCCATCGTGCCCATTGCTGTATCAGATCATTTTTCAGTGCAACTAATGATTGGCATGAGTGAAAAGTTGACAAAGAGATACTTTAAGTTTGAATCGATGTGATGGAGTGACCAAGATATAATAAAAAATCTAGAACAGTGGTGGAAGGAGGGTTTGAAGCTCTCTGGGATAGTCAGCTACTACTTCTCCAAAAAGTTCTCAAATTTAAAAAATAGAACCATTTTTAGCGACATCTTTAAAGAAAAGGAGAAGGTTGAGATGGAGTTGGAAGCTCTAAATGAATATGCTATTTCCCATGGCATGTCATAGGTGGAATATCAAACAAAGAAAGATCTCAAAGAAAAGCATGTGGAGATGCTTGCTAAGGAGGAGTTTTTTTGGAGAGCTAATGCCCGCAAAACTTGGCTAAAGGTCAGGGATCGCAACACCAGTTTCTTCTGCAATTCAGTAAGAACGAAGAGAGGGAAAAATTGAATTGAAATCATCTTGAATAACAGTGGTTTTGTTGTCTCTAATAGTGACGATATTGAAAGCGAAGCTATCCGCTACTTCCAATTTCTTACGAATGGAAGCCTAAACGAATCAGGTGATCACCCCTCCTTTTTGTCTTGCATACTGTGACTAATTAATGAAGAAGATAATGATATGATGTGCTCGCCATTCACTCTGGAAGAAGTCAAAATTGGAGTGTTTAGGTTACACCCTGATAAGGCCCCGAGGGTGAATGGGCTGACTGCTAGTTTTTTTCAAAAATGCTGGCATTTTCTAGGAAATGACCTACTGAGCTTGCTAGAGGACTTTAGGTTAAACCATAAATTTGTAAGAGACCTGAACAATACTTTAATTACTCTAATTCCGAAGAAAAGAAAGTGTAAGAATTTTTTTGATTACCGGCCAATTGCCTTATGCAATTCAATCTATAAAATATTGGCCAAAGTTTTAGCAAATAGGTTGAAAAATGTTTTGGGGAAACTCATCTCTGCAGAACATAGTGGTTTTACCCCTAGAAGGGAAATTATAGACAACATGATAACATCAACTGAAACTATTCACATAATTTCATCAGAGAGGCTCAAGAGTATGATAATCAAGTTGGATGTTAGCAAAGCATATGATCGAGTTCACTAGGGTTTCGTCCTTGATGTTCTTTCCCATTTTAGTTTCTCCTGTCAATGGATGAAAGAGATTCATTTTTGTATTTCAACTCCCAAATACTCTATGATTGTTAATGGTCCAGTTTGTGGTTTCTTCGAAGCAACTAACAGGCTTCGATAGGGAGACCCTCTTTCTTCTTTTCTTTTTGTCATTATAGCGAAAGCAATGGGGAGGAATTTTTGTGCATTGAGAGAGGCAAAATTTTGGAAGGGTGTTGTCATCGCTGAGGACTTCGATCCAATCACCCACTCCTAATTCATCGAAAACACTATGCTGTTCGGGGAGGCATCAGTCAAGGAGGCTGAGAAAATAACGTCAATATTGGTAAAGTACATCCAGGCTTCAGGGCAAGTCCTCAATAAAGAAAAGTCAGAAATTTAATTCTTCAATACAAAAGGAGCACTAAATCGGAGGATAACTGACATCTTTGGCTTTAAGGAGGCCACTCTTCCTTAAAAACACCTTGGTGTCTTGCTTTTTCATGTTGCCATCAAATCTAAGCAGTGGACTGGTACTGTGGAAAAATGCAGATTGAAATCAAAGGCATGGAAGTGTAATGGCTTTCACTTGCTAGTCGAATAATCGTGATAAAATCAGTTTTAGTAGCTTTTCTGATCTTCACTATGTCTTGCATTGGGATGACATGTAAAGCTGTTGGCGACATTGAGTGTTTTATGAAAACAATTCTTTGGGAAGGTGCTAGGGATTCAAGATGAATTCCTCTATTAAACTAGAACATGACATGCCAAATCAAGGAGGAGGGTAGTGCCGGTTTGAGAAGAATGGAGCTACAAAATTACGCCCTCGGTGCAAAATTGTGTTGGAAATTGTATAGGCATCCAGAAAGCCAATGGTGTAAGATTGTAAGGAAAAAGTGTTTGGATTACGAGGCTCCAGATCAGATCCTAACCTAGGCTGACTCTAATGGTGGGTCGACTGTATGGAAGTTTCTTTGGAGTTGCAAAGACATAATCACAGACCATTTAACATGGAGGGTTGGTAATGGTCGTTATGCGGATTTTTGGCACGATCCATTGAACGGATTTGTGACTATTGTGAATACTTTTGGGGACCTTGATTGGCTCGGGGCTGTTATCTATATCATTGGTCGAAAGGTGGCAGACTACTTTGCGGCTGGAAGCTATGGTTGGGCTTCCCTCACGGATTGGGTGAAAAGAGTGGAACACATTATTCTGGCACCGGATAAGGCGATTCTAATAGAAGTTTTGAGCTCGCGAAAGGTGATTTTGACCTTAGTGGAGGATGAGATTATATGGGCTGTTGCAAAATCTGATGAGTATTCTTTAAAACTGGGATACAAAATTCAATGTGCTAAAATGGAGGACAAGGATTGGCCGAGTAAAGTATGTTGGGCATCATGTGTCCTTCCAAAGGCAGACGCCTTTCTTTGGACTACATTGTACAAACACATTTTAACTAGTGAAAGATTACATTCAATTGGAATTCTTGGGCCTAGTAGATGTCCATTATGTTGCAATAGCGAGGAGACCTTTGATCACCTCCTTCTCAACTGCCAATTTGCAACACAGTGTTGGGATTGGTTGTTGCATTCGGTAGATTCGTCTATTGCGAGACAAAATGATTTGAAAGAATTTGTCTGCAGCTGGCCTAGGGGCTTTCAAAAGAGTGTGTGGGCGGATGCTTGACTTGTTGCGCCCTCAATGGTTATCTGGCAGTTGTGGAAAGAACAAAATAGGAGGATATTTTGTAATGCTGAACTCCTAGCTGAACAAGCCATAGGAAAGATTGAAGTTGGGCTATGTGAACTTTTAAATTCAAAGTGGGGTAGGCCTAAGGGCACCATTTTCACTAGTTGCCTGACAAAAAGCTTCAAAAAACCTGGTTGAGCTTGAAACCCCCCAACCTGGATCTTGTGACCCCAAAGGCTCGACGCGTTGATGCTAGATGGGTGCCCCTTGATACTGGTGGATTTAAACTCAACTTCGATGGGGCTTCGAAGGGAAATCCAGGGGTCTCTGGGATTGGGTGCATTATCCGTGATTGTCATGGGACCTGTGTTGGTGCGTTGGCTAAAAACATTGGGTTTTCTACAAACAACGAAGCTGAGCTCAAAGCATTGGTGTGGGGGGTGGATCTTTGCTTGGTAAAAGGTTTGAAATCAGTGATAATCGAAGGGGATTCCCAACTGAGCATCAATGCGGTTGGAAGATCGTTTGTACATAATTGGAAGCTTACAGGCCTCGTGGAATGGTCTATAGACAGTCTAGAAAGATTGGATTCTTATTCAATGTCTCGTACTTATCAAGAAGTGAATAAAGTGACGAATCACCTAGCAAATCTAGGCACATCCATGGAGCAACCTGGTGATATAAAGTTTTTTAAGGATAAGTCAATAATCGGGTAATTTGTTGCTTTGATCGATAAAGATCGGAACAGTTAACACTGGCTTCACCCTTGTTCCCTTTGAAGACTCTGTTGGTGATGCTTTCTTGTTCTCTTTGGATGGATTGGCGCTGTTATGAGTCTGTTCCTCTATGGTTGGGGCCACATAACACTACTAGAATTTGGAGGCATGGATGGGATTGGTACTCTATCCCATGTATGCAGAGCTTGTATCAAAACTATAGGAAAGTTAAAGTGTGACCGAGCTTGGACGCTGATCAGGATGGGGGTGGAGATGAACGTTTACATCATTTTGTTCTTGACCCTTGGTGGGGCTAATTCAGACTTGATGGAGGGAACTTGGTTGCCAGGCGTGTGGGCTGAGAAATCCACACTGAAATCCATTTTTCTGAATGTATTGATGGGAGCTACCCCTTTGGTAGTACTTACCAAATAAATATATATATATATTATAACATTAATATTATTATTTAATATATTAAATTATATATTAGATGTTATATATGTTACATATTTAATATATGTTATACTATTATAATATGATGTTCAATTTAATATATTACATGTTAATTTAATATATAATCTTGTATAATATATTAAAAATAATTTAATAATATAAATAAAAATATATTAAATTATATATTAGATGTTATTTATTATATAGTATATATATTTTAATTTGTTATTAGATTTTTATGAATAATTAAAAAATCCAGCGATGTTTATATGAATAGAAGCTAGCAATAATGAAAAGTATGTTGTGCATAACTGAGCTGGTAGTAAATAGAAATCTGTGAGAAATCCGTAAAAGGATGAGGATGAGAAATCGACCTACAGTAACTGAAGTTTTAAGTATTACATGAATGGAATAAATTTTCTGTCCTGGGACCTATACTATGCTAGACTCGCATTGGTCATATACAAGAAGAAAAATATGGTACAAAAATGTGGAACCGGGCATAATTGATGTAGAGAACATTGCTAGCAGATTACACATATTTGCATAGATCATGGATTTGATGACAGATACACATTGTTTATGTCAGAACATGGATTCTCAGGCAAACAGCTGGGACTTGTATGAACAATAGTTTTACACTGAATGAAATTAAAAGGAAAATGGCGGTGCCTCCTTATTGTCTATAGGAAAATATGAACAAAGTAATCTGTTCTATGATATACTCATTTAACTACGTAGATAATTGATTTTGTGTTACCCCAGTCTGGAACCTTAACAAAAACATTCAGAGAACAGATCTAAGGATTTAGGAAATACTTATAAAAAATTAATTTAAAAAACAGATCAAAATAATGTATTTTTCAAATAATTTATAAAGATTATGGAACTGTTGTTTATGGATTAGATTGTGTGAGAGCTTTTACAGAAATTTTTAGATCCATGATCAATTATTAAGATAATAAAGAATCAAAGAAAGACAATTTTGAATTTTTTTATCTTCTTTAATTATCTATTATCATGATGATAGATCATAAAATGTGATCCAAAATATTGTTACAAAAACTCTTACACAGTTTAATAAAAAACAGCAACCATAAACAGATCAAAATACCCATATAAAGCATTGAATGCAGGTGAAACTCAGTATCCAGGCTTCCTTTCACAGTCCACTTATTCTATGTATATCGTTCAATCTTCGAACTATCATTAAGAAATAAATTTACTGTGATACCTTTTATCAATTTCCCTGAATCCATTCACAGGCTTCCTCACCTCTTCATGGCTTCCCAACGGGACATACATTCACTGTACTGATGGAATAGCCTAACCTTTGGAATAGCCTAACCTTAGTCAGTATTTATAATTTCATAGCATGTAACTCAATTGAAAGATGGAGTCATGTCACAGTCTGTGTGGGTGGACGTTCTTTTCGCTTTTGTTTGGTGCCATGGCCAACATGTTTACTTTGTTTTTATCTCTACCAAATTAGGAAGAGTTTAAACAGCCAGTCTACCCCATTATTCTTGACCTTTCACGTTTTTCTTATTGATTGGATTAGTTGGGGTTGATGGTGTGTTCCAAACTTTGGAAACTTGGTATAACATTATGGGTCTTTTGAAGTAAATTTTGTTAGATTTGAAATTTGGAGATAAAACGTTTCCATGGGAATTTTAGATTTATTATACTTTTTCTAAGTATTTGGGAGATAGTTTGACTAAAAGATAATGTGAGCACTTATATTAGTGAGTATTCACTCAGCAGATGTATTGGGAAATATGTTTAATACTTATGAAAATTTTATAAATTTCATATATATTAATAATATTATTTCAAAATTAATAAATTTGATTTTTTAAAGATGATTTGGTAATGTGGTTTTTAGTTATTTTATTTTAAAATAATATTAATGATTAATATTTTTTCAAACTTTAAGTGTATATAATTGTAAGGATGAAACTTGTACATTCATATCAACTTTCATTTATTTTGAGGTTTATGTTGATGAATCTATTTAATGAAATTATGTATTGATGAGTGACATATTTTGTACTAGGTTTAGCTCATGCCTCTATCTATATTCATCTATTTTCACTCTCATTTGCATCTATTCCCATATATAAAATCTTATCTCATCCCTCTTTATGCTTGGACATCGTTAAATACCTAACACAACAATATATTTTATTACACAAATTATTCTCTTTTCCTTTTGCATGCAAGGATTTGACCTTCCCTTATTCATACTCACATATATGCACTCAACACTTTGGTTGAACACTATTCCCTCAACCTGTTGTTCTCTCTCTTTTCTTACTAACAACATTACATCTCAATTGTAGCTTCACTTCCTTATCATATTACCTGGTTGGTCTCATGTGTGGTCTTACTTTTTATTTTCCTCAATTCCTAGTTAGCCCCACCAAGCTATTCACCTTCATTCCATACCATCTAGTTAGTCTCACAAATGGTCTCCTATCATTTCTATCCTAAATTCATGGCCCCTTCTCCTCATTATCTCTTCTACATAGTACAATATGAGTGTCTTTTTCTCACCAAAACCCTTGTTTGAACTTCATTTCCTAAAAATTCTCCTTCATTTCTAGACATGTGTCTTACTCTCATCCTTTGTTGGCTACTCACATGTGTACTTGTGCTTTTCTCCTCTATATCAAAACCTTCTCCACCATTTAGATTAATGACCTACAATCATGACCTCCCCTCTTCTCTTTGTTGAGAACTACCCACCTTATCCACTACTTCTCACTAAACTCCCACACACTTCTTCCAAAACCTTCTTCTCTACATGCCTCTTCTTGGGATCCCACCTAAATTCTTGGCTGCTCAAACTTTCCCTCTACCATCCACTTCTTTTGTTCCACACTTATTGATTGCATGCTTAAATCTCCCTTGAATTTGACATGGTAATTCTCCTACACGTAGATGCCTTCCATTAATGTTGTTTAGGTACTTCAAGCCTTCAAACAACTCCTTCTCACTCCTAACTACTTGAAACTTCTATGCATGATCAATGCATGATAATTCTCCGTTCAATAATAACATGTTGGTTTTTTTTAAAACCTTATAATTTCAATTTGCATGTTGCATTATTTTTTTATAATATCATTTCTCTAATCATGTATGATAGATCTACAATCTAAAAATAAATAAAAAACTTTTGTTCATTATTTTTATAAATGAAGAACCAATTCAATTATTGAGAATAATACAATCCTCTCTTTCTATCTATGTTGATCATTTAGTTTTAGGTAGTTTTTTTAATTGAAATTAATTTCTTACAACTCTCTATATTTTGTTGTCCAGTATAGTGTTAGAGCTTTAAATCTTTATCTTTATCTTTATCCTACATATTAGAATGCTTTGAATGCCTTGACATCAAATCAATGAACTCAATTGAAAGAAGATAGAAAGAAGGATAACTGAGTTCTATTCACCATCCAATCTACATTGGAAATTTCAATTTTCCCCTATATTGTTGTCATGAAAAATAAAAGGATGCATGAGAGTCTTTGCAAATTGCATAATAAAATAAGATGAGCCCATTAAATAATTTATTACAAGGACTTGAGGTATCATGAACCATCTTAGACCTCAAGAGGAAGTTGTCAAAAAAATATTTATACAAAAAATTATGTGATATCTTCTTCCTAAATTTGATCCAATGGTGATAGAGATTTATGAATGTAAATATCTAACCACATTCAAAGTGGAAGAATTGGTAGATTATTTTCAATATCATGAGGAGCATATGAAATGTTCTACAAAGATCTTGGTGCAAGCTTTCCATTCTACTATAAGAATTAAAGAAAAATATACAACCCCTCCTTCTCACACAAATAAATATCAAGATGAGTCTTCCACTAATAAAGGATGTGTTAGAGGAAGAGGGAGACAAAATAATAGAGGAGGAAGATGTTTCGTAGATCACAAAAGCATCTAGTGTAGATCTTGTGAATGGTATGGAAACTTTGAATATAAATGTAGAAATAATAAATATTACTTGAATAAGTCAAGAATCAACTATATTAAAGAGTATTCTGAAGATGCAAAACACCCCACATTATTCACATATAGTGGCTAATCAAAACATGATAGGTAAAGTTGGACTCTTTATCAAATTAGACGATTATGTGATAACTCAAGTTAAAATTTGTGATGCTAAAAAATATGATGTAATGGTAAAAGGTGTCCTTGCAGTGAAGGCTAAGCAAGAAGAAACTAATTATATTCATTATACTTTACATGTGCCAAAACAACAATTTTAAGTATTGGGTAGCTTGTAGTAAAAATATATAAAGTTGTGTTTGAAGATAAATGCTGCAAAATATTTGATAAATCAACTAATTATCATCTTGAAGTAAAGGATTGTATGACAAAAAATAGATTATTTCCTCTCACATTGGTTTCCACTAAGATGCACACAATTAAAGAAATCATACATGATTTTTGGTTTCGACATCGACATTATGGTCATCTAATTTTTTTAAGGATTAAGTTTTCTTCACAAAAAGGATATGGTGAGAGGACTTCCTCCAATTCAGGCCAACAAAGAAGTGTATTTAGGGTGTGCACTTTTCAAGCAACATCAAGATATTTTTTTGATGAAAAATCATGGAAGGAAAAATATCCTCTAGGCTTGTGTATGTTGACATATATGGTGATATACAAGAGGAATCTTTGGGTAAAAATATTTATCATTTTACTTTTATTTATGATTTATCTCACCACATATGGGTTTACTTTCTCAATTAGAAATATGGAGCTTTGGAATGCTTCAATAATTTTAAGGTTATAGCTAAAAATAAAAGTGGGTATTATCTCAAAATATCTAGAATAGATAGAAGGAGACAATTCATTTCCAAAGAGTCTTTTAATTTTTGTAACAATAATAACATCAAGGGAAAAATTACTATAGGTTATACCCCAAGCAACAAAATGGTATTGCAAAAAGATAGAACAATACTATTATGGAAATAGCATGAAGTACATGTTGTATTAAAAAATATTCTAAATTTTTATTGGGGAGTAGTGGAACCAATAGTATACATTATGAATCAAAGGCCTCACTATTAAATTTATTGATGCAAGAATGCACATGCAACCATGAATATAAATAGGTTTTTAGAATCCTTGATTAGTTCCTCTAATATTAATTATGCATGTTCATCCCTAAGGAAACACTAGCATGACCCCATGAGAGAACATTTTTATTTGAGTTCACTTAATATATGGACTAGTTTGTATTATTGAATCATGCAAGTGATTGAGAACTAATAACTAATAATAAACTAAAAAAGATAAATAGACATACTCTAGTGAAGATATTGATCCCTTAACTAAATTAAATGGTGCCTATTCAATAAGGGAATAGAGAAAAATATGCAAGAAAGAAGGATATGATTATGGGGCTAGAGATATGTATTTACATAAATATTAATATTAAGAAACATTACACATTCAAAAATACTTAAAAATTTATCTCCAATCAAGAATTCCCACATGCATTAAGAGAAATATTGATGTAAAATATTTACAACATTTTACATCTTATTCAAGATAACTATCCCTTAAGAAAACATATTAGTAAATGTGACATAAGAGAATTTTTAGTGCAAGGGCCCCTATGAAATATTTACAAACCATGGATACATCTAACCATGTAACTGCTCAAATAGACAATGCCTTTCTACAATTCATATAGACAATATACTTCCCTTACAATGCTACAACATACATGGATTGATCCTATAGAACATGTTCAAGATCCAAGTTTAGAAATTAACTCAACGGCTAATATTTTCCCACATTATAGGTATTTGTATATGGAATTTTAGTATATATTCTTCCTCTTAGGTGTGTATGCATGTGGTAAATCAAATCACATCTACCCACACTTACACATTTAGCATGGCAACCACAAATTCCTTCAATAAAGACCAACGTGAAAAGGGGAAAACCTTCCATAGTTAAAAAATACTCTAGAATAACCCTACACACAATTCCAAATTAATAGAATGGTCCCATACGATACCAATATTCAACCATTCCACTAAGGATAATAGGAAGACACCTACAAATATCAATCCTCGCTTGCTAAAAAAAATAAAATATTAGGAAAGTCATCTCTTTGTGTTCTTTGATACCGCCTAATATAGGCCAAATCCAACCAAATCATGGCTCACCTAAGAACCCCACTTCTAGCTATGCAAAATAAAACCAATGTTCTTACCTTTATTTTTAGGTCAACCTATAACTAACAACATATAGTATAATGCTACCACACAACCTATATAAATTAAGTAGGATAATGGAGACCTATCCTACATACACCCAAAAATACCCATTAGACACCATTGGATAGCCAGAACAAAAAATTATTTACTACAAAAATAATTCTATTTTATTTTTACATACAAGGACTTGACCTTACCTTGTTCACACTCACATATATCCACTCAACAATTTTGGTTGCACATTTTTCAATTGACCTATCTCTCTATCAATCTCTTTTCTTAATCATAGCCTTATAACTCACTCACAGACTCACTTTCTTTCCATATTACTTAGTTGGTCTTATGCATGGTCTCTCTTTTTATTTTCCTTGATTCCTAGTCAATCCCATAGTGTTCCTCACCTTCATTCCATGTCACCTAGTTATTATCACATGTGGTATCCTACTATATTTTCTATACTAATGGCCCATTCCCCTCACTAGATCCTCTACACAGTGCCTTATGGTGTATTTTTCTCACCATACCCCTTGCTTAAACTCTAGATGTCCTACAAATTCTCCTTCTTTGCTAAACTATTGAATTCCTCTCATCCCTTGTTGGCTACTCATTTTTACTCATGATTTTCTCCTCTATCTCAAATCCTTATCCACCATAGATTTGTTCCCTATAATCATGAGATCCTCTCTTTCTTCTCTTTAATGAGAACTATTTTCTTATCCATTGATTCCTCCTAAACTCCCACACACTTCTTCTAGAACCTTGTTCTCTACATGACTCTTCTTTGGATCCCATCTAAATTTTTGGTTGTTCAAACTCACTTGCTACCATCCACTTCTTTCATGCCACAAGTATTGATTGTGTGCTCAAATATCCCTTGAATGTGATGTGATCATTCTCCTACAAATAGATTCCCTCCATTAGTGTTGTTAGAGTACTTCAAATAATTTATTCTCACTCCTCCTACCTACTCACTATCCTTCATATGATAAATGCGAGCATTTCATAATTCCTCACCATCCTTGCCTCCATTCATTTGATCTCAAAATCAATTATGAATCCTTCCCATGTTCTAAAACCTATTTTTTTCACCAAAACTCTCTAAATGGTCCTCAATTGGTGCTCACTTGGTTTGGACATTTAATATGGAATATCCATCCTTTATAACTAACTAATTTATAATCAAAACATGCTCACACATTCTTTTTTCCCTTCATTTTCTTGATGGATCTCCTTCATGTGGTTTTCACTTCCTTTTTCCTTGCCAAACCATCTTCATAGCCCTTTTATTTCTCAAACAAACCATCCAAATCAACTATTAACCTCTTCAATGTCATGAGTAGTATTTTTTCCACCTTGTATTCTTCATCACCTTCTCATAGATATCAATGCTCCTCTCTAGTCCCCTCATGCACATCCTCAACTCTATAGCCAACTCTTTAACTTAGGCTTTCGGTAAGTGCAAGAAGTTGAGTCCACAAAACGTGAAAGTTTTTGCGTTAGCCAAAAAAACGAAATCGGCATTGCAAAAACGCGAAATCAGCATTGCAAAAGCGCGAAATCGGCATTGCAAAAATGGGATCCCATTTAGGTTCAGGATCCCGAGCCTAAAATAAAAAAATAGGATCTCGTATTTTAAAAATCTGGGATCTTGGTTTTTAATAAACGGGATTCCGTTTAAAACGAGATCCCGTTTTTAAAAAAATGGGATCTCGTTTTTAAAAATTTCCATTTTTGGAATTTTTCCAAAATGGGATCATTTGGCAACTTTTCAAAATGGGATCGTTTTGAAAAGTTTTAGTTTTTGAAATTGTCAATTTTTTGAAAACTTTCCATTTTGTAATTTTTTCAGCAGGGATCCCGTTTTGAAAAGAAATTTTTTTTGGCAATTTACAAAATGGGATCCCGTTTCCCGTTTTGTAAAAGCATAAAAAATGATTTTTTAATAAATTTTTGAAATTTCAAATTGGTTTTGCTTTGTGGTCGAGTTTTTTCCTCGGATTTTGGTTAGGGAAAAGCATTGGGAATCCGAACCTAGGCCTTCAACCTGGTTTGACCTGCAAGTTGAAGTTTCTAACAATGTCAGAGAAAAATATCGAGTTTGGACATATGGCTGATGACTTTTTTTGTAGAATTTTTTGACGAAATTAAAACCCATTTTAGATGAGACAATGTAGATTCCAAATATGTAATTTTTTTTACAATTGGATTATTTTTTCTATTTTTCAATTAATTTCTGATGAAATTGGTCCATAAACTTTAAATATTAGAGTTTTTTACTATTTTAATAACTTTTGATCTTGAAACTAACATTTTGATGAACGGATTGCACAAGAGCAAACTTCAACAATTCTTTTCGATTTAAAAAAAAAAATTACAAAAAATGATAACTTTAGGTCATTTCATGCATGTTGTACATGACAATTTTTCTAAATGACAAATATGCCTAATAAAAAATTAACAAAAAAATAATAATTCAATAAAAAATTACAACATATCCAGAGCAAGCTTCAGTGAGTCACAAATCTTTTCCCAAAAAGATTTAGAAAAATATGATAATTTAAGTCAAAATATGGATGTCGTACACGTGCATGGTATGGTAAAAAAAATGACTTTTAAACAATAGTTTTTACAAATGCCTATTAAAACTTAATTTGTACAATCTGGGTATTGAAATAAATTACATATTGGAAACTAGACTCCGAGTACTACATTTTATGATCAGTGACTTTTTCGAAGATTCCATCTGTAAGTGCTTCAAATTTTAAGGTCAAAGTGTCAAAATCTGAAAATCAAGGAAAACACTTCCACTTTTTGGCCAAAAAGTGGACTCAACTTCTTGCCAGCACCCCTCTTCATCCAGACTATAATACACCTTTGCAACACCAATGGATTTTTTTATGTCCATATCAACAAACAACCTTCTATCATTTTTTGTTTATCACTTTTGGTCTCCTCTCATTTGACCACTTCTCTAGTTCACCTACAACCTCATTCTCTTAATCATATAATAAAAGCCATATTTTTCATTCTTACAACTTTCTCACTAACCATAAAAGCACCTCATTATGCTCTTTTGTTGCACGTGCAACTACAACATTATTGTGTTCTCATCAAACCTTTACCATCTCACAACCTTCTATTACTATAAGTGTGCACCTCTCCTAGCATATCATCTCCTTTGATGCAATTGTCTGTTGCTCCATGGGAATACTTGTAGTTGATGTAAGTAATCTTTCCTTCACCACACTCTCATTTTGTTACAAGTCTAATTGCAGCAAGTAGTGAATATTGTTGCAAGTGCTTCCACAATATGGTGATTCCTTTTCCAATGGCTACAAGTGCATGGTCTGCTCCAAATGGTCGATTCCTCACCTCTATTCCATGCCAATGAGTATTAGTTAGGATATTATTGCATCAAAAGACCTAAAATTAGGACAGCTAGGAAATAAGCAAATGGCATTACTTGATTAATGAATCAAACTTCAAATAAGGAAAAGTGTGATATGAATAATTTTTAATGCCCACTACAATTTAGTATTTTAATGATCAAAATCAAATAGAATCCCTTAACGACATTCTTTTTACAAGATACAAAAATTCCTTAAAATTGATGATCTAAATAATATTATTTAACCTTCAGTTGGAAAATCAGCATAACATAAAATTGTTAAATACAAACACTCATTAAAATCTTTGTTGATGGTGACAAAAAGCCATTCCGCTCAACCTTAAGATCCTTTTATTACTCAAAAATAAACTAAGTTCTCGAGATCACAATTGAGGCATCTCACCTCTTCAAAATTCTTTCTTAATAAGAAAATTTTGGGCCTTTGTGGATGATTTTTCAAGATTCAATAGCTTGTTGATAAATTGTGGGCAGTTAATGCTATCAAATACTTGCTCCTCGAAGTTACATTGAAATGCACATGCTCTAAATATTCCAATGTAAAAACTGTCATTGAGATGTGATGCATTACACCATAAAGTCAAATGAATATTATCGATACTCTAAAGAGATTTCATTTAGAAAAAAGAAAAAAAACGTATCAATATATTTACTTTTGTTTCTATGATAATAAAAAAGAAAAAACTCTATACCATGATTAGTCTCCATTTGTTTCAATTAATTACAATAAAATCCCTGCCATTAAAATCTATACTTTTCATAAGCAAATCATTGTTAAAATCATACTTCAAAGACAAAGCAACAATCTAAAATAATAATTCTAAAATTCTAATAAAAGAGAACGAGTAGATGAATAATCATTTTGTCCTGGATTCCACTTGTAATCCTTGTGCCATTTTCCACTGTAGTTATCTAATACTCAAAAACAAAATCTAAGAATTGTCTGAAATAAGCGAAGAAAACGATTTACAGGAAATATAAATCATAATGCTCACACCCAACACTCACCAGCCTCAGAATTAATAAACATATGACTGAAATACATGTTTATTTAGACGTCATTCCAGAATCCAGCCATTTTCTCAATATCTTTCAATAATATTGAGTGTGAAGATTACAATGGAAATCAGATTTGGCCTCGTGGGGATGACATGGAAGGGGGAGAAAGTGGATGAACCGATCCAGGAAAATGAGAAATTAACAGAGTTTATCATATTCTGCTGCTTTTCTCTCAATTTCCCTGAATCGATTCATTACCTTCCTCACCTCTTCATGGCTTCCCAATGGGACATACACTCACTGTATTGAGGGAATGGCCTCATCTTACTAGGTATTTATAATTTCATTAGCTTGTGAGACAACTGGAAGATGCAGCCCTGCTCTAAGTTATCATGTCAGAATCTGTGCGGGTGGAGTTTCTTTCTCTGAAGGTTTGGTGGTCTGAGAATCATGACAAACCTCCTCTAGCTTAAGAACCAAGGTACATGCACTTTGTTTTCATCTACCAAATCGGAGATCCTTCTCCATCTTTCTTTAGCTTTTATTTCTTTTATATTTGATTCAATTAGTTGGGAGTGGAATTTTGTTTTGTTACCAAATCTAGAAATTTAGTGCTTAAACTCGTGGATCTATGGAGCCTCCAATCATTCTTAAATGTGCTTTTTTGAGTAATATGCTCCTTGGAATCTCCATATTTATTCTATAATTTAAATATTTGGAGAAAGCTTCATTAAAAGATAAACTGGGCACCCACTCTCCACTCTGCAATAGTGGAGTGATTGTCATTACGTTAATGTTTGGGAATATTATGCTTGATTTAATAGTATTTTTTAAAATTTTGTATGAGTGTTGATTTTTGTTAAGGTGTTGTCAAATATTATAAAATTCTGTTTCAAATTTGATGTTTGAGAGTAGAGAATTCATCTCAAGTCTTTCTGGTAGGTTTTCCATCATCATCATAAAGTTGGGAATTTCTCTAATTCTTGTCAAGATATTAAACAGAAACATCTTATTCAAACAAAAAGTATCATTTTATCTTCTGATCATGAGAAAGAGTTTTAGAATGTTGTTAAAGACTGTTTTATTCTGAAAAAAAAATAGTTGGACACGGCAGATGTGAATCTCGTTGGAGACGTGAGGCGGTCCCTCTTTAAGAACAAGAGAAAACTAGATGTTATGACTATTTGTCCTTCAGATGAACCTATATCTTCTTCGAAAAAAGAAAGGATGGCCCAAACATGTTAGGCTTTAAGTCTACTTCGAACTTGTTTGGTGAAGTTTAAATTCAAACCTGCTTGATTGTTGTTTTGACTATCCCTTTGCTGTAGTTTTGCTATTTGTTTCTCTGGGGACTTTTGCTTTTAAGTTTTATTTCTTTGTTGATTCTACTTTCATATTGTCGTTGTCTTTCTTGATGTACAAGACTTCAAAATTCTCTCAAAACCCTCTTTCAATTTATAACTCTGGTTAATAACCTCATCACACATATATATATAATAAATTAATTATAATAAAAAATATTACTGATGAAAATGTTTATACTAGATGTATATAACAAAAATTGATAAGATGAAAATATAATATATTCAAATATAATTAAAAAAATGTGTATTTCACATTTAAGATTAAATGATTTATTTATAAACTACTTACATAAAGAAAATCTTGTAAATCAATGTAAAACCTAAGAAAATTAGAAAAACTACCATTACAGGCTTTACATATTATTTGATGAATTGTTAAAAGACACCATATTGAGTTTGTACTTTTGTTTTTAAGAAAGAGATGAGGAAATTATTGCCTTCAATTCTTGAAATTCTACTGCAATCACGCGAAAAGAGGGCACTGGCTATTCAGCATAGAGGATTCCGGGCCTGTGGACCCCACTAACCCGACCTTTCCATTTCTTGTTTCGTTCTCATTTATTTGAACGTTGGCCATTTTATTTTTCGTGGCTGTTCATTTTCACCGTTCCGTTCATTTAGGAAAAAAAATATTTAAATTAAAATATAATTTATATTTTTAATAATTTAATTTAAATATTTTTTTAAAAGTTTGATAATTAATATTGTAATAAAAAAATTAATCTTATAAATTAAGAATTATTATTGATCTATCTTAAAAATATAAAATAAAATTTAATTAGATAAAATAAAGAATTAAATTTGTAAGAGAGATTATTAACATGTAAATATTTGAATTTAAAAGTTTAGATTGTGGTAGACATGGTCATCAAAACACATTTTATGGTTATTAAATATTTTTTTTTCCAATTACAACAAATAATTGAGGAGAAAAAAACCTCTAAAAATAATATGTACTATACATACTAATAAACAAATAATGAGTGACAAAGTTCAAGGATTTTCATAGAAGTATCACCAACATTCAGTAGAATAATTTCTATCACTTGAATGTTACTGTCTTTGACTAATCCTCTTTGATTTCTACTTATATTTTTTGGAGTTTTTTCCAATGCATCTAACAACTTCCATTTTTTATAAGAAATCTAGGAGATATGACCCCATCAAGTTGAGATACCAAAAATGATGAAGATGGATGGTTGATGCATATTATCTAACTTGTTTCCTTAAGCATCGAAATAAATGTATCCAAAATAAAATTACCTAATTTTGATAATGATACATATGGTTCTCTAGAAATAGTAATAACTACACCCCTTTAAACCTATTTAATATACTAATGTAGCATATAAAGAACTTATTGACATTGTTGAATCTATGGAAAACCAAGTAATAAATGGAACTAATCCAAAGTAAAAATATTTGATATTTAGAGTTGATCTTCTTTCAAACAAACTACCAAAATTAAAATAAAGAAACCCATAGCCACAATTGGTATTCCAATAGTTATCTTAAGAGAAACAATTGAATGTTCATATTATAGCTAATAAAAATAATGATTAAATATTTTTTGAGTATATGTTAAATTGACAAGCAAGATCAATAAGAACACCCTTAATTGGTTTGTAGTGAGCATAAGCTCTAGCATATAAAGGTCCATAAAAACCATTCACAAGGATCTCATTAAGTGAAAATGTACTAATTGTTATTGAAGAAGATGTAGAAATATTATAATCATCATTAAACATGCCCACAAAATTATTTTTAGAATAATGTGTAAATCAATATGCTTTAAAAAATCAATATTATCTTATATCTTATGTGAAGATTGTGCCTTAAAAAATCTAATATTATAACAAATCCTCGTGACTGTAATTGACCAAATGAATATCACTTGACACCCTTACACACCAACATAACAGTCTATAGAATTATTTTTTCTCAAGGCACATGAGTGTCCTAGTAGCTTTGGCTAGACCTATATAGTTGTGTGAAAAAACTTAAGTAATAATAAGCACAAAATAATAAATACTTAAGAAAATTCATACCAAAATGTAGTATATTTTTGCTATGTATTAAAATATTTTTAAAATGGTTACAATGATGGGGTTTTTATGCAATTTATTTCTTGCACTATCTTGAGCATAATTGGAATACTTCACATCACTTTATCCTATCTTGAGCTATATACCTTAAAAGAAAATTATGAAATCTTAAGTTTTTTGGTTAGTAATTTTTACGTATCTTTGGAAATGATCATTACTTTTCATAAATTAATAATAACTTCATAGTTGTTTCACTTTTATAAATTTCTAAAAAAAAATATTAAAGTATCACAACTTCCAAATTCTTAAAAAGTAGTAATAGCATCTAGGGATGTTATCAAAAGACCAATAGACACAAATAGTTATAATCTTCCCAACCAAAGTACTACTTAAAATAACTACCAAAAACCTAAAAGTGTAGTATTTGGTTAATAATATTATATAATATTTATGTACATCTACCATTTGATAGCACCTTTAAGTGTTGTCACTGAATATCAAAGGGGACTAAAATAGAAAACAAACAAAATGAAAATTTTGTCATATGATCTTAGCCTAAATATATAAAATATAGGTATAATAAAGGAAGGAAAGACATCAATATTTCTAACAACCAATTACTTATGTTTGACCTCACTAAGAATATGGACTAGCAAATAGCTAATTGTACCTTTCTTTGTTTCTCCTGTTTCAAATCCTTGAACTTTGCCACTCATTACTCATTTATTATATTGTATAGTACACATTACTATTAGATGGTTCTTTCCCCTCCAATATTTATTATAATTGAAAAATATTTTCATTTAATAATCATAACATGTGTTTTGATGACCACCACAATTTAAATTTTTAACTTTAAATATGTATATTAATAATTTATTTTCCAAATATAACTCTTTATTTTATCTAATTAAATTTTATCTTGTATTATTAAAATAATAAAAACGCTAATAATAATTCTTAATTTATAAGATTACAAAAACTTAATTACAAAATTAATTTGTAAAATTAAAAAACTGATTTACAACATTTTAAATTAAATTATTAAAAATTAATTATATTTTACTTTAAATTATAAAATTAAATATTTTTTTAATATCACTGATCATTCTTTTAAAAGAAAAAAATAAAACACATGCATGGAAACCTCTCAATGGTGGAAACAAACAACTATGGACATCTAACATTCAAACAAAGGAACGAGAAAGGTTACAGGAACAAAATCCTTAGAGTGTGTCGGTTAAGACCTATCCAAGTAGTTACCTCTTATACGCGAATCAAAACATTTTCTTTTTCTTTTTTAACAAAATATTTTATGATGAAAGATCATTAAATTTTAACATTGATATAACAATAACAAAAACATAAAGAGGTAATCCCAAACCAACAAGTACATCTCTAATCTTAAAAGACTACATAATGTATCATATGATCATAGACGAGAATGGACATGTCATTTAAATATATTAATTTTTGGGATAAGATCATCATGACATGGGAAAGAAGGACCATCATGAAATGCAATATTTTCATGAGTAAGAAGTATAATTATATCATTCATGTTTATTCTCTATGGTATATGAGAAAGTAGATCATTACTAGGAATGTACTCATCACTATCACAATCCATATGATCATAATTAGGGTTATTATAAGATATAAAACATGAAGAAATATAATATATATGGCATGCAAAAATAGAATCATAAGGAGGCATAATTGTTGATAAAAATAAGCAAATACAAAAATGCAGAAATTAAACACAACACACAAGACAAAGAAAAAAGAAAGACAACAAATTTATAGTGGTTCTCTGGTTTTCATACATTGCATTCCTTAATTAACAACAACATACTTCAGGTAATAAAAGCCAATCTTTAACCATTCCTACAACCACTGAAGAAGAAAGCTAGAGCCCATCCATTTTTCCAGAACCTTCGGTTACATCACCGTTACAAAAGGAGAGGGCAGATTCGATGGAAAAGGTGTTGCAAGTATTGATTGGGCTACACAACCCAACAATCTCCCACTTGAAGACCAATCAATACTAGAGAAAAATTACGCAGAGAGATACCACACTTCAGATTTATTATCAAAACATGACAATGCCAAGAGAAGTCCTACAAAACTTGAACTTCTCCCTTGGAAAAAAACTGTGCATCTGCCCCTTCATACATTCCGATATCAACATTTTCTAATTCAGCCTTCCAATGTTCTGCTTCCAATTTTGCAGTCATGCACCATGTGCTAGCAACAGTGATTTTTCCAACATCGAATGCCTGAATATCAGAGCTCTTTGTTGCTAAAAGGCAAATAAAAATTAAAAAATAGAAATGTAGAAACATGAACAAAACAATTAGAGCAATTCCACCAAATTCACCACCAACTTTGACAACAGTCTTCTTAGATTTAGATGCTCCATCATCCATAGTGATCGGCATATTTCCAGATGCACAAGTTTTTCTATCAGCACCATTACAAACTGATTCCAAACTTTCACTTTGATCACCATTACGAATGGTCTCATCTTCGATCACCTTCAAATTTTCACTCTCATCATCATTAATTTCATCTGCCATAGGTTCTATGGCATCAACTTGCTCACCATCATCTAACTGATCCCCAAAACTGTCACTGTCAAACATAATAAGAAACTTATTAATAATAGAATCAGTTTCAACATCTAATTGATCCAAAGACCTTTGCTTCGCAGTCCACAATGACAAATTTGAAATAGGATGAACAACTCCCACTTCAACATGACTCTCTATGACATATAGGGTGCCTAATTTGCTACCCCTTACAATTACCAATGCCCCATTTTTAACCTTGCATCTATTTGATTCAAAACTAATCTCACAACCTTGAGAACCCAGTTGTCCAGCCAAGATTACATTTTGTTGGAGTTGGGGAACATATATAACATCATGTAACAACCAACTATTTCCATTTTTTAGTTGTAATGAAATATCCCCTTTTCCAACAACATCACAAGATTCATTGTTACCTAGAAAAATCTTACCGAAGTCACCAATTTGCAGATTTTTGAAATACTCCTTACATGGAGTGACATGAAACCATGAACCTGAATCAAGCACCCAAACATTAGTAGGAATTTCTTCTTCACTTAAAATAAGAACACCTACATCTTCTTCGTATGTTGTGTTCACTTCGTTATTGATCACCTTTTCTTGTGCCTTTTTGTAGCTCCAACAGGTCCCTTTTATGTGACCTGGTTTACCACAAAACCAACAGTCACTGTTTCTGCCCCTAGACTTCGATCTTCCTCTGTCATTATTTCTTCCTTTATGTTCACTCCTTCCTCTATTGTCATTACTTACAACAGTTAATGCATCACTGGAAGAAGGCTTTGAATGTTTCCTTTTGATATCTTTGCTGAGAAGAGTGGCTGCAAAATCATCAAATTTTAACTTGCTTTTGGCAGCCACCGAAGTGCTCACTGCCATCACCACACCTTCCTAGCTATTTGGTAGAGAACACAATAATAAAATAGCTTTGATCTCATCATCTAAGTTAATACCCACGGAAATTAACTGAGTGACTAATGTATTGAATTCATTTAAATGATTTGACATTACTCCCTCTTCTCGCATTTTCAAGTTATACAATTTCTTCATAATAAATACCTTGTTGGAAGCTGATGTAATCTCATATAGGGAAGATAATTGTCTGCTTCATCCATGGCTCCAGAAAATCTTCACCGATTTTCAAAAAACCAAAATCTGCATCGAGCTCAACACCAGGCTTTGATACCAATTGTTGATAAAAATAAGCAGATACAATAATGCAGAAATTAAACACAACACACAAAACATAGCAAAAAGAAAGACAACAAATTTATAGTGAATCGCCTAACAGGCTACATCCACTTTTAAGCTTGGGATTCTCTTCTATTGATCTCTGGTTTTCATACATTACAGTCCTTAATTAACAACAACATACTTCAAGCAATAAAAGCCAATCTCTAACCATTCCTACAACCACCGAAGAAGAAAGCCAGAGCCCATCCATTTTTCCAGAACCTACGGTTACATCACTGTTACAAAAGGAGAGGGCAGATTCAATGGCAAAGGTGTTACAAGTATTGATTGGGCTGCACAACCCAACAATAATGTCATCATCTATAAATAGATCCTATGAAAGAAATGTGCTTACAATCAATGTATAATTAAAGGCAAAAAAATGTACTATCACTTCATAGAAGAGATATTTAATATGTGAGAATCATGGAGTGGTGAAATAAGAATATCCAACAAAGTGGGAAAGATGATAAGAAAATACTTAAATAAATGAAAATAATATATGTTTTCATTCAAAACTTCCATAAACAATGTGATCTCATTAGTATGATAGAATCTCATAAGTGAATTAAGAACAATATGTTACAAAATATATTAACACATCAAAATTAGTGATGGAAGCATTAAGAGAGACTACAGAAAAATGGACCATGAGAATCCATAGCATGAAAGTAAGGGTCTACAGATCTAGTATTTACAAGGATATACAATAGAAGCATAACCAACCTAGAGGGATGATTAAAGTAGCACAAAAATGAGAGTATAATTAGTTTTAAATCATATTTCAAATGTGTGGGAAGAGATAATTGTAAGGAAAAGCTAGGGGTGTGTAGAGTGGGTAAAGGATAGGCTTAGGAGTAGAACTGACAAACTCTAAAATGAAGATCTCTCAATAAATCACATAAACAAAACAAAAAAATTATATCTAAAAGAAATATATAACTAGCACTTGCACCAGAGGGGGCGCAAGGGTTATGTCGATAGGAATTTATAGAGTAGAAAGAAGGGGAGTGACATGCATTTTAGAACTTGTTTAGCATTGTTTGTTTTTTTTAACAAAGTGCATGTAATACATATTTTGGGATACAGCCAGACGCTAGTAGCATCACAAAATAGACATTACAAAAAGATAATAAAGAAGTAAACAATGAAATAGAATGAAGAAATGATGAATGAACAACACTATGTAAGAATCACTAGCTTGCCTATAAGAAGATCAAATCTTGATCATAAAATAGAAAGGATAGTCACAATTATTTTACTTTACAAATGAATACTATAAACTTTGATTTACCAATATCAAAAAATACATTTCTTTAATTTTAAAATATCCTAAATATGTGATAAAACTTATACATAGAAGAATAATTAATATTTTATAAAAGAACTTAACAAATGTTTATTTGCATACTAGTCTAAGATAGTGTCTAAAAATTAAATAACTATTGGCAAGGGATGTTAGGTGGAACATAATTTTCATCAAATCATTAATGGAGTGACAAGTGTTCATAATAGAAATTGAGTAAAAATAAGTTTGCATAAAATAATAGAAATTGAGTAAGAATATTATAATAGAAATAGGAATAATACAAATATAGAAATTGAGTACAAATAATATAAAAACAAATTTGTACACTATTCCTATTATAGACTTGAAAATATATTATTTAATTATATATTTTTTATTAATTTTGATAATAAAAACTTTATATCTATAATAAAATTAGTATATTTAAAAAATTGTACATTATATGTATATTTCTAAAATCTGAAAAAATAATTATTTAAATATAATAAATAAAGTGTAATGAAAAACCCTAATCAAATATGAAATGAAGATTAGTTATTAAAAAGTATTTAATCTAAACAATAAAAAACAAAGAATTTCAAAATATAAAATTTTAATTAAGAGAGATTCAAATATTATATTCACCAAAAAAGTAAAAGAATTTTTTTTTTTACTTAGATTTAGATTTTATGAATATTTAATAAATAAATTCTAATTAATTTAAAATTAGATTTGTGATTCATCATGTGATATAATTAAATAAGTAGAAATGCAAGTACTTAGCTAATTTTCGTAGTTAATAAATAGTTGTCTATTGTCTTGGTCATAACTTGTACACATTAATTTAGAATAACTTGTACTTGATGTAGTGGAAGTAGGACAGTAAAATACAAACTAGATCATTCTCAAATTTTCTAGGTTGCTTATTTCATAGCTCAAAATAGATTTGAAATGAAAATTTGATGCATAATTGACTCTAATTTTTGGAATTGATCTAGAATGTGCAAATTTGACTTGGAAGGTTTGTGGACTTTGTGCCTGCAATTAGAGCTTTTCCTTTGATATCTAGACTTGCAAAACAAAAATTGATGGTATTTACAAACACATTTGAAGAATTTTCTAGAAACAATGATTCCTAGTCAAACATTTGGATGGAAAAAATTGACAACTTGAAATAAAGATCAAAGATAACAAGCAATCTCACAATTGTTGTCTAAGATGATATAAGTAGATGATATTATCTTGATGTTTTGTTGGAATTTAATGTTTCTCTTGAGCCTCTGCTCATCCGTCAAACCCTTTGCAACCCTCACCTACTTGTCAGGAGCCTTTCTGTTTTGGGGATCCTCCCTGCAGCTCTTGACAACTCCAAAATTGAATGAGGTTGTTGTTTTTGAAATTGGCATTTACTACGGTAGGTGATTTCGAATTTTTGAAAGGGAATGTTTGTTTTAGACAAAAAGGTTTAAAGGTAGAGTATTCTATCAGTTGGGAAAAAGTTGAGAGAAGAAGTCAGAGAAAAAGATTGCAGCAGCAGACTGTGAGAAAAACATTCTTTCTGAGCTCCTAGTAGCTCCTGAACAGGAGCAGCTATTTGTTATTTGTAAGAGTAGTGATTACTCTAGGTAGAGCTCTGTGTAGGTCTTGACAATGAGCTATCGATAGCTCCTGATCATTACCAGTCTGGTTGAGCAGCTTCTGATAGCTCCCAGAAAGTTGTAATAGTTTTTTTTAGTTTGTTTTATGTTTTGTCATTTCCAGTTGATTAATAGAGAATCAAGTTGCATGTCTCCCTTGTGTTTCCACATTTAAGATTTGGGTATTTCCAGCTTGATTGGAAAACAGAGCAGCAGCTCTGTGTTTTGTGGCTGGTTCTCCAAATATTGACATGGTATCATAGCCATAGGCCCCATTTCCTTGTGCGTTTGGGCATTTGTATTTTATAGGTGTTGAGTTTTTTGTTGTAGGAGACATGGCTAGAGATGAAGTAAGGAGTTGGCAGCAACCACCATCCTTTAATGGACAAAACTATGATGTTTGGGCCAAGAATATGAAGACCATCATGGTGGCCAATGATTTGTGGGATTTTCTCATAGATAGGTTCATGGATATCACTGACCCAGCTGCATTTGCAGCTCTCACAAACAACTAGAAGACCTAGCTGAAGGAGAAGAGGAAGAAGGATGCAAAATATTTGAGTTTGATTGAAGCAGCCTTGACAGAGGCCATTTTTCTCATAATAGCAGTAGTTAAGTATGCAAAAGAAGTTTGGGAAATCCTTGAAACTGGATACAAAGGGACTAATAAAGTTAGAGGTGTGAACCTCCAGCTACTTCAAAAAGAGTTTGAAGTTATTGAGATGAAAGAAGGTGAGTCTATTGCAGACTTTCAAACAAGGTTCTCCGATTTGTTGAACCAGCAGAGAGAAAATGGAGATGTGTTAGAGGAGCAAAAGAATGTTGAAAAACTTCTTAGATGTCTACCGACGAGGTATGATCCTCTTGTCATTGCTATTGAAGCAATGACAGACCTTTCTACTTTGACAGTGGATGAGTTAATGGGTTCTCTCCATACCCATGAGCAACGTTTAAAAAGGTCTGCTACTACTTCCCATGAGAAAGCTTTCAAAGTTCATTCGAATGCAAGAGGCAAAGGGAGAGGTAGAAATGGCTCCCGAAGAGGTAGAGGCAGATCTAGTCAAAGAAATGCTGGTGGAGAAAGCTCAGGATGAGCAAACAACCAAGAGGGAGAAAGTAGCTCTCATAACAACTCTTGAAGAGGCACAAAGAATAACAGTTCGAGTTGGAGAAGTGACAAGAGCAACATTGAGTGCTACTACTGTCACAAGTTTGGACACTATGCTAGTGAGTGCTGGAAGAAGCACAGTAATCAGCAAAGACATAACACTAATGTTTCTGATTCAAATGTGGCTGAAGGCAATCAGTCCACAGCCTTCATCATGTGCAATGTTGGTGAAGAAGGCAGCCCCAAAGTCTGGTACTTGGACAGCGGTTGCAGCAACCACATGAGTGGTAATGAAAGTCTTTTTTCTTTCATTTATAAAAATGTTACATCAGAAATTAGAATGGGGAACAATGGAGTAGTTCCAGTGAAAGGAAAATGATCTATCATAATCCACACCAAGCAAGGTGAAGAGAAGGAGGTTCAAAATGTGTTTTTTGCACCAAGGTTAAAGCATAACCTCATGAGTGTAGGACAGCTGATCCAGAATGGATACAAAGTGCTGATGGAGAAGGGAAAATGTGTCATTTATGACAAGAATGAGAAGACAAAGGTGTTTGCATCAATACAAATGATAAAGAACCGGATGTTTCCATTGAAGATTGAGACATGCTTCTCATCTCAGTTCATTGTAGCACCTCTCATGGATGAAAAATGTACATCAGTACAACTTGTAGCCCTTAAGAGCACCATTGAAGACCCCTCCAAGCTATGGAATCTCAGGTATGGACATTTAGGCTATGTTGGTTTAAGTCTTTTGTTCAAAAGCAAGATGGTTGATGGTTTAGCAAGGATAGTAGAGCCTAATGTTAGATGTTAGGCTTACATTTTGGGCAAGCAACATAGGCAACCCTTTCAATCGAGCAACTCTACAAGGGCAAGGGCACCATTGGAGTTGGTGCACATAGATTTGGTAGGCCCTATGCAAATCACTTCCATTGGTAATAGCAGATTTTTTATGACCTTTATTGATGATTTCAGCTGTAAGACATGGGTTTAATTTTTGCAGCACAAATCTGATGCATTTAATAAGTTTTTATTATTTAAAGCCCAGGCTGAAAAATAAAGTGGACATTTTATTAAAGTCCTAAGGTCAGATAGAGGAGGAGAGTATACCTCCAATTGTTTTGTGAATTTTTGCAGGAAGAATGGCATAAAAAAGGAGCTTGCAACTAGTTATACTCCACAACAAAATAGAGTGGCTAAAAGGAAAAATAGGACCATCGTGAAGATGGAAAGAAGCATGCTAAAAGAAAAAGGACTCCCTACAGAATATTGGGGAGAGGTTGTTGCAACAGCCGTGCATTTGATTAATAGAAGTCCAACTAAGGTAGTCTGTGACAAGATACCTCAAGAGGCATGGACAAAACGAAGATGGACGGTTGAACACTTGAGAGTGTTTGGATGTGTGGCTTATGCACACGTGCCTAAAGAAAAAAGGAAAAAATTGGATGACAAGGGTGAAAAGTGCATTTTCATGGGCTACAATGAAGAGTCCAAAGCCTATAGGCTGTACAATCTGATCACCAAAAAAATTATCATTAGTAGAGATGTGGAGTTTTTGGAAGATCAGCCATGGGATGGCATGACAGATCTTGACAGCTCCCGATAGTGCAGAATGATCAGGGATAACTTTAGTGGCGAATCTTCGCCAATTGGCGAATTCTAGGAATCTGGCAATTTGAATTTGGCGAATCTACTGTATCTGCAGGGTGTTCAAATCGCCAGGAATTCATCGACTATCGGTCCAATGCATGTCCATTCGCCATCAATTTTTTTTTACGAGGCATGTTTAGGCAATAAATTCGCCATAACAGAATACGCGTTTCCAATGCACCGATCAATATTTTTGCCTGGAATCTCGGACAGCATGTCAAAGTCACCTACATATGCGCCAATACTATTAAAACAACATTATATGAAAACCCATTTCGCCAATTAAAATTTATAAATAGTTGCTTGTGAAGACCCATTTCGCCAATAAAAATTTATAAATAGTTGCTTATGAGGACCTATTTCGCCTTGAAAATTTCAAGGTATCGTTGTATAAGCACGCAGGATTCGCCAAATTTTTAACATACCATTTCAAAATCTCATGGAATTTGCCAAATATGGATTGATATAAATACAATTGAAATTGTTATTTGTTCTTACACATTTTGTTCGGTTTTACACATTTTGTTCGGTTCTGAGGTTCTACTTCTCAATTCAGAAGTCAGCGAAAGCCGAAAACATAGACTCAAAGGTGAGTGATCATTTCTTCATACTATTATTAGTTATTAGACTATTAGTTATAATAATAAGATTTCTTTATCTGTTTTCCATTCTTGCTTCAGTCTTAAACATAATTTTAAATAGGGAATGGGATCTATATTCTCTGTCGGACTATCCTTCTTAAACAAGAAGACATTTTTTTCCAGCTTTTATTCGAAGTGAGATCAATATGTCGAGCAACAAGGGTAAGACTCCTGAGTAGGCAGGTAATGAAGAGACTGGGAGGCCATGAAAATGCCCAAAACGAAGAAGTACCATACAATCTTACTTTGGAATTGGCAAAGCTTCTAATCCATCAGATCAAGGTGGAGCTACACCATCAAATCTTCCACCAAATATTATTGAAGATGGAGATACATCATCAACTCTTCTGCCATAGGAAGGTCAAGGTGAGATTGTCATTGTGTTAAATCAAAATGTATCAAATGAGGATGGCAATACCGCAGAAGATGTTCCAAGGGATACCCTAGATAGCCAAAATGAGATAATCGACTTGGATGAGGATGATGTTGGTAGCAAGAAAAGAAAAGGCAAAGCAAAATCAGGGTGTGAGTGGGAAATGACAAGGAATTTTCAAATTGGTTGGTTTTCGAAGTACCCATTCCTTGAACCAGTGGGGTTATCAAATGAAAATGATATTGAAAGGGAAACAGAGGTCAGATGTAAGATTTGTAGTTGGAAAAGTGGAAGAGACAAGATGATGCAGCTAAAGCTTGACACTATAGAAAAGCATATCAACAAATTTTACGAAAAATAAATCATAGACGGAAAGGAACAATCAGTCGTACGATGGAAATCAAAGGAAGAATGTCTTCATGTTAAGTATGCCACAGATTATGGAGAGCATAACCATAGAATGTCGAAGATTAAAAAATGTGAAGGTACACTTGAGGCTCAGTTTGGAAAAGCCATGGCAGCAACAAATCTGTCAAAAACCGTTTAGATGAGTTTTGTTTTTCATATTTTGTCCAGGGGGCGTCCTATGACAAATTACCTAGAATATTTTGATTTACTATCTTATTTGAGTGTTCCCCACTTTCCCTTCTCACATTGGTCAGTAAACACTGGATGGGAATGGGCGAACTGTCTTGCTGTAGTGGAAAAGCGATATTTAAAAGAGAAATTAGAAGAGTCAAATTTCATTGCATTATCTTTAGATGAAGTTACTGCGGTAGACAGTACTTCTTGGGTTTGTATGCATTCGTATACTGTAGAACAACATGTTCACCAAGCTCATCTTCTTTGTGTTCGTAAAATGAAAGACAGTTCAACATCGTAAAATCTATTTGAACTAGTCAAGAAATCTTTGAATGAAATTGCAAGTAATGATGAGTTGACAATTGCCAAAAATTTGGTGTGTGTAGGAGCTGATGGAGCTGCAGTGATGCAAGGTCAAAGGAGCGGTCTTTGCACAAAGTTACAAACTACTTGTGCACCATACATGCTTGGCATTCACTGCATGGCCTACAGAATGAATTTAGCATTCAAAATTGTAAGCAAGTTTCCTACAGTATCAAAAGTTGAAAATCTTGTTCACGAGATCTACGCATACTTTTTTCGAAGTCCCAAACGTTTCCTTGAATTTCAACATTTTACTGAGGGAATAACACTTGGAAACAAGCTTCTCAAGGATGTCGATACCAGATGGATCTCACTGCATGGACCAGTGCAACAAGTTCTTTCATAATATCAATTCTTGATTGAAGTGATGTACGAGCATTGTAGCATAGTAGACAAAGCTCCTGACCTCTTACATAGGTTAAGCGATATAGAGACACTCTTGACTTTAGCTAGTCTTCTCCCCATGCTAGATGAGATGAACAATCTTGTGAAGAAAGCCCAAGATAGAACTATGTATATTTATGAATATGCCAATGTACGTAAACTTACATGCTTGGCCCTCGATCATCTATATCTAGACCTAACACAAGAAGGCACAAATTATTTGATGTGGTGGAAAATTACTAATTTGAATAATCCTGATAATTATTTATAGATTAATGCAAGCGGGCACTTATGTATTTGTGTACGTGGACATGAGATACCAATGTACCATTGTAAGACAAGCATTGGCAGGTGCTCTAGAAAAGAAGTACCTGTTAACGAGGAAGATTTTAACGGCATTATTAAATCTGTTAGTGATAATTTGAAGGAAATTGCGAAATCTTTTTCCTCGGAGATTCGTGAAAGATTCCCTCGACATGAAATACTTGAAGCCATGGGTATTGTGTATCCTCAATTTTGGGTAAACCGAGATAACCCAAAATATTTACATGATCGAGTAAAAATCTTGATCGAACAGTTTTCAGAAAAGGCAACATACAATGAACAAATAATAGAAGGAATTTTAGATGAAAAAAAGCTTAGAAAGCAATCTCAGATTTTTGCAACAGTTATGAGGGAGTAGTATAAATCCATGGGCAAGGAGAAGGCCTTTGAACCGAGATCAATAAAAAAGGTTTGGACAAGCTTAGGTTAGAGTGAAATATTGCGTGGTTCGATGTCAGAATATTTCAAACTTACTGATTTATGTCAAACAATGATATTGGGGTCGGTGGAGGATGAGAGAGTTTTCAGTACATTGGGGTTTTTGAAATCAAAGTTAAGAAACAAACTGGACAAGAATTTGGAAAATTGCTTGAGGATGAAAGGAACTACGTATAATGTCAAAAAATTCCCTTTTGAAAGGGCACTCGCAATCTGGAGGTCCACATATGAAAGAAGAGGGACCGGGTTGTGCAACACAGGCTCTCTAATTCCAACAGCTACCGGTACTGGTGGTAGTGGCAGTGGGACTGGGCTTGGGACAGATGACAATGATATTGAAATTGACACAAATCAAACAATGAATGTTGAATTTGAGACACAGGCGAAGAAACTGCAGAGTAGTCTCAGAATCAAGATGACTCTTTTACTTCATTTGAAGATGAGGATTGGTTTGAGGACCCTGAATCTATTTGGGAAATGGGAGATAATTAGCAGGTTTTAGGTATTTTTTCTGCACTTCATGAATCAGTTTCCATTGTTTGAAAGTCCAAAGTGTAGTTGATGTCTGATGATATTTTATATTGTATTCAATGAACATTGAAATTGTGAATCATTGCACTTCATGTTCATGATATCTTATTTTATATTGCACTCAAGCACTACATGTCAGCTTGAATCATATTCCAAACTGTAGTTGATGATTTTGTATATATAAAAAGCTATTTCTACTATTTTTATATATATTAATTAATAATATATATAAAAAACTATTTAAGCATACATATCTTAGTTTGTAATTTTAATCCAAAAGTATTTAAATTAACAACTATTTATTGGGAAGCTTTTAATTTAAAAAATTTTGAAAAATAGAAAAAAAAAAATTGATGTGCTTGTTATTTTTAAGGAGTACATACTTCCACTTGCCTATCATTTTCAATGAAGCTTCAAAAAGTTTACGAATATTCCTTTGTTGCTTTCACTGTATAATGCTTTCAGCGTAATTAAACAAAATTTGAAATTCCGTAGTGACGTAGTCCTTCCCCCATTCCTAACAAAATTCAATACCATCGGCCTAACAATGCTTCATTGGCGAAACCCAATCACAATCCCGCCGATGGCCCGATAAAAATAGCTCATGCCTGATGCTTGACAACCTAGTATCGGTGTAACAATACTCTATCGGGCTGACTCCTAAGGTGCTCTCCCAATATACCGATAGAGTCAAGATGTCAACAAATGTAACCATGAATTATAACCATGGCCCATGGCCATGGGCATGAATTATCGAATGCATAAAGTATATCGGGGGAATTATGGTGCATCGAGGAAACATTATTTGGCGTCCCACCAATAGAACAAAGGATAGGTGTCCATCGGTGGAGAGGGTGGCTATCGGTGAAAGACTGATGTGACATCCCGTGGCATTGTGGTGCAGTGCATTTATGAACCAGAATTGAAGTGAATTATATCACAAGTTGATGGCATACTTGTTACAAAATCTTGGAAGATTTCGCTTAGGGCAGAAGCAGAAAGGCAAAAACTTGGAGTTCTGATGCAGAAAAGACCAGTGGACTATGGAGGCGACTCGGCGAGACTCACGTAAGTAATTCACTTTCAGACCCAGCTGAGAAGCTATTTTACTCAAAAGCTTAAGATTTAAATAATGGAAGAGAGTACAGACAAACCTAAAGCTAAAGAACAGAAAACCGAAAAGCCTAAGAGACTCCTAAATAAAGACCTGATAGATCAATGTCCTGGGTCAGGGCCGAGACCCAAGAGGAGTGCTCAAATGAATCCTTCCATGGGTCGATTATGGGACAAACATAAGGGCTTAGGGGATATTTGGACACCGCACGAGGGTACGACCTCTTCATGTACCATTACAGAAAACAATTTAGGTTCTAACCAGTCTACAATCCATGGAGGTTCAACCTGGGAAGACTTCTGGTGCCCAATGTGTTTGTGAACACAAAGCTAATTAAAGCTCTTGCTATCAGATATGACCCCAAGAAAAGAACTATTCATTCACATGGCAGGGGTGACATGCTTGTTAGTTCTAGGGATCTCATTTCTAATGTCTTTCAGTTAGAGTGTTCACTGAATTTATCATTCACGCTCAAAGATATCTTGACAGAGTATCGCCACATAGATATTAGTTATAAGAGATGGAAATTACCTTTGCATAGGCCCAAGGATGATGGAGGCCAACTCAGGAGGTTCTCTAGTAGTGAAAACCCTCCTTTCCATGAATATTTGTTCAAAGAGTATTTCCGATACACCTATTATTGAGCTGGTCAGGTTTTGGGAGTAGAGGTTCCGCCTCTCATGTCGATTGCCCCAATGGTCTTAGTTGCAGACATATAGAGCAAGGATGCCAGGCCATTTGATAAAAGATACAAATGAAAATGGAGATTTTAAACCTATACAAATGTGGACTTCATTGTGGGACAGCCGATTTGGTAGGTCTCATTACCTTTATTTTGAAGATTTTTTTGTAAAACCATTGATGAAGTTGCTGGGGTATCTGTGCAACTATAACCTATCCCCAGAAGTACAAATATTTCTAAGACCAAAGGAAAATGACCGGAGAAATAAAGTGAATCATAACTGGGGAGATTGGTATGCTTTCCCTGATTGTACAGTGATAAGGGTTTATGGGTTCGAAGGGGCTCCACACTTGATGCCACGAGTAGTTCCTGACTGAATTGCTTTTTTAGAAATTGTGAGGCAATTGGAAAAATCTGATTCCAAACACCTCAAAGGACATAGCAAACAATCAATTATGCCCGACACCTTATGTTTTGGAGACTTTACAGTGGTTTCCAATGAAGGATATGGAGAAATTGATGGTAAATTAGCACAGTACAACCTACCTCTAGGTGATGTAAGGAAACAATTTGATGCAGAAGGGTTTATTCACAAGGCGAGATTATCGTAGGGGCTATCAGGTTATGAACATTTGTTCTCAATTGAAGATGTCATAAGAAACCATGATGAGGCTTCCACCAAGGAAAGAATGGTCGCCTATAACAAGATTATGCTTGCAGAGGAATAGAAGAGGAAAAATGTCCCATCTTATTCAAAGGCATTTGGTGAGATACAAGATCCTTTAACAAGAATTGAGCAATTCATCGCTCATGTCAATGAACTGGTAAAGGATGTTCCCCCAGTTGTTTTTGATGCACCTCATGCAACCTATTCAGGAGTACAAGCTGAAGACATAGAGCCCTTGGATTACATACCTTCACAGCCTACTCTTGAGGTATGTTTTTATGTAGATACTAATATATAAGTGAAGAAGAGTAGAGTGATGAAGAGGGTGAGCAGGTCAAGCAAATCAGTGCTCTTGTGATTGCACAATACAATCCCCCTCAAGAGCAGAATATTGTAAGATTTGAGGCATCAAATGAACTATCTGATGATGTGAGGGTCATGGCTGGACAACAGTTTATTTCTAATTGTGATTTTGTTAAATATTCTGAATTTAAATCATTTATTTATGAATATAAAGGTAGAAAAATGAGACAACAGATATAGGATATCACTCCTGAACATGAGGCAACTACTCTGGAGGAATTGAAAAGGGAGGTAGAAAAGGAAATGGAGTCTATCACTCCTGAAAGAGGTAGGGAATTACTTCAAGAAGCTGGAGTGTTGCTCCTGCTAGGGTGGGATATTAGCTCTTCAATTGTATTTGATAGCTTTAGAAAAAGAGGGGATACGACAATGAACTTAACAGAAGAAGCAAGTGACAAAATGTATTTAGGATCTGGGTACAACCCAGACGGAGCCACCTTGCTTATTTGGTCACTGTATCCCCATGATAAAAGACCTTCTATAATTAGTAATCCAAACCAAGTGTTTGGTCATCTCTTGGTTCAACGAGTAGTGGATACCAACCCTATGGAGATAGCATAATTGAACATAAATGTGGAAAAATTTACCAAAGCACAGATCGATAAACTGATCAAGGAAAATGACAAACTTAAGAAGGAGCTAGCAAATCAGCAAGAAAAAACATCTTCCTCCTCCACATCTAAAATCCCAAGGGAAATGCAAAGAATTGGAGAAAGAAGTGAAAACCATCAAATATAACACTGTATCTGAAATGATAAAAGAAAGGTTCAATAAAATGATGAAATGTGCTATTGAATATTGGGAAGTATTCAATCAGACATGCATTGCATTGGTGGAGAATGAATGATTGCAGCCTAGAATGATGGAGAAAAAAAAGGAGCTCGTAGATAAGAATGCCATGAAAGGACAAGTATTGCTGACATATAACAAGTTGGTAGAATCACATAACGGACCTCATAACAGGCTTAGGGAAGATTTTGACTGCTTTGATTCAGTCCCACTCCCAACACTTCATTTTGGCATTAGAAACCCATGAGAATATGATGATTGGAAGGAAGAGCTTGATGGGATTCTGATTGTTGCGTTGCAAGAAATAAATGACGAGGATATGGTTTTACAAAACAATCATAAGCAACTCGAAAAAATAATGTCTCTAGAATATGATATGAAAGAGGCGATCTCTAACGTGGACACCTATGTTGAACAGGAGTACATCCATCACCTCTCTACAGTCAATATGTTTATTAGCCAAACTGTAGATTTGTCAGAATCAGATCCAACGGGGCAACCATCAGATTCAAAGGAAGAATGCCAACCGACAGCATGATGAGTGCCCTATCATGGAGTAGAAGCCTTAAATAGATCTTAGGTGGTCAGTGGTCATGGGCTTCTGCTTGGAGATTAACGGATCAGTGCATTCACCTGCGGTGTTGTTTTATTTATAATTTGAGTTATGTTTAGCTGTCAAAACATCATGACTTTTTGCAAGGGGTTTGTAGCTTGTTGCCTCTCATATATAAGAGAGATCAAGACCCCAATAGGAGATCAATGGATCATCGCATCATTTTTAATTAGACTTTAGAGTAGAAAATAGTAAGAAGATAGATAATAGATTGCACCAATTCGCCCATCCATCTCATTATTCATATCATAAACTATTTTTTTAATGTATATCATTTGAACTTTGAAGATCAATACAATGGAGAAGGTTACACATATTTACTGATTTTCTTTCGAGTGTTCAACTATTGTGGATTCATATGCTTATAAGTTATTAACTTATTTGGTTGTCTCCAAAGTCACTATTTATGTTATTCAAATTCTTTATGTTATTAAATTTGTGAGTACATTGAATTTGAATTCTTCAGGAATAGGGGCTATGACCATGGGGTTTTAGATCTATTTATGGACATGATCATTGATCAAGTAGTAATGTGGGCCACAAACTGGATCTTGTCACACAAATCCCTGCAATTTGTGCTAATCATAAAATCATGTAGTGTATTTTTGCAGTATGTGGGATGTGGGTGAGGTGTAAGTTGGTGGATACTGATCAAGATTTTTAGTCAAAACATAACAGAAGCTAACAGTTCAACATGCATAACTTATAAGCTTTAGCTCTACCAAGAAGTAAATATAATGAGCTAACAGTTCAACATCCTTACCTCTAAAATGGAAGCTCTACCAAGAAGTAAATATAATGAGCTAACAGTTCATCACTAGTTCAAATGATAAAATAAATAATACATAATCCAAATAATTGAACATCATCACACTACTGAAGTCTGAATTTGAGCTTTTTAATTGAATTTTACATGAAGGAGTACATATTGGCATTAGCAATGCAAAATCTTGCCAATGCCCAAAGACAAGTCTGCACAAAGCTAAGTTGGAACTTCGAAACTCATATTATCAAAGATTGAAAATAATAGATCAAGTCACTGTATCAACTTTTCTAGCAACTTCCACTCTTCAGGTGGTGGAATTGCCATTTGCTCTAATTGATGTTGTTTGACTTGAAGTTTTGTTAACATTTCTTTATTGTAATTGGAAATGGAACCTGTCTTGAATTCTTCAGTCAATTTTGCATTCAAGGTTATCAGTGTTTTGATGGAATCCAAATAGTTCACATCTTGGTTTTGAGGAAACTAGTCCAAATCAATCTTCCTTGCACCTTCCATCTTCTTTCTGAAAGCATCTTTTCCAATGAATCGCTCATTTATGTCAAAAGGCTCTTGAAAACCAAGCTCTATGAAGTTCCTTACCTTTTCATCCACCACCTTCATCTTGTCTGCAACCAAATGCAAATATTCCTTTGTTCCAGACATTCTCGAACACTTTTCAATGATAGATGACAAATTCATTGAGGTTTCAATCCGATTAGTAATCCCTTTTGATTTCAGATCCTTGTCACTGGCTTTGTAGACTGTTTGTAAAACTTCATTTGCAGATTTCTCTAATTCCAACACCTTTTTGTTGTCCACTAAATATTTGTTGAGCTTCTTATAATATTCTCTGGTAGCATCAATCAATTGAAACATGTCACACAAATGATCAAACCTCTACATTATTTCTTCCCAAATCTTTTGTTTCATATGCCTCATTGTATCTCTACAAAATGCAGATAACCTATTTTGAAAAGACTTAATTTCTTCTTTTGCTTATGTCAGCTCTGTCTCCAATCTTTCATTTGTTTTTCTCTGTTTCTCCAATTTTTGTTCCCACTGTGCATTTCCATTCACAATGTTTAGTGTTAAGTTTTCTGAAGTGGATTTTTCCTCATCATATTTCTTGTTGCTCTCATCTAGCCTTCGCTTCAGGTCATTCACTTCTCTCTCATTTGATTTATCCTCATTGCTTGCTGATGTAGAGGCAGATTTTATTATTCTTTTTTCTAATTCATTGCTCTTCTTATCTACTGCTTTCCTCTTTGCTTTCTCACTTGCTAGGTCTACCTGTAACTTTTCTATTTGGGTCTGCAACCTTTTCTTCTCTCTATCTTGCTTTAGAAATGATGTGTACACCAATTCATTGTTCTTCTTTGATACATTAATTTTGTTATTTTTCAGGGCAAAAAAATCCAATTGAAAATTGGTTACCTGGTATTCAGATCGATCCATTTTATTTGTTGGTTTGTTTTGAATTGTGGGAACAACAATTGTGTACTCCATGATTTCTTTATTTGTGTCAAATGTGGGTATTACCATGGTTGCTGTAGTCTCTGAAGTTACAACAGACACACTCTCCATCAGTTGCTTCCTTTCTTTTTTATTCAAGTCTGATTTCTTTTTAAACTCTTCAATGAAATCATAACCTAGGGAGGCAAGAACAATGGAATGCTTGAATGGCAAAGGAATAGGAGTACTTACAGTTGCTAATGATGTCGCACACACACTAACTTGATTTGTGGGAGTTTATGGAAATAACTCCTTTGTGGTACTGGTGGATCCACTGATAGTGTGACTTTGACCTCTCAAAATCCTTTGCCTCTTTTGATTGCCTTGATCACCTCGTGTTTCTGTGGTATCTTTTTTTGTTTTCCTCTTAGTATTGTGTGTAATTTATAGTTGTTGCACATGTTGACCACTACTAGTACTACTACCCATACCATCGCCACCAATGGCACTCCCAGTTGCACTAAGCTGTCCACCAAGGGCATGTCCTAGTTGTGATTATATCAGACCATGAGGATGAGGAATAGAAGCTCTATAAAATTGATTTTGTCTTGTATCCCCTTGGTCTACTTTTTCACCTCCAAACCCAAGGCCAAATTTATCACCTGTTTTTCTATGCTCAACACTTTGTATTGTTGAAGGGCCTCTGCCTTGTCCTTTAGACCCCAAAGGACCACCTTCATAACCAATTTTTTGAAGTATGGTTGCTCCTGAAGTATATGTTGAAGCATATTCTGCTTTTGCTGCCTCACTTAAACCAGGTTTGTAATTGGCATGGCTTTGTTCTTCTTCTTCCATATCAATATCATCATCAGATTCATCACGTCCATCAGGATGCCCATGCTCTATATTCCACAATTTGCTAAATTCTTCATCTTCTTCGTTCTTATCATACTCTTCAAGAGCTCTTGGATCACCTAGGTCCTTCCTCATAGACCAAAAGGCAATAATTTTTTATCGTGACCATTTTTTATCTATAAGTTTCATCTCTAGAGAACCTGGAATTTTTACTCTACTAGATGGTTTATCACTTTTTACATAAATTTTTTTGTATGGCTTGATTGTCTTTTGGTGCAATGCCATAATTTCTGCTGACAATTGTTCAAAAGAAATACCATTCTCAACAACACTTTTCTCCATTGCTATTTTGACCTCATCCCAAGAATCCTTGTTTCTCAAGTTTTCAAGCAAAGGTTTACTTTGATGTTGAATTCTATTTGCAGCATTCCTATTGGCCACAATCATTGATTTAATGATGTCACATGGATCATACTGCTAGTGACAGATAGGATCAAACTCAAAAAAATTCAAAAGATTATGTGCCACACTAAATGCTTTTCTCTCGAATGTGAACCCTCCACATGAAAAAGGTAAAGAAGGAAATAAGGTCTTCTTTTGCTGATTGAGAAAGTGTAGTTCATCAGCACTCTGCACCTGCCTTACATATTCCAATGCAAAAACCCTTTATGTCACATGTATTGGAAGTTTGTATGGCTGTACTCCCGATCCATAAAATCTTAGCACAGTATATTCTTCCATTAAGTAACAATCAGCCAATTGTATTTTGTTTCCTAGTTGCATGCAATTTCTACATGACATAGGCAATCTAGGCATTGGATTATTTGTAATTACTTGATGCAATGGAGCCAAAAAGTAGTCTAAAAAATTACTGTAGTTCCTTCGAGAATCATGCATCCTTATCTCATTGGTCCATTCATATACTAGAGCCATTTTTTTTTCCTCTACATTACTGTAGGGTTGAATCTGAAGCTTGTTGGTCTGAAACATTCCTCTAAATTTGAATAGAAAAAGATAGCACAAGTAGGTTGTGAACCTAAATGTCTTCATGGAACCTGCTTTAATCATTAAAAATTGTTTATGCATTGATTCTACAATGTGTTGTGTATAATTATATTTGACATGTTCTTTAGTATAATGGATATTATATACCATTTCAAGGAGGCTTGCACCCACTTCCAAATTGCTATCCAAATCGAGGCAAAATGCAAGCATGGAAATAGTATCCTAAACCCATGGTTTAAAAAAATCCAAATTATAAGGAGGCTTATGACCACCTTTCAATTTGTTTCTATCCTTAACTATTTGATTTAAGAAATCATTTTTCAGCCTTTCTTCCACTGCTTCATAATCACTAGCAACTTTTTCTAGGTGAATGTGGTGGTTTCCAAATTCTTCGGTTGTAAACCCCAACACTTTTCCAAGTTCTTCTGCATTAATGGATAACAATTCTTCTTGGTTATCTTTATTAACAATTGCTCTTTTCTTATCATCATAATTTTCGGCACAGACCATGATAAATTCTGGGCAAGGGAAAACTTCATGTAACATCATGCGCCCTAATCCAATTACCCACAGTGCACTAATACTATCAATTTTTGTTCGCTTTGCAGCCTTATTCTGAGATGAAAATCCAAGTTCTGAGGTACGCCTACCATAGATTTTAGGATCATAAATATCATGGTACCCATCAGTGAAACCTGGGGTTTTAAGCAATTCTGCATAATGCATTTTTTTATCGGACATTGTTGTAGTGGTACTGGTGGTAGACATGCTATTGCTTGTAAAAATGTGAAGTTGTGTAATTTGAATTCCCTAATAAGTAATACCTATTAGTCCTCCTTAATTTTAATGAATTCTTGAGTCTCTAAAGTCTAGAACCAAACTTCAAACTTTGACAAAATAAGATTTTAAGAAATGTCAAATGATGAAAGTTGAAATGTAGCCACAGGAATTCTTTCACTTACCCAGATTATGAGTCCCGACGATTGAAAATTGGAATGGCGTTGTTGGAAGTGGAACTGTGGAATCCAAAACAGGGTGGTGCACTACAATGAGCAATCTGAAGATTGAAGACTTTAAAAATCAGTACAATTTCAAAGTGCAAAGTGCTTTAAATGTTTTTTTTCTCGTAATTGGAATGTAAAAGTGAATGGCACGTCTTAGGAGTTAGGTCTACAAGACTACAAGTTGCAAAATCTTCACTGTTGATCTTTTTAAATCTATCGGTTATAGGGTGATTCCAGAGGTTTAAGTTGGGAAGCCCATCATGCTGTGCATGTCATTATAGAATGCAACTACAACCATACATCAAATGTTCATCCAACGGTTGAAACTTGAGTAGTTAATGATATTAACTTTTAAAATAAGGGTATTAATCACTAGACAGTTGACACTTAGCAGTACAAAGTGTTTTAAATGCTTTGTTTCTCGAAATTGGAACATTAAAGTGAATGACACGTCTTAGGTCTACAAGTTGCAAATTCTTCACCGTTGATCTTTTTAAATCTAACGGTTATAGGGTGATTCCGGAGGTTTATGTTGGGAAGCCCATAGCTTTGTGCATGTCATTACGGAATTTGATGGTCTATTACATATTTGACCATTTTTTCAATTTTAGACCGTATATTATAGCTATAAAATTTATTAGACTGTATGGCGTATAGTTTAACTTGCTATATTTTTATTAAATCGTAAAAATTTATTATATACTATTTTAATTTATAATATATATAATTTTATAATTTTTATTATAAAAGGAAAATAGAATATAACTTTTTTGAATATTTTTAATATGACTTTAGAAACTTTTGACTTTTTTATAATAGCTATCATTTTTTATATTAATATATATGATTTATAATATTATTATAAAAATATATATTAATTTAGAATCTTTTCAAAATAAAACATAATTATTTTTAATTTTTAGAATATATTTAACAAGATTTATTTTTAATACTATTTTAGAAACTTTTGTTAATTGTTAATTATAACAGTAGATTTTTATATTTATCAGTAATAATTATCATTGTTTTCTAATTTTTCAAGATAATCCATTTATAAAAGATTTTATATAAAAATTCGTAAATTAAACAATTTTTTTGATAGGCATTTAAATGACCAAAGTCAAACCGTCATAAAATTTTCATATTGATTGTTTGCTATTGTCATAATCTTAACCATTGATCTTTCTGAATCTAATGGATATAGGGTAATTCCAGAGGTTTAAGTTGGGAAGCCCACCGCTCCGTTCATTTCATTATGAAATGTAACTACAACCATACATCAAATGTTCATCCAGCGGTTGAACTTGAAACTTTAGTAATTTACTAATTTATGATATTAACTTAAGAAAATTAACATGACACATGTGTTTTAAAGTTAATACCATATGCATCGACCTAACAATGCTTTATCGGTGGAACCCCCATCAAGGCCTCGCCGATGGCCAGAAGGTAGAGACTCGTAACTCATAAGGTACGCTCCCAGTCCCTGATATATTGATAGAATCAACAAAAGTAAGCACATCGTTGTAACACAAACATCGATGGAATGAATGATTGCATTCCCCTAATGAACCGATATAACCATGAATTCTCAAGTGCATATTGCGTAGAGTATATTACTTAATTTCTCAAAAGAAAAAAAATTGATTTGAATATATTAAATTATTAATAGACAGTGACACTGAAGTTCCGAACTCAGAAAACAACTCTTTACTCTTAAACGTAAATGAATAACGGAGATTCAAGAATAGCACAACACAACCATTTATTTTCTTGGAACTAAATTTCAATGTCACATTATTACATATCTTTTTACAGACGAGTAGCACTGTAGCTCCTGTTTTGTATAAATAACATATGTCACTTGTCAGTGTGTCACTTTAGTACTTTACATAGACAAAATTTAATAATTTATTCCAAGTTGTTGCTCGTTACAATGGATTACAAGCTAATTCCAATTTACAAGCTTTGTTGCTGAAAACCTAATACACATCTATCTCTAAAAATAAATGTGGCTTTGAAAATAAATTCATGATTCCAAGCTTCTGCTGGTGGATTTGCCAACCATGCTGGGCAAATGGGGTTTCAATCAATCCTAGGGAAATGGGAGCCGTGAAGATACAAAATTTACTTATCCCCTTCGAAAACCAGAGTCATATAGAAGATGAAAAACAAATGTCTCTTTGAAAATAAATGCATGGAGCTTGCCTGGCCAACCATGCTGGAGAAATGGGAGCTGTTAGAATACAGAAGGAAAAACAAATATACTCCCATCTTTTACCTGCAACCTCTATGAATTTGGATAACACTTATCTCCATCAGAGCTCCTCATCCTGGTTCAAAACCCATCTGAAAATTCAGGTTAACCAAATCAACTTCTTTCCAATTCCACCCATTCTAAACTTGAAGGAAATTCGTCTTTTACTAATTACTCTGTAACTACATAATTGTAGGTAGGAGAATTTATAGTATCCCCAATACTGCATCATCTTCTTCATGAATCCTTATTAACCCTAGAAAATAAAAACCCTTATGGCACTATCTACTAATCATTGAATCACTATCCCTATTTATGGGCCACCAGTGCCGCTACCAGCCTATATAATTAAAATTTCTAATTTGATTGACATCTTGCTACGTGCCAACTTGAACTCTACCTCAAGCTGACAAGCTGTCAAAATCACTCATTCAAACCATATGAAATCATTACAAATCTTGTTTCATTAAAGCTATGAGTTGTCCAATAAATTGCTTCGGATGTTCATATCACATATGGCATTAATTGCCACCACTGCCACTGCCAACCACAGTTTCTTCAAAAAGATTGAGAATTTAAATGAAATGAAATGTACAACATCGAGATTCGAGGAATTGAAAAGAGTGAATGAGCGATGAATTAATCTGAACACAAAGTCTCAGAGATGAAAAAATAAGCATTTTGAATTTGACCTAACACTAACAGATAAACATTGAACAATTATCATGAAGAAACATAATTCATTCATAATTAAAAGGAAGCATTGATAAATACAAAGATTTAGAAATATATTATTTTATCTCTCTAATGCCAAAAATGTGGTTTCACAAACCTATCACCCTACACCCTGTACAATCAACATTCAAAAAGTGCTCAAAAGTTGAAACTATGCCCCTTTATCATTATGTGTCACAAATTCACAATTCACTATAGGATTCGTGTATGTTGTTAAACTGCTAGAGGTTCTGGGACTCTGTACAGTAATAAAATCTCAACAATTGATTTCTAGAAATCTAACGGTTCTAGTGATATTTCGGAGGTTTCAAATCGCAAGTCTAATGCTTGATAGATTTACTTCCAAAATGCAACTACAGTCATCCATCAAATGGCTCATATGATTTTTATTTTGCCACTGGATTTTTTTATTATTTTTAGATTCATTTAATTCGCCAATGAAAATATACTTTTTGCTTTGAAAAAAGGTTTTAATCGCCAATGGAGAAAAAATTCTGGTTTGAAAAACGGGTTTATTCACCAATGAAAAATATTTTATTCGATTTAAAAAAATTGCAATTCACCACAATTTTGCATAGACTTCTAGGGATTATAAAAAATTCATCAATAGGGATTTTTTTTCTCGAAAAACAAAAAAAATCGCCAATAAATTTAATATTTTTCATCGAGAAGTATACGGGATTTGCCAGAATTTTACACCTGCACCGAGGGGGGAGTTTCTTAAAGTTATCCCTGAGAATGATGAAGAAATTGAAGATGAAGATGAAGATCAAGAAAATCCTGGAGTAGCAGAGATTGATGGCTCCCGACAGCTCTTGATCGCTCCTGATCAGAACAGATAGAAAAGGAAGCTGCCACAGACAGCCAAAGGATGAGCTCTTGACAGCTCTCGACAAGCTCTTGACAGTTTCAGATGAGCTCCTAACAGCTCTCGAAGAGCTTTTGACAATTTCAGACGAGCTCCTGACAGCTCACGATGAGCTTTTGATTGCTCTCGACGAGCTCTTGACTGCTCTCGACGAGCTCCTGACAACTCCTGATCACTCTAGAATCAGCTTGTTCAACAGAATAGTAGCAACACTAAAAATTTAGACCCCACTCTCACCCCCCTAATGCCAAGAAAGACCAAGAGTCTAAGGGAGATCTACCAAAATGAAAGGTATGATGAGGAATTTGATGAGAGTGTGAATTTTGCATTATTTTCTCACAATGATCCAATTTATTTTGAAGAAGATGTGAAAGAGGATAAATGGTGTGAAGCCATGGAATAGGAAATAGATGCATTAGAAAGAAACAATACATGGGAGCTGATTGACTTGCCTCCAAACAAGCAAGCTATTGGAGTAAAATGGGTGTACAAGAAAAAAAGCAATGCTGAAAGAAGAATAAATCGACACAAGGCAAGATTAGTTGTCAAGGGGTACAAACAACAGCTTGGAAGAGACTATGATGAGACATTTGCCCCTGTTGCTAGGATGGAGACTGTGAGGGAAGTCATAGCTATTGCTGGCTAGTACAAATGGAAGGTATTTCAAATGGATGTGAAGTTTTCCTTTCTTAATGGAGTATTGAAAGAAGAGGTTTATGTGGAGCAGCCTTTTGGATATGAAGTTCCAAGCCAAGAACACAAGGTATATAGGCTGAAGAAGGCTTTTTATGGGCTGAAGCAAGCTCCTCGAGCATGGTACAATAGGATTGACTCATATTTGATGAGCAACGGCTTTAGCAAAAGCGATGGTGAGCCAACTCTCTACATCAAGGCAACAAACGGTAACATTTCAATTGTTGTCTTGTATGTAGATGATTTAGTTTTTACTAGGGATGATGATTTCCTCATTGCTGATTTTAAAGAGGCCATGAAAAGAGAATTTGAAATGACAGATTTAGGTATTTTGAGTTATTTTCTAGGCAAAGAAGTAAAACAAATGCATGATTGTATTTTTATCTCTCAAAAGAAGTATGCAAATGAGATCTTGAAGAGATTTAGAATTCTTGAGAGCAAGCCTACCCCGACACCAATAGTCGTAGGTCTTAAGTTGAGCAGGGAAGATTGTAGTAGCAATGTGGATCCGACCATGTATAAAATTTTGGCTGGAAGTTTGATGTATTTGACAACAACTAGGCTGAATATAATGCATGGAGTGAGTCTGATTTCTAGATTTATGGAGACTCCAAGAGACACCGATTGCAAAGGGGGTAAGAGAATCCTAAGGTATGTGAATGGTACCAAAGGATATGGTGTGTTGTACACAGCAGCAAAAGAATGTGGGCTGGTTGGTTACATTGACAGTGATTGGGTAGGAAGTTTGGATGATATGAAGAGCACTTCAGGCTATGTATTTCATTTGGGTTCGGGTGCTATCTCTTAGGCTTCTAAGAAGCAACCTGTTGTTTCTCTATCAACAACTGAAGCTAAGTATATAGCAGCAAATGCAGAGCATGTTAGACTATTTGGCTGAGAAGAATTTTAGCAAATTTGAAAGAAGAACAAGAGGATGGAATAGTTATCTATTGTGACAATGTTTCATTGATAGCTTTGATGAAAAATCCCGTGTTTCATTGAAGAAGCAAGCACATTGAAATCAGGTATCATTTCATTCGTGAATTGGTTGAAAATAGTGAAATTAAAATGAAGTTTTGCAGGTGTGAGCAGTAGCTAGCAGACATTTTCACCAAGCCCTTGAGCATTGACAGTTTTGTGCGCCTAAGAGGAAAATTGGGCATTGTTGATTTGGATCAGGATTGATCCTGTTGTTTTGTCGGCTCAAGACAAAGGGGGGGTGTTGGAATTTAATGTTTCTCCTGAGCCTCTAATCATCTGTTAGACCCCTTGCAGCCCTCACCTACCTGTCAAGAGCCTTTCTATTTTGGGGATCCTCCCTCCAGCTCCTAACATCTCTAGAATTGAATGAGGTGGTTGTTTTTTAAATTGCCATTTACTACGGTAGGTGATTTTTATTTTTTGAGAGGGAATGTTTATTTTAGATAAAAAGGTTTGAAGGTAGATTATTCTGTCAGTTGGGAAAAAGTTGAGAGAAGAAGTCAGAGAAAAAGATTGCAGCAGTAGACTGTGAGAAGAACATTCTCTCTGAGCTCCCAGTAGCTCCTGAACAGTAGTAGCTGTTTGCTATTTGTAAGAGCAGTGATTGCTCTAGGTAGAGCTCTGCGTAGCTCTTGACAGTGAGTTGTTGATAGCTCCTGATCATTACCAGTCTGGTTGAGCAGCTTCTGATAGCTCCTAGAAAGTTGTAATAGTTAGTTTTTAGTTTGTTTTATGTTTTGTCATTTCCAGTTGATTAATAGAGAATCAAGTTGCATGTCTCCCTTGTGTTTCCACATTTAAGATTTGGGTATTTCTACCTTGACTAGAAAGCAGAGCAACAACTCTTTGTTTTGTGGTTAGTTCTCCAAATCTTGACATGTTTTAGTTATGCTTTCTATAATTATATCATGAAATACTTCTAGATAATATTTAATATATAACAATGAATTAGATTTTAGCCTTAAATATAATATTCTACCATACAATTTAAAATATTTTTACATTTAAAACTAATATATAATAATTAACTTTAAAAGCATAACATAAAATCAAGTTAAGAAGAAATTTTCATGATAACCAAGTAAACAAAAAAATATAGCAAAATTTAAGATGTGTCCTCAAAACTAAAATCAAATTAGATTAAAACAAAATATCGAAAGTTGATGTTTCTTCTATATATATATATGGATATTTCGGTCCCTGCATTTTTGTGCTTTTGTAACTGACATGCAATGATACCCAATTGCTTACTCAAGCATATTTATGTACTCATCATTTGTTGTTATTATGAAAACTGAATACTATGTGTAAGTTGCTCAAATGATTGTGTACCCACTGATAATTTATTTCCTTTTTTTCTGCAACAAAGTTTGATTTTATTAACACTCAGTACTAGATACAGAGTCAGACACAACAGACAGAGAAGGATAGTTGTAGGATATAGAACAGGAGCATATATATTATCCTTTAGCAAAACGCAACAGAACATATAAAGAAAACTAAAGGTGGACTGTTCCAAAGTATATAGCAAATATCTGAATTGCTGAAAAACCACTTTAGAGAGTCACTACCCAATGTAATCAATATGCCTTCATATTTTAGAGAGTTGCTACCCAATGTAATCAATATGCCTTCATATTTTGAGCCAAAAGACATCAGCGAGTAAAACATGGGACATCTACTCGGGTGATCCCACAATAGTGGTTTACAATTTTTGGCCAAACTCGATACTGAAATTATTATTTTTAACTAAATCTTCACATTCAGGCACCTATAGCATCTAAACCATGATGAATTTGGAGATGATGAAAACTAAAGTCTCATCACATTTTATCTGTAGATTCTAAAAATATTTAATTCAATTTTTTTGGAATAAGATAGCAGTTCTTTCTCCATCTCCCACGAAAACTGGTTTTTTTCAGAAGGCAACATTTTTAAAAAGTGACGCTCACCGTATACAACATAACGTTTTTTGTATGAAAGATAAAATTCAATTTTTTTTGAATTTAGATTTGTAACTATGATATCTAGCACTTTAATTTTGTCTCATTGTTTTTTATTGAATATTTTTTCCTTAATAGAGTTTCGAAGTCAAACCAATTGCAATGCAGACATAGGCAGACTGTATACAACATAACTTTTTTTGCATGCATCGAAATTCAATTTTATTTTTTTAATGGATCAAAGACATCAATACCCAACATGAACATATTTAAAAAAAAGTTATTTTGATAATTTTCTATTTTTTCAGATGTGCAAAACAGAGAGCTTGATTTTCGGTGAAAAACCTTTGTTTAATAAAACTAAAAAAACACATACATAATAAAACCAAAACATATTAAAATTATGTTTGTGGGATAGCTCATTTTGAGAACTACCATAATTATTTTAAATGAATTCATTTGATCTCGTAAAAGGTAAATCAAATGTGATTTTTTATCAGCATTTTGATAGGTGTAAAGGAGACTCATTTATAGGTATGGTTTAAAACTAGTGAGGTTCTATCCAAGGGGGTTTGATCTAAGGTGGTTTGATCAAACCCTCTTCAATTGGAATATTTAAAATGGAACTTTTAAAAGCTTAAATCATTATATTTTCTAAAAATATGTGATTTCATCAAAAATCAGTTCCTCTGAGAAATTGTAAACTAGCTTTGTGGGATCACCCACTCTCTAAATCTAAAAATAGCCAATAGACTACAGTTGTTCCTCTTATCCCTCAAAATGACACAGTTATACACAACTGCCATATATTAGAACTGGTAAATTTCCCCCAATTTCTCCCACTACACAAGTGCTACTTATTCCTCAATGAGTGGCGCATCATGTGTTCCATTGTATATTTAAAAATGTCAAAAGAATAAGACCAGCATGAGAAGAGGCTTGCACCATGAATATATGCTCCTATGGAATGTGTAAATGAGCCTAATGACAACAAGATTTTGTGCAGAAAAAGTCAGGAATCTACTCATTCATTAGCCCATTAATTTCTACTATTTTTCCAAGATACCTCTGCTTTATAGCTTGAAAACAAAAATTGTCTACGTAAAAAAGAAAAAATGGCTACATAAAGAATAAAGTTTGCAATATTCAAAAGAATTCATAAATAAGAAGCACAGAATTGGAAGGAATTTGGTGGAAGATTGTGCAAACAGTAAAATATGAAGTGGGTGATTAAGAAAGTCTTTAATCTTTGCTCAGGAAGCAACAAAGAGAAGAAAAAGTAACAATAAACTCTACAACACTACGATCACATAAAAGGCTACGAGGAGATTCTGGTTACAATTCCTGGCATAGTCACATGGACAGTTTGACAGAATGCCACAAAAATATGCAATTTCAAGGCTACCATGATTGTGGGCTATGCACAGAAACTATTTTATTAAAAGGGATTCAGGAATTTTCAAGCAAATGCAATTGACAGGTAAGAAGCCCAAATTATGCGTCCCTTTCCGAGTATAATAATCGATCAACAAATTTAAGATGTTACAACAAACAAAGGCACATATATTTTGTAATCGTTATTTTTATTACCATTTATGTTCCTCTACAAATCTTCTAAACACTTTATTATTGGAGGAATCGCTATAAACATTAATATGAAAGAATTTACAATAGTCTTATAAGCTAGATAATTACAAGTGGTAAACTACAATGAAAGATGCATATTATCGTGCACTGTTTAGATTCTTTAGTCTGATATGTCATTCCCCCTCTACTTAGATTCATTTCCTGATATGTCCTTTGGCGCTCTGCATAGTCTGCTACAATGTTGGTGTTGTCTGCTTCCAGTGGTACTCTCATTTGAAACCTATTCATTCTTCTTGTAGGGACAATCAGCGGTTAGTTAGCAGATTTTTCCGACATCATTAAATGTGGAGGATGGAAATTAATGGTGTCAGTGGATTTTTATTACTAGCTGGAGTTGATAGATAGTGGTAGGATTTGTATTACCAACTGGAGGTTGATATTTACATGCTTCTAGAGATTTGAAATCTCGAATGTACGTTTTATAGCACTTGGCTTCGTAATTCTGCAATTCAATGAATTCCCATACGTACAGACTGCAGATTCATTGTAGTAAGCCAGCTTCAAGCGATGGACTAGGGAATTTGATTAAATCTCACTAAAACCACACCTCAATCTCATAATAAATGAAAAATATCAAAAAAATATTAACTTGGAAAACATTGCCCCAACTGCTTCAAGTTGACTCTGACAGTACGGTTGACAATGAATTTGACCACCAATCCACTAAAATTTATCCCCAAACCATGGTAGTTTGAGGGCGTGAAACTTGTTTCAGGCCAAAAGCTCATGCATAATATTGTTGGGATGTGAAGCCCAATGGTCACATGACCGTTTGTATTCCCCCTTCTATTTGTGTTCGAAGAACCTTGTATAGATATGTGGTTGATCATGTATTGTATAATTATAGAATTGGTGATTGATAATAAAATGTTTCCTTGCTTGAGAAATGGATGTAGGCAATTGCCAAACCACTGTAAATTTGTGTCTCTATTTTGTTCATTATTTTCTATGTTATTCTTTTTCTGCTCGTTTTAATATTTACAATTGGTATCAGAGCTATGGAGTAGTATTGAGTTTTTTGGTTAGAACCAAAGAGCAGAGATGGAAGCAAAAGAAGAAGAAGGTAAAATTTGGGAAATGGATAATGGTTTCTCATTTCGCGCCTCTCGGTACTTCCCATATATTTTAATGGGTATAACTAATTTTGTAGTTGATGATGAGGAGGTTGATTATGTCATTGAAGAATTTCTTGGCAGTTTGGATTCGGCTGAAGAAGAGGGTTTGAAGCAATCGCTAGTTGAAGGAGAGACTATGGAGTTAGTCTTCCAAGATGAGGAGGATGCTTCCTTGGGAGAGGAGGATGCATTCTGGTACCAAGCAAGTGAAGATGAACCTAAGGAAGAGGTTGAGAACTGGGAGGAACATCTAAACAAAGAAATTGGATTTCTAAAGGAGGAGATTTTGATGCTGAGAGAGCGAATATATCATATGGAGAAGGAAAAAGAGAAATTTGCAGAAAAGTGGGAGTTTTCTACAAAGAAAAAAAATAAAGAATTAAGGATGGAATTGGTTGAGTTGGACATATGGGTATGTGCAGGATCATGATGGGCCAAAAAGTGGCAATATGTAAGCCATATGATGGCCCATGTGGCTGACGACTTTTTTTTTACCCAAAAATGATGAAATGAAAAGGGTTTTTAGAGGAGATTCTTAGCTTTCCACCAATATAAATTTTTCTTTACTTTGAATTTAATAAATAAGTATTATTCATTTTCTATTAGAATTATGAATAAAGTCCTAATTGATAGGCTTATTGAAAAACATCTATAACTTTCAAATGGTATCACATTTTTTGAGTCTGAAACATGCGTCACATTCTATGCTTTGCATAATATAGGATTTAAAAAAAAAAAATGAATTTCATGAATTTTTGACCAAGTTAAGGTGGTTAGACAAATGAGATTTTATATTTTTTTAAAGTTGTAATAAAAAAATAATAATTAATTATATACTTGGAAAAAAATTATAAAAAAATATGCATCACATCGGGACATGAGTCCTCTACTTATATCTAAAAGCTTATAAAAAACTATTATTATTTTATTGTGGTTAGGGTGGTCAGACAGACACCTACTTCTTATTTTTACCCTGAAATTTAAATACTACTGCATTGAAATTTCAAATTTTCACCAAATAGATTTTTTTTTTTAAAATAAAGGTCTAGTAGTTTAGAAACTACATTCAATTTTTTACAGATTCTATTTTTACATTCTTTTGAAATAATATAGATAACTTATTCAAATTTTTATGTCAAGTTGTTTAACTCTGATTTTTTGTCTTTTTATTGCCACTTAAGGGCCTGTTTTTTCCATGATGATCCTGCACATACCCATATTCCTTATCGAACTAGGCATTGATAAGGAAAAATGTGAAACTGAAGAGGCTGAGAGCGCAATGGTGGCCGATTTGGAGGACTCCGAGAAGAAAGCCCTGCAGGTTGGTAGTGGTGGGAAAGGTCCAGACGGAAGAGGATTTGCTGGTAGTAGGCACGGCACAGGCTTTTCTGGTGCCGAGGAGGATGAAGAAGGCGATGATGCCAAAGGTCTGGTGGAGAAGCTTGACACCATCAACACTGTGGAAGGTAGGCAGTTTCCACCCTGTGATGTTTCGGTTGCCCACTCAAAAGGGTATGTGGAGATCCAAGACCGGTCTAAGGAAAGAATGGAGATGTTTCCGATAGTTGTGAAGGTGGAGGACAACTTGGATAAGCTTGCATTGGACAAGAAGTTTTCTATTTGGAAGCCGAAGAAAGTAGGAAAGTCCAAGCACTCCTATGTGGGTAGAGACGGCGAAGAAAGAGACCTTGAAAGTCACCCCTATAGTCTTGTGGAGACGGCCATCAAAATTGATTTGGGGTCGAGGCAGTCTTGTGTGAGGCTCGTAGCCAAATTTAGTGGCGAGAAGGATGAACAATAGCACATTGAGGATGAATTAGTTCCTAAGTTGGAGAATCAAGGGGATCTTGATATAGACGATGTTGTTTCTTGCCAAGAGTCAATGTTTGTAGGGAAGGCATTGTAAGAAATGGTAGGCTTAGATAAGTCGTTGCAAGAAATAGTAGGAAAAGATAAGCCGTTGCAAGAAATAGTAGGAAAAGATAAGCCATTGCAAGAAATGGTAGGAAGAGTACAAGATAGGCATGCTAAGAAGCTGAAGAGTCTTGGCCGCCAATTGAAGGCACCTAAATCGATGTGTGTTCATATGGAGAAGAGGAAAATCAAACTCATAGGGTTGATGACAGATGGTGTCCAGGGCAAGCTTCGTTGCAGGTGTTCAGATAGGAAAGCATGGCGCTGGAGCACTGCTACCATCCTCGGGCTACAAGTGTACAGAGATAGGAAGTTTTTTAAATCAAGTGGGATGATCATGTGCATGCTAGAGGATAGCCATGCTTCAAGCAAGAGGCTAGAAGATGGTAAAAGAGACAGAGATAACCGCCCTCTTAAATGGTAAAAAAAAAAAGAAAAGATGTGGATCGCAAGAAACAGAATCGTCAGATGGTAGTTGCAGGGGATGACGCCAACACCAGAGATAGAGGGGAGAAAAGGAAATCCCAAGAGAATGAAAAATATCGACAACATAAAAAGCATACGAATGGGCATAGTATCCTTGGACCAAACAATGTCGTGTTTCGAGATGATGGTCATATTGAGAAGTGGATCGACTCTATCAAAGAGGCATGTCTTGATTTTGATAAAAAGAGTATCCTTGTTTGTGAAGATTCTAAACTCTATAAGCCTATCCAACATGATATTTCCATTGTAGCAGATGGGAGCTTAGTGGCAATGAATGTGGATGAAATCCGCCACTTGATGCAAAGGCATGAAGAATTGATGTATACTCTGTAGGAGGCAGAGCGTAGGATGGATCTGTCAAGAGTTGTCAATCACAATATGCTTATAGAACTGGAACGTGTTAGAAGGGTTATGGAGACTTGCAATAGTGCACCCTTGATAGCTTTTGTTTCAGAAATGTTTACTATTCCTGTAAATTTGCTTCCGCCTCAAGGCCCTGGTGGGGAATTGTTAGATAATTTTGCAGCAGATTTCTATAGCTCCAAGCCTACTCCTGCTAAGGATAATTTTGAGATGATGTTTGAGGGAATTTTTGGCTCACTTCATATGACCAACCACATGGTTGTTCTAATTGAGTCACTCACTGCTTTTGGAGCTAAGGTTAGATGGTGCTCTCGCAATATTTTCTCTTTGAGCAATGTTTTCAATGAGACTGTAGCTGCTAGCTGGGGGAAACTAGTGGAATTTGATGAAAATGAAACCCAGAAGGGGGTAAATCATGTGGAAACTATCTGAGTTTGGGGGAATATTCTTGCATTTCTTGAATGAATTGATAATGAACTCTTCAAAGGTTTATTGTTCATTGATCCTCACACAAAGAGGTATGTTGAGTGCTTGCAAGATGAGCCTCTGTTTATGGTACTTGCACAAAACGTTCAAGATTATGTTGACCAGATGCAAGAGGTCTATGAGGCCATGAGAAAACTGACAGAAAGGCAAACCAAGACAGATGTTGTTGCATTTGAAGCTAATGGACACCTGGAGGTTATTAAATCTGATGTGCTTTGGAGGAGACTCATCCAAAGTGTTCTTGAATAGAATTTGGCGAAGTTAAAAGTTTCGTTGGGGCTGATGTAACATTACAAGTGGAAATGCAGGGGATGATAGTGCATGGTTGTGCTAGTTGGACTTCACGAGGGAGATTATTGGGATGTGAAGCCCAATGGTCACATGACCATTTGTATTATCCCTTCTATTCATATTCGAAGAACCTTGTATAGATATGTGGTTGATCATGTACTGTACAATTGTAGAATTGATGATTGTAGTTTTATTATTATCAACAATAAATTATATTATGATTTTATTATTATTATATTAATGTTACTCTACTAAATTATATTATTTTTAGTTTTATGCTAGGTAAAATAGTTTTGCATGTTCTCCATACAATCTCCAATATTCCCCCACCATTCTATCCAAATTTAACTATTCCCATTTTTAATTTATCTTATCATGATTGTAAAAAAAGAAAAAGAAAAGAACATGAGCAAATCTTTTCTTTTAATAATAATTTGATATGTTCAATAATAAAGTAGATTTAGTGTAGTATTATTTTTTATTAATATATTATACTTTATGGTATATTATGATAAGTATAATATATTATTATGGTGTTATTGTTTCACTATTATTATTATAATAATGTTATATAAGAAGATTGTTATATTATATTATTATCAACAACTTTTTATTAATATTAATATTATAGTACTTTTATTCTTACTTGATTATTATTATGATTAATGTATTCATAAATATTAAATTGTTATATTTTATGATGATATTTTTATCTTTGAATTAAACATATGAATTATTTGAACAATAATTTTTTTAATGAAAAACAAATAAATTTATTATAAATACAAGTACAAAAATCACAAAATTAATTTAATATATGAGATGTTAATTTCATATAATATATATTAAAAATAATTTAATAATATAATATATTTAAAATATATTAAACTATTGAAAAAATTATATATTACATTATTAAAAATGTAAATATAATATTATAATATTATTATCTAATATGTAAATTATATTATAGATTTTATTTATATAGTATATATTATAATATTAATATTATTATTTAATATATTAAATTATATGTTAGATGTTATATATGTTACATATTATATAATATATATTATACTATTATAATATGATGATCAATTTAATATATTACATGTTAACTTAATATATAATCTTCTATAATATATTAAAAAATAATTTTATAATATAATATAAAAATATATTAAATTATATATTAGATGTTATATATTTTAATTTTTTATTAGATTTTAGATAATAATTTTTAATTAAATTTTGAAATATAACATGTAAAAAAATCTCTTCACAAAGTGTGTAAATATTTTTCATAGAATAATCCATTGAAATAGGATAAAATTTTAATCTTATTTTTTATTATTATGGTCTTTATAGTGAAAAAAATGTTTGAAAAATCCCTGAAAATTTCCGTCCTTATGGCCTAAAAACTTTTAGCCAATGAAAATGAAGAAAATTGATTTTGAAAATTTGAAAATCTTGCAAAGAAAACTAAAATATAATGTATCAAAAAGAAAATAATGAATTCTCATTGACTCAAAGTAAAGCATTTAATCACTAGTTAAAATTACCCCTTCACTATAATTTCATGGGAGGGACTCATAATGCCTTTCAACCTTTTAAAGTATATTTAAGTGAAGTTAAGATATATTTCTATGAATAGTGGTGCACCATTTACCATTGTTTATATCTTTACAATTTCATTTAAGTAATAATTATTTAATATATAAAAATGTAAATAACAAACATATAATACTATATTTTTATTATATAAGATATAATAAAATATTTAACATTATTTTTTATTATGAATTATATTTTTTTAAAGTCTAATATTTATGAATTGTTGAGTATTTGTTTTTGATAAAGGGTAAAACGGGTTTTATAGGGACCCGAAACCACAAAGTTTACAAGATAGAGAAAGGACCACCAATGGTCCACCAAAAAAAGAAACAGCTGCCCAACAAAAAACTGCAGCAAATGGACAAAAAAGACCAGGAGGGTCAAAAAGAAAAAGACAACAGAAGAACACAGGATTATTTCAGAGACCGAAGGATAGTCTTAGTCTCTGCCTCCAACGCCTGCATATCAATGACCCCCTGTTTGAAAGTTTGCACCATTTTCGGAGATAAGGGAGCCTTTCGCTTCAAATTAGCTCTGGTTCTTCTAGATATACCACCATCAGTTTCCTAGCTTTTTTCTTCAGTATCATCAAGATCCACCACCAAGGAACCCTGTTGAGCTTTATCAAGTTTTTCGGTCATAGCGTTGATTATTATTGCATTGTGTCATGCTATTCTGTGGTTCTGTTCAACAATAGTTTTGATGTTGATTCTTAAGCCCTCAATCTCATTATCTGTAATCCTGTAGCGGTGGACCGTATCTTTCTTACCCAAATCCACAATCTTGACTCCCATTTCCTCAATTTTGCATTGCAGGGCCCAGTTTTTGATTTTAAGCTCGTTAATTTCAGATAAAGTCCAGTCCAGGATTTTAGAGTGGGTTTCGGAGTTGGTTTTAGCCAGATGAAGGAAATCCAGGGATGGCTCTTTACCAGCATTAACAAGGGAATCGACATTCTGTAAGTTAGGGGCAGGGCCCTCACAGTGCTCAGAAGTATAGGCAACGGCTTTCTCCAGCTCAGAAGACTCTTCAGAATAAGAAACAAGACTTTTAGCCTAGGTTGACTTGCCCGTAGGGCTGTTCTTAGGAGGAAGACGGAAGGGCTTAAGTGCACTTCGGATTTTACCCGGGTTCCTGGAAGGGCTAGCTTGCATACTAGGGTCTTTAGGCCTAGTTTTAGGGCTAGGCATATAATCCGAGCCACTAGGCTCAGTATCCTCACTGTCAATATCAGGGTTGGCTTCTGAGGTAGCAGGGGCGTGCTCATGCAGATAATCAACAATGAGCCTGATTAAACCAGTATGGAGGATAGGGAATCTTTTGGGATTTTTTTTGTTATCCTCCAAGCTTTTCTTTAGAGAGCAAAAAAAATAGTAAGGAATAGAAACCCTAACCTTATGGTGAAAATGGTTGAGGAGGGCGAAGTGGTACCCGTAGACTTTTGTGAAGCGGCCATCCACAGTGATATATTCCATGATGGCCCGAAGCACCTTCCGCCATATAGACTTGATGGAGTCAACATCAAAATAGCTATTTGCAATTTTAATTAGGTTATGCTTCTCCTTATAATTTTTCAGGAATCTGATTATAGCTTCATCCGAATAAGCCCTGCCCCTGAAAAACTTCTTACCATCCGTAGGTAAATCAGTGACTTTGGCAATTAAGTCTTCGTTGAGCTCAACATTACTGCCGAACAAAGTCAGATTTCCATCATGCCAGTTCTCGGCAAAGAGCTTTGTTGCCTCCATGTCAGAACCATGAAGCTTCTCTAGAAAGGGTAATAGACCTTCGCTTTTTATCTTGTTTCATACCTTTGCATTTTTCATGTGGATATCGTAGTTGTCTGGCTCAGATCGCTTTCTGTCCCCACCCATATTGGCCAACACAGAGAGAAAGAACCAAACACAGTCCTTTCTAAAATTGGGCCCGCCAAATCTAAACACGCACAAAGCATGTGGGGTAAACTTACAATTTACTCCACCGGGCTCGGTACCATTCAATCTAATGGTTATGATGTGAGATATCCAACCTGTCCTCATTGAAGGGCTAACACGACGCTTTACCATGTGATCTATCATAATTTAATAGGGCATAGACTTCAACATTTAGATCGCTATAATTTAGCCAAGTACACAAATCTTCATGCTTAACTCCTTCATTAGCAAAAAAATCTGCAACAGCATTGGCTTCTCTGTAGGCGTGTGTTATTTTAACTTTTTCAAAACTGTCCAATTTCAGTTTAGCTTCGTCTATCCAAGATTTGATGGTCCACGAGGGAGGAGACGTGCCACGGAGGCAGTCAATTATGTTTTTGGAATCACCTTCCAACCATAAATTTTTAATATTATGGCTTTGGGCTAAGTTTATAATATGGTAGGCTTCAGCCGCCTCTGCCAAATGATTAGTTTGAGAGCCAAGAGGAGAGGTCGTTGCACCCATGAAATTTCCATAGGTATCCCTTATAACTCCACCACAGCCCACCACCCCCGGATTACCTTTAGCCGCGCCATCAAAGTTAGCTTTGATCCACCCATCGGGTGAAAAAGTCCAGCAAACTCCCACTCTATCCTTTTTAATCTTCATTGTAAAACTAGACAGAATGGGGAGTATGTTCCAATCCTTAGCAATGCCAAGATCATAGTTCGAAAACTCAGCATTCGGAATCTTTCTATCCTTCCGGGCCATAGCACTGAGATTTTTCTTTAGATTCCTAACAATATTATCAAAGACCTGATCTATAGGGGCTTCTTTGTTCCTAAAAATTATATTGTTGCGTTCTTTCCAGATGCCCCAAGCAATATGAGAAAAAGAAAGCTCCCAAAAAAACCGAAGTAAAGGGTTCCTTGTCGGTACTTTCCATTGTATGAAGAAATCTTCAATGAGCCAAGGAAAAACCCAGGAGAGATTCCATAAACTGTTAAACTTATCCCAAATAGAGGCAGTGAAAGAGCAATCAAGGAATAAAGGATTACCTAACTTAGCATCCATCTTACAAAGACAGCGTCTATTGGGGATTTGAAATCCCCGTTTACACAGGTTGTCAGTCGTTAACAGCTTATTTGGGAGAAGAATCCAGAAAAAGATGTTAATTTTAGGAATCAGATTATTACACCAGGCTTTAGACCAAAAGGGAGGATGATCCAAAGAAGACGTGAACTTAGCAAAGGCAAAAGACACCGAAAAATCCCCTGAAGGGTTGTCAAACCAAACCGCACGGTCTTCCAACTGCTCCGAACTAAGTTTAACAGCCAGCAGGGAAATCTGGACTGGGACCAGAGCTTGACTCACCTTGCATAAGTCAACCCATACACCATTCTCACTATAATCTTTCACTGTAATTGTTGAGTATTTGTTAGTTAGAAGTGGACAGTTATAAATACTCATAAAAATAAATTAATAGTAATCAGAATAGAAATCCTAATAGTGAAACTCATTAGAATAGACTAAACACGTTAATTTTAACTTCCTAGGCAGTAATTTATCATTTGAAAAATAAAAGGCTGTAATGAATAATTAAAAAATCCAGCGATGTTTATATGAATAGAAATCTGTGAGAAATCCCTAAAAGGATGAGGATGAGAAATCGAACTACAGTAACTGAAGTTCTAAGAATTACATGAATGGAATAAATTTTCTCTGTCCTGGGACCTATACTATGCTAGACTCGCATTGGTTATATACTTGTTTAAATGAAGAAAGAGGATATCGAGGGCAAGGGATAAAGAAAAATGTGGAACCGGGCATAATTGCTGTAGAGAACATTGTTAGCAGATTACACATATCTGCATAGATCATGGATTTGATGACAGATAAACATTATTTATGTCAGAACATGGATTCTCAGGTAAACAGCTGGGACTTGTATGAACAATAGTTTTACACTGAATGAAATTAAAAGGAAAATGGGGGTGCCTCCTTATTGTCTATGGGAAAATCTGAACAATGTAATCTGTTCTATCATATATATCATTTAACTACGCAGATAATTGATATTGTGTTACTCTAGTCTGGAACTTTAACAAAAGCATTCAGAGAACAGATCTAAGGATTTTATGAAATACTTTTAAAAAAGAACTTAAAAAACAGATCAAAATAATTATAACAAGTTATAATGATTACCGCTACTGTTTGTGAATTAGATTGTGTCAGAGCTTTTACACAATGTTTGGGTCTGTGATCAATCATTAGAATAATAAAGAACGAAAGAAGATAGTTTTTTTTGTCTTCTTTCACTATCTATTATTCTGATGATAGATCATAGAGTACGATCTGAAATATTGTTACAAAAAACACACACAAATTAATCCAGAAACAACAACGATAAAACAGATCAAAATATCCACAGCAAATATTGAACGCAGGTGAAACTCAGTATCCACGCTTCCTTTCAAAGTCCACTTATTCTCTGTATATCGTTCAATCTTCGAACTATCATTAAGCAATAAATTCACTATATGATACCAATTGAAAGTTGGATTTGGCCTCATGAGGATGCCATGGATGAGAGAGGAAGTGCATGAATCGATCAAGAAAAATGAGTCAGAAAGGTTTAATAGTCATCTAAGTTAGCAAAGATAGGATATCTGTAATACCTTTTATCAATTTCCCTGAATCGATTCACAGGCTTCCTCACCTCTTCATGGCTTCCCACCGGGACATACATTGACTGTATTGATGGAATAACCTAACCTTAAGTCAGTATTTATAATTTCATAGCATGTAACTCAATTGAAAGATGGAGTCATTTTAGATGTTATCATGTCACAGTCTGTGTGGGTGGACTTTGTCTTTATCTCTACCAAATTAGGAAGAGTTTAAACAGCCAGTCTACCCCATTATTCTTGACCTTTCACGTTTTTCTTATTGATTGGATTAGTTGGGGTTGATGGTGTGTTCCAAACTTTAAAAACTTGGTATAACTTTATAGATTTGAAGTAAATTTTGTTAGATTTGAAATTTGGAGATAAAACGTTTCCATGGGAATTTTAGATTTATTATATTTTTCAATTATTTTGGAGATAGTTTGATTAAAAGATAATGTGAGCGTATTAGTGAGTAGTCACTCAGCACATGGTTTGGGAAATATGTTTAAAACTTGAAAATTTGATAAACTTCATATATAATAATAATATTATTTTAAAATTAATAAATTTGATTTTTAAAGATGATTTGGTAATCAGGTTTTTAGTTATTTTATTTTAAAATAATATTAATGATTAATTTTTTTTACAAACTTTAACTGTATATAATCGTAAGGATGAAACTTGCATATTCATATCAATTTTCATTTATTTTGAGGTTTATGTTGATGGAATCTATTTAATGTAATTATGTATTGACGAGTGACATATTTTTGTACTAGGTTTAGCTCATGCCTCTATCTATATTCATCTATTTTCACTCTCATTTGCATCTATTCCCATATATAAGATCTTATCTCATCCCTCTTTATGTTTGGACACGTTAAATAGCTAACACAACAATATATTTTATTACACAAATTATTCTTTTTTCCTTTTGCATGCAAAGATTTGACCTTCCCTTATTCATACACACATATATGCACTTAGCACTTTGGTTGAACACTCTTCCATCAACCTGTTGTTCTCTCTCTTTTCTTACTAACACTCTTACATCTCAATTGTAGCTTCACTTCCTTATCATATTACCTAGTTGGTCTCATGTGTGGTCTCACTTTTTATTTTCCTCAATTCCTAGTTAGCCCCACCATGCTATTCACCTTAATTCCATATCACCTAGTTAGTTTCACAAATGGTCTCCTACAATTTCTATCCTAAATTCACGGCCTCTTCTCCTCATTATCTCTTCTACATAGTACCTTATGAGTGTCTTTTTCTCACCAAAACCCTTGCTTGAACTTCATTTCCTACAAATTCTCCTTCATTTCCAAACTTGTGTCTTACTCTCATCCTTTGTTGGCTACTCACGCGTGGACTTGTGTTTTTCTCCTCTATATCAAAATCTTCTCCACCATTTAGATTGATGACCTGCAATCATGATCTTCCCTCTTCTCTTTGTTGAGAACTACCCACCTTATCCACTACTTCTCCCTAAACTCCACACACTTCTTCTAGAACCTTTTTCTCTACATGCCTCTTCTTGGGATCCCACCTAAATTCTTGGCTGCTCAAACTTGCCCTCTACCATCCACTTCTTTTGTGCTACACTTATTGATTGCATGCCTAAATCTCCCTTGAATTTGACATGGTAATTCTCCTACACATAGATTCCTTCCATTAATGTTGTTTGGGTACTTCAAGCCTTCAAACAACTCCTTCTCACTCCTCCTACCTACTTGAAGATGCATGATAATTCTTTGTTCAATAATAACGTGTTAGTTTTTTAAAAACCCTTATAATTACAATTTGCATGTTGCACTATTTTTTAATAATATATTTCTCTAATCGTGTATGATAGATCTACAATCTCAAAAAAAAAAAAAACTTTTGTTCATCATTTTTATAAATGAAGAACCAATTCAATTATTGAGAATAATGAAATCCTCTCTTTCTAGCTATGTTGATCATTTAGTTTTGGGAAGTTTTTTTAATTGAAATTAATTTCTTACAACTCTCTATATTTTTTTGTGAGTATAGTGTTAGATTTTCAAATCTTTATCTTTCAATTGGTATCAAAGAATGTTGCATAAAAAATTATTATGGAAGTAGCAAAATCATGTTAACAATTATCTTTATATGGATAATAGAAATAGTTTTCCATTTCAACTTTCATTTTTTATAAAAGACAACTATGAATATTGGAGTATCAAAATGAAAACCCTACTATTATCCCAATATATTTAGGAATTAGTAGAAGAGTTACACATACCCTACATATTAGAATTCTTTGAATGCCTTGACATCAAATCAATGAACTCAATTGAAAGAAGATAGAAAGAAGGATAACTGAGTTCTATTCACCATCCAATCTACATTGGAAATTTCAATTTAGCATCTAGTGTAGATCGTGAATGGTATGGAAACTTTGAATATAAATGTAGAAATAATAAAAATTACTTGAATATGTCAAGAACCAACTATATTAAAGAGTATTTTGAAGATGAAAAACACTCCACATTATTCACATATAGTGACTAATCAAATCATATGATAGTTAAAGTTGGTCTCTTTATCAAATTAGATGATTATGTGATAACTCAAATTGAACTTTGTAATGATAAAAATATGATGTAATGGTAAATGGTGTCCTTGCAGTGAAGGCTTAGCAAGAAGAAACTAATTATATTCATTATACTTTACATGTGCCAAAACAACAATTTTAAGTATTGGGTAGCTTGTAGTAAAAATATATAAAGTTGTGTTAGAAGATAAATGGTAAAAAATATTTCATAAATCAACTAATTATCATCTTGAAGCAAAGGATTGTATGACAAAAAATAGATTATTTCCTCTCACATTGCTTTCCACTAAGATGCACACCCTTAAAGAAACCACAAATGATTTGTGGTTTCGACATTGACATTATGGTTATCTAAGTTTTTAAAGGATTAAGTTTTCTTCACAAGAAGAATATGGTGAGAGGACTTCCCATAATTCAGGCCAACAAAGAAGTGTATTTAGGGTGTGCACTTTTCAAGCAACATCGAGATAGTTTTTTGATGAAAAATCATGGAAGGAAAAATATCCTCTAGACTTGTGTATGTTGACATATATGGTGATATACAAAAGGAATCTTTGGGTAACAATATTACTTTTATTTATGATTTATCTCACCACATATGGGTTTACTTTCTCAAAATTAGAAATATGGAGCTTTGGAATGCTTCAATAATTTTAAGGTTATGGCTAAAAATAAAAGTGGGTATTATCTCAAAATATCTAAAATAGATAGAGGGAGACAATTCATTTCCAAAGAGTCTTTTAATTTTTGTAACAATAATAACATCAAGGGACAACTTACTGTAGGTTATACCCCAAGCAAAAAAATGGTATTGCAAAAATATAGAACCATACTATTATGAAAATAGCATGAAGTATGTTGTATTCAAAAATATTCTAAATTGTTATTAGGGAGTAGTGACAAAAATAGTATACACTATGAATCAAAGGCCTCACTATTAAATTTATTGATGAAAGAGTGTACATGTAATCATAAATATAAATAAGTTTGTAGAATTCTTGATTAGTTCCCCTAATATTGATTATACATGTTCATCCTTGAGGAAACACTAGCATGACCCCATGAGAGAACATTTTTATTTTATTTGAGTTCACTTAATATATGGACTAGTTTGTATTATCAAATCATGCAAGTGATTGGGAACTAATAACTAATCATAAGGTAAAAAAGATAAATAGACATACTCTAGTGAAGATATTGATCCCTTAACCAAATTGAATGGTGCCTATTCAATAAGGGAATAGAGAAAAATATGCAAGAAAGAAGGATATGATTATGGGACTAGAGATATGTATTTACATAAATAAAAAAATTAGGAAACATTACACATTCAAACATACTTCAAAGTTTATCTCCAATCAAGAATATCCCACATGCATTACTTGATAAATATTGATGTAAAATCTTTACAACATTTTACATCTTATTCAAGATAATTATCCCTTAAGAATACATATTAGTAAATGTGACATGAGATAATTTTTAGTGCAAGGGCCCCTATGAAATATTTACAATCCATGGATACATCTAACCATGTAACTACTCAAACAAACAACGCCTTTCTACAATTCATATAGACAATATACTTCCCTTACAATGCTAAAACATACATGGATTGATCCTCTAGAACACATTCAAGATCCAAGTTTAGAAATTAACTCAAAGGCCAATATTTTTCCCAAATTATAATTATTTATATATGGAATTTTAGTATACATTCTCTCTCTTAGGTGTATACACATGTGGTAAATCAAATCACATCTACCTTTATGCCTTTTCATAATGAATGTTCTCTTTCAAGTAGAACAATCATACATGCATAGGAAGAAAATGATATTTGGAGCATGAGATGGGTACTTAGAATAGAGTAGGAGGCCTTTCACCAAGCACATAAGTGAAATACATTCAATAGATAAACATGTAGGGGTACAAATTAGTATTTATTGAATACACTAGGCAATAAATTCAACCTCTACATCCCTATAAAAGCACACAAAAATATTTATAACATGCAAGATAAATACCCCTGCACTCCAACCCACACCTACACATTTAGCATGACAACCACAAAGTCCTTCAAGAAAGACCAACTAGAATAACCCTACACACAACTCAAAAATAATAGCATGGTCCCATATGATACCAATATTCAACCATGCCACTAATGATAATAGGAAGACACCAACAAATATCAATCTTCCCTTGCTAAAAAAATTAAAATATTAGGAAAGTCATCTCCTTGTGTTCTTTGATACCACCTATTATAGGCCACAACCAACCAACTCATGGCTCACCTAAGAACCCCACTTGCAACTATGCAAAAGAAAACCAATCTTCTTCCCTTTATTTTTAGGCCAACCTACAACTAACAACCTACAGTATAATGCTACCACACAACCTATATAAATTAAACATGATAATGGAAACCTATCCTACATGTGTGCCCAAAAATAGACATTGGAAACCATTGGATAGCCCGAATGAAAATATATTTTGAGCACTACGAAAAATATTCTATTTTATTTTTACATACAAGGACTTGACCTTCCCTTGTTCACACACATATATATGCACTCAATAATTTGGTTTCACATTTTTCAATTGACCCATCTCTCTATCCATATGTTTTTTTACTCATAGCCTTATAACTCACTCATAGATTCAATTCCTTTGCATATTACTTAGTTGGTCTCATGCATGGTCTCTCTTTTTATTTTCCTTGATTCCTAGTCAATCCCATAGTGTTCCTCACCTTCATTCCATGCCACCTAGTTATTGTCATGTGTGGTATCCTACTATATTTTCCCTACTAATGGGCCCTTCCCCTCACTAGATCCTCTACATAGTACCTTATGGTGTATTTTTCTCACCATACCCCTTGCTTAAACTCTAGATGTCCTACAAATTCTCCTTCTTTGCTAAACTATTGAATTCCTCTCATCCCTTGTTGGCTACTCATTTCTACTCATTATTTTCTCCTCTATCTCAAATCCTTATCCACCATAGATTTTCTCCCTATAATCATGAGATCATCTCTTTCTTCTATTTAATGAGAACTATTTTCTTATCCATTGATTCCTCCTAAACTCCCACACACTTCTTCTAGAACCTTGTTCTCTACATGCCTCTTCTTTGGATACCATTTAAATTTTTGGTTGTTCAAACTCACTTGCTACCATCCACTTCTTTCAAGCCATAAGAATTGATTGTCTGCTCAAATATCCCTTGAATGTGATGTGATCATACTCCTACACATAGATTCCCTCAATTAATGTTGTTACAGTACTTCAATCCTTCAAATAATTTATTCTCACTCCTCCTACCTACTAACTATCCTTCATATGATAAATGTGAGCATTTAATAATTCCCCGCCATCCTTGCCACCTTTCATTTGATCTCAAAATCAATTATGAATCCTTCCCATGTTGTAAACCTATTTTTGTCACCAAAACTATCTGAATGGTCCTCAATTGGTGCTCACTTGGTTTGGGAATTTAATGTGGAATATCCATCCTTTACAACTAACTAATTTATAATCAAAACATGCCCACACATTCTTTTTTCCGTCCATTTTCTTGATGGATCTCCTTCATGTAGTTTTCATTGCCATTTTTCTTGCCAAACCATCCTCATAGCCCTTTTATTTCTTAATCAAACTATCCAAATCAACTATTAACCTATTCAATGTCATGAGTAGTGCTTTTTCCACCTTATCATAGATATTAAGGCTCCTCTTTATCCCCCTCATGCACATCCTCAACTCTGTAGCCAACTCTTTAACTTTGGCTCTTCATCCACACATACGATACACCTTTGCAACACCAATGGATTCTTTTATGTCCATATCAACAAGCAATCTTCTATCATTTTTTGTTTATCACTTTTGGCCTCCTCTCATTTGACCACTTCTCTAGTTCACCTACAACCTCATTCTCTTAATCATATGATACAAACCATTTTTTTTCATTCTTACAACTTTCTCACTAACCACAAAAGCACAACATTATGCTCATTTGTTGTATGTGTAACTACAACATTTTTGTGTTCTCATCAAACCTTTACCATCTCACACCCTTCTATTACTATAAGTGTGCATCTTCCCTAACATATCATATCCTTTGATGCAATTATCTATTGCTCCATGGGGATACTTGCAGTTGACATAAGTAATCTTTCCTTCATCACACTCTCATTTTGTTACAAGTCTAATTGCAACAAGTACTAAATCTCGTTGCAAGTGCCTCTACAATATGGTTATTCCTTTTCCAATGGCTACAAGTGCATGGTCTGCTCCAAATGGTCGATTCCTCACCTCTAGTCCATGCCAATGAGTAGTAGTTAGGATCTTATTGCATCAAAATATGTAAAATTAGGACAAGTAGGAAATAAGAAAATGACTCTACCTGATTAATGAATCAAACTTCAAATAGGGAAAAGTATGATGTGAATAATTTTTAATGCCCACTACAATTTAGTATTTTAATGATCAAAATGAAATATAATCCCTTAGCGAACTTATTTATACAAGATACACAAAATTCCTTAAACTTGGTGATCTAAACAATGTTATTTAACCTTCAATTGGAAAATCAGTGTAACATAAATTTGTTAAACCAAGCACTCATTAAAATCTTTGTTGATGGTGACAAAAACCCATTCTACTCAACCTTAAGATCCTTTTATTACTCACAAATAAGCTAAGTTCTCAAGATCACAATTGATGCACCTCACCTCTTCAAAATTATTTCTTAATAAGAAAATTTTAGGTGTTTGTGTATGATTTTTCAAGATTTAATAACTTGTTGACAAATTGCAGGCAGTAAATGTTATCAAATCCTTTCTCCTTGAAGTTACATTGAAATGCACATGCTCTAAATATTCCAATTTAAAAATTGTCATTGAGAAGTGATGCATTACACCATAAAGCCAAATGAATATTATCGATACTCTAAAGAGATTTAATTTAGAAAAAAGAAAATAAAATGTATCCATATATTTACTTTTGTTTCTGTGATAATAATAAAAAAACTCTATAGTACCATGATTAGTCTCCATTTGTTTTAATTAATTACAACTAGATATGGCACTTTGTGTAATGGGTACGCCGAAGAGGTGTGGAAGGTCAATTAGGAAAAAAATGGTTTTTTTTTTCACATATTTGTATAGTAAATGAGATCAATTGGTAGGTCATTTAGAAAATGATTTTAATATTATTATTATTTAAAAAAAAAAAATTAACTATAGAATAATATTATTATATTTTTTTTTGAAATCTCATGTATTAACTATTATATTATTATATAAATATGTATTATTTATGTCATTATTATATTAATCTATTATATTTATTATTTATGTATCTAAAGCCTCAAAACTAGCTAAAAATAACAATGAAGGTGTCATTTGGTATCTTCCTCCTAGGGGTTGGATAAAAGCCAATTTTGATGGTGCGAAAAAAGGGAATCTGGGGAAGGCTGGGAGCGGGGGTGTGATAAGAGACAATAAAGGTTTATTTATTGCGGCGGTGGCTATCTCCTTGGGTATACAAACAAATCATTTAGCTAAAGCCATAGGAGCTTACCAAGTCATTGATTTGGCTAGAAGGATGAACTTTAAAAACGTATGGATTGAGGATGACTCTAAAAATATCAATTATTGCCTCCTTGGCAAGTCCCCCCCCTCATGGACCATAAAAGTTAGGGACACTTTATCTAGATTCGACAAAGTGAAAATTTCCCATGTCTATAGGGAAGCTAATTGTGTGGCCGACTACTCCGCTAATGAGGGAATTAAACAAAATAAGTAGGTGACGTGGAAAAACTGTAATGATTAGGTTGTTGACGTTAGAGCCTTAATCAACTATGATATCACTCATGGGAGAGAAGTCACATTTAAAGATGATTAATATGAATGGTTCCAAGTACTGAGATATCATTCGATATACTGGTAAGGCCATAATAATTGTGACAGATGAGAAGGGCTAACACATTTTGTGGGTGCTTTGGGTGTGCTACGGGCTATTTAGTCTATGTTTTCATGGTGTGAGCTATCAGAACAAGGGATTTGTGACCATGGGAGGAAGAAGGAAAAGAGTTGAGCTGATGGGATGCATGAAGAACAAGAATAACTCCAACGTCTAGAAGAAGATCGAGAAGGGAGGGCTTCAACCTCTCAGTGATAAACTTCATGGGTCTGTCCCCAAGGTCACTGTATATTTCACTAAACATTGGAATAATGGGGAAATTATTCTTTCAAGGATGAAGGCCACAGTTGATGAGGCTCTCATTGGGGAAATTATCAATCTTTCTATTGAAGGTGTTAAGTTCTATCATGATAGGAAGTTCTCAGACGAAGTTGTTATTAGCTTCCCTAAGTCGGAGGAGGAAAAAAAGAAGTTGGTAAAATTTTCCAATAGCTACTTCGATGTCAGGAGGATCAAGAAAATTTGGAGGGAGGTGCTCAGGGTTCTTATGGAGTATATCACGTTGGATGGTAGATTCACCAGAGTCTATGGTTACCACTTTGTCCTCCTCAATCACTTTAGACATAAGGTAAGGGTTTCTTTTCCTTATTACCTGCTATGTTCCATGAATAACAGAATTGAGGAATTTAGAAAAATTCTAAGAAGAATTTGATCCTGCATGTTGGCCTTATTCGGCTCATTCATGAGCACTTTAAAAACATGCTGACTGTTCCTAACCCTATTTCGGCCTCAACATCAGATGGTTACAATACCGAGTCTAGTTCATCTGAGGGTAGTGAGAGTCTGGAGTGGTATGAGGACGTCACTCTCCCTCCCAACAAGAAAATGAAGAATACCCCTCTACCTAATCCCTCGAATAAAAAACTAGCCTTGTGCATACCCCTCTTGGTATGTCTCAGGTGGAGAATGAAAAGATGGAGGAGCCACCTGTTAACAAATTGGTTTCCTATTCGAGGGATTCTCTGGATGAGGACCCTACTGACCCCAAAGATAAGGAGGACGCCTTTGCCTCATTTCATACCACTGACAAAGAAAAAATACCCAATTCCCTCAAGGACCTTAACCCTGAAGACCACTTTTTTAAGCTGAATAGGGAACTTTATGAAGATATTCTTACAATGGCCAGAAATGGAGTGGTTGACCATTTCAAAATTTTGATATGAGCTTTCCATGAGATAAAGGATATCAATTTGAAAAACAAGGCACTCACTAGCAAGATGGAGTTGTTGGAAGCTAAAGTAGCGTCTCAAAATTTGGTGGAGGTCTTATGGACTATCGAAGAGAAGATGGCTATGGTGGAATGCTTTCAAAGAGCGGTTGAACTCACTGAAAATATGAAGAAGGACAATGAGGAAAAGATCAAGAACCTGGAAAAGGAAATTGGTAAGATTAGGGAAACAATGAAAACTACCCTTGAGCATAACCACAAAATTGTCAAAAACAATGCCACTATCTTGAGCGCTTTGGTGGAGAAAATGGAAAACACCAGTAGGGGTCGCTGATTGTGGATCTTGACGTTGATAAGAGAAAATACATGAAGGAGGATTTTGGCCCTTCGAAGAGAACTAGAGCCAACCTAAAGAAAAGAGTGGATTCTTCGCCTCTAGAAAATCAGGACCTGAAGAAGGTGGCCCAAGAAATGTGCAACCTGGAAGCTGAAATTGTTGAGACTTTAAAGTCTCTTGGTTAGTTTAGGTTGTGTTTTTTGTTGTTGTCCTTTTCTATTTATTTATGTTTGTAGCCTTTCTACCTCTAGGTACTTTGATGATCTATTTTATTATGGCTTGTAAACTCTGTGGTTTCGGGTCCCTGTAAAACCCGTTTTTTCCTCTATAAAAAACTATTATATTGTTATATAATATAGGATTATATATTATAAGATAAATTATTTATTATATAAAACTAATTAATTATGTCATAATGTTAAAACCCAAATTATATTATTTATAACTTATTTTTAATTATATAAAAATATACATTAGATATTAATTATGCTAATTTATACTTAACTACATAGGGTAAAGGATGTAGTAATTTTAAAACCTAAATGTGCTCATTATTAGGATCTAAGCTGTAATTTTCATTTTAATAAACATACTCTAAAACCCTCATCAAAGCTTTATTTTTAAGCTGCAGCTCGCCAAATTGGAGATGAAGGAGCTTTGGGGAAAGCAACCAAAAAGTGGGGGGAAAGCAATGAAAATCGGTGGCAAACAGTCGAAAAAATGTAGAAAAATGGCAAACAGCCGAAAAGAATGGCGAAAAATGATGAACGACTGAGATTAATGGCAAAAAATGATGGACCGATGAGATTTGTTTCACTGTCAACCATATAAATATGTATTATTTATGTCATTATTATATTAATCTATTATATTTATTATTTATGTATCAACTATTGTATTAACTATTATATTGTTATATAATATAGCATTATATATTATAAACCAAATTATTTATTATATAAAATTAATTAATTATGTCATAATGTTAAAATCTAAATTATATTATTTATAATTTATTTTTAATTATATAAGTTTACATTATATATTAATTATGCTAATTTATACTTAACTATGTAGGTAAAAATTGCCAAGCAGCGAAAAAGCCGCGGAGAAAGCAGGGAAAATTGGCAGCAAACAGTTGAAAAAATGAGGAAAAATGATACAGTTGAGATTTGACTGGAAAAACCGTAGCCGCGGAGAAAAATGGCAAAAGACAGTCGAAAAATGACGAAAAATGATGGACAGCTGAAATTTGTTTCACTGTCAACCAAGACCTCTTGTTACGTTTCAATCGTTAAAGAAAAAGTGAACCTGAAAAGTTCATTCAAAGACACACCTTACAGGAAATATAAATCATAATAAAATCTCTGCCATTAAAATCTATACTTTTCATAAGCAAATCGTTGCTAAAATCATACTTCAAAGACAAAGCAACAATCTAAAATAATAATTCTAAAATTCTAACAAAAGGGAACGAGTAGATGAATAATCATTTTGTCCTGGATTCCACTTGTAATCCTTGTTGTAGTTATCTAATACTCAAAAACAAAATGTAAGAATTGTCCCAAATAAGCGAAAAACACGATTTACAGGAAATATAAATCATAATGCTCACACCCCAACACTCACCGGCCTCAGAATTAATAAACATATGACTGAAATCCATGTTTATTTAGACGTCATTCCAGAATCCAGCCAATTTCTCAATATCTTTCAATTTTCTTCAAAAATATCGAGTGTGACAATTACAATGGAAATCAGATAGATTTGGCCTCGTGGGGATGACATGGAAGGGGGAGAAAGTGGATGAACCGATCCAAGAAAATGAGAAATTAACAGAGTTTATCATATTCCGCTGCTTTTCTCTCAATTTCCCTGAATCGATTCATTACCTTCCTCACCTCTTCATGGCTTCCCAATGGGACATACGCTCACTGTATTGATGGAACATGCCCTCATCTTACTAGGCATTTATAATTTCATTAGCTTGTGAGACAACTGGAAGATGCAGCCCTGCTCTAAGTTATCTTGTCAGAATCTGTGCGGGTGGAGTTTCCTTCTCTGAATATTTGGTGGTCTGAGAATCATGACAAACCTCCTCTAACTTAAGAACCAAGGTACATGCACTTTGTTTTCATCTACCAAATCGGAGATCCTTCTCCATCTTTCTTTAGCTTTTATTTCTTTTATATTTGATTCAATTAGTTGGGGGTGACATTTTGTTTTGTTACCAAATCTAGAAATTTAGTGCTTAAACTCGTGGATCTATGGAGCCTCCAATCATTCTTAAATGTTCTTTTTTGAGTAATATGCTCCTTGGAATCTCCATATTTATTCTATAATATAAATATTTGGAGAAAGCTTCATTAAAAGATAAAATGGGCACCCACTTTCCACTCTGCAATAGTGGAGTGATTGTCATTACGTTAATGTTTGGGAATATTATGCTTGATTTAATAGTATTTTTTAAAATTTTGTATGAGTGTTGATTTTTGTTAAGGTGTTGTCAAATATTATAAAATTCTGTTTCAAATTTGATGTTTGAGAGTAGAGAATTCATCTCAAGTCTTTCTGGTAGGTTTTCCATCATCATCATAAAGTTGGGAATTTCTCTAATTCTTGTCAAGATATTAAACAGAAACATCTTATTCAAACAAAAAGTATCATTTTATCTTCTGATCATGAGAAAGAGTTTTAGAATGTTGTTAAAGAGTGTTTTATTCTGAAAAAAAAGTAGTTGGACATGGCAGATGTGAATCTGGTTGGAGACGTGAGGGGGTCCCTCTTTAAGAACAAGAGAAAACTAGATGTTATGACTATTTGTCCTTCAGATGAACCTATATCTTCTTCGAAAAAAGAAAGGATGGCCCAAACATGTTAGGCTTTAAGTCTACTTCGAACTTGTTTGGTGAAGTTTAAATTCAAACCTCCTTGATTGTTGTTTTCACTATCCCTTTGCTGTAGTTTTGTTATTTGTTTCTCTGGGGACTTTTGCTTTTAAGTTTTATTTCTTTGTTGATTCTACTTTCATATTGTTGTTGTCTTTCTTGATGTACAAGACTTCAAAATTCTTTCAAAACCCTCTTCCAATTTATAACTCTGATTAATAACCTCATCACACATATATATAATAAAAAATATTACCGATGAAAATGTTTATAATAGATGTATATAATAAAGATTGGTAAGATGAAAATATAATATATTCAAATATAATTAAAAAAATGTGTATTTCACATTTAAAATTAAATGATTTATTTATAAACTACTTACTTAAAGAAAATCTTGTAAATCAATGTAAAACCTAAGAAAATTAGAAAAACTACCATTACAGGCTTTACATATTATTTGAGGAATTGTTAAAATACACCATATTGAGTTTATACTTTTGTTTTTAAGAAAGAGGTGAGGAAATTATTGCCTTCAATTCTTGAAATTCTACTGCAATCACGCGAAAAGAGGGCACTGGCTATTCAGCATTAATCCGACCTTTCCATTTCTTGTTTCTCTTTTCTAAGGACTCCGTTTTCATTTATTTGAACGTTGGCCATTTTATTTTTCGTGGCTGTTCATTTTCACCGTTCCGTTCATTTAGAAAAAAAATTATTTAAATTAAAATATAATTTATTTTTTAATAAGTTAATTTAAATATTTTTTTTAAAAGTTTGATAATTAATATTGTAATAAAAAAATTAATCTTACAAATTAAGAATTATTATTGATCTATCTTAAAAATATAAAATAAAATTTAATTAGATAAAATAAAGAATTAAATTTGTAAGAGAGATTATTAACATGTAAATATTTGAATTTAAAAGTTTAGATTGTGGTAGACATGGTCATCAAAACATATTTTATGGTTATTAAATATTTTTTTTTCCAATTACAACAAATAATTGAGGAGAAAAAAACCTCTAACAGTAATATGTACTATACATACTAATAAACAAATAATGAGTGACAAAGTTCAAGGATTTTCATAGAAGTATCACCAATATTCAGTAGAATAATTTCTATCACTTGAATGTTACTGCCTTTGACTAATCCTCTTTGATTTCTACTTATATTTTTTGGAGTTTTTTCCAATGCATCTAACAACTTCCATTTTTTATAAGAAATCTAGGAGATATGACCCCATCAAGTTGAGATACCAAAAATGATGAAGATGGATGGTTGATGCATATTATCTAACTTGTTTCCTTAAGCATCGAAATAAATGTATCCAAAATAAAATTACCTAATTTTGATAATGATACATATGGTTCTCTAGAAATAGTAATAACTACACCCCTTTAAACCTATTTAATATACTAATGTAGCATATAATAAACTTATTGACATTGTTGAATCTATGGAAAACCAAGTAATAAATGGAACTAATCCAAAGTAAAAATATTTGATATTTAGAGTTGATCTTCTTTCAAACAAACTACCAAAATTAAAATAAAGAAACCCATAGCCACAATTGGTATTCCAATAGTTATCTTAAGGGAAACAATTGAATGTTCATATTATAGCTAATAAAAATAATGATTAAATATTTTTTGAGTATATGTTAAATTGACAAGCAAGATCAATAAGAACACCCTTAATTGGTTTGTAGTGAGCATAAGCTCTAGCATATAAAGGTCCATAAAAACCATTCACAAGGATCTCATTAAGTGAAAATGTACTAATTGTTATTGAAGAAGATGTAGAAATATTATAATCATCATTAAACATGCCCACAAAATTATTTTTAGAATCATGTGTAAATCAATATGCTTTAAAAAATCAATATTATCTTATATCTTATGTGAAGATTGTGCCTTAAAAAATCTAATATTATAACAAATCCTCGTGACTGTAATTGACCAAATGAATATCACTTGACACCCTTACACACCAACATAACAGTCTATAGAATTATTTTTTCTCAAGGCACATGAGTGTCCTAGTAGCTTTGGCTAGACCTATATAGTTGTGTGAAAAAACTTAAGTAATAATAAGCACAAAATAATAAATACTTAAGAAAATTCATACCAAAATGTAGTATATTTTTGCTATGTATTAAAATATTTTTAAAATGGTTACAATGATGGGGTTTTTATGCAATTTATTTCTTGCACTATCTTGAGCATAATTGGAATACTTCACATCGCTTTATCCTATCTTGAGCTATATACCTTAAAATAAAATTATGAAATCTTAATTTTTTTGGTTAGTAATTTTTACGTATCTTTGGAAATGATCATTACTTTTGATAAATTAATAATAACTTCATAGTTGTTTCATTTTTATAAATTTCTAAAAAAAAATATTAAAGTATCACAACTTCCAAATTCTTAAAAAGTAGTAATAGCATCTAGGGATGTTATCAAAAGACCAATAGACACAAATATTTATAATCTTCCCAACCAAAGTACCACTTAAAATAACTACCAAAAACCTAAATGTGTAGTATTTGGTTAACAATATTATATAATATTTATGTACATCTACCATTTGATAGCACCTTTAAGTGTTGTCATTGAATATCAAAGGGGACTAAAATAGAAAACAAACAAAATGAAAATTTTGTCATATGATCTTAGCCTAAATATATAAAATATAGGTATAATAAAGGAAGGAAAGACATCAATATTTCTAACAAGCAATTACTTATGTTTGACCTCACTAAGAATATGGACTAGCAAATAGCTAATTGTACCTTTCTTTGTTTCTCCTGTTTCAAATCCTTGAACTTTGCCACTCATTACTCATTTATTATATTGTATAGTACACATTACTATTAGATGGTTCTTTCCCCTCCAATATTTATTATAATTGAAAAATATTTTCATTTAATAATCATAACATTTGTTTTGATGACCACCACAATTTAAATTTTTAACTTTAAATATGTATATTAATAATTTATTTTCCAAATATAATTCTTTATTTTATCTAATTAAATTTTATCTTGTATTATTAAAATAAATAAAAACGTTAATAATAATTCTTAATTTATAAGATTACAAAAACTTAATTACAAAATTAATTTGTAAATTTAAAAAACTGAATTACAACATTTTAAATTAAATTATTAAAAATTAATTATATTTTACTTTAAATTATAAAATTAAATATTTTTTTAATATCATTGATCATTCTTTTAAAAGAAAAAAATAAAGCACATGCATGGAAACCTCTCAATGGTGGAAACAAACAACTATGGACATCTAACATTCAAACAAAGGAACGAGAAAGGTTACGGGAACAAAATCCTTAGAGTGTGTCCGTTAAGACCTGTCCAAGTAGTTACCTCTTATACGCCAATCAAAACATTTTCTTTTTCTTTTTTAACAAAATATTTTATGATGAAAAATCATTAAATTTTAACATTGATATAACAATAACAAAAACATAAAGAGGTAATCCCAAACCAACAAGTACATCTCTAATCTTAAAAGACTACATAATGTATCATATGATCATAGACGAGAATGGACATGTCATTTAAATATATTAATTTTTGGGATAAGATCATCATGACATGGGAAAGAAGGACCATCATGAAATGCAATATTTTCATGAGTAAGAAGTATAATTATATCATTCATGTTTATTCTATATGGTATATGAGAAAGTAGATCATTACTAGGAATGTACTCATCACTATCACAATCCATATGATCATAATTAGGGTTATTATAAGATATAAAACATGAAGAAATATAATATATATGGCATGCAAAAATAGAATCATAAGCAGGCATAATTGTTGATAAAAATAAGCAAATACAAAAATGCAGAAATTAAACACAACACACAAGACAGAGAAAAAAGAAAGACAACAAATTTATAGTGGTTCTCTGGTTTTCATACATTACATTCCTTAATTAACAGCAACATACTTCAGGCAATAAAAGCCAATCTTTAACCATTCCTACAATCACTGAAGAAGAAAGCTAGAGCCCATCCATGTTTCCAAAACCTGCGGTTACATCACCGTTACAAAAGGAGAGGGCAGATTCGATGGCAGAGGTGTTGCAAGTATTGATTGGGCTACACAACCCAACAATCTCCCACTTGAAGACCAATCAATAATAGAGAAAAATCACGCAGAGAGATCCCACACTTCAACTTTATTATCAGAACATGACAATGCCAAGAGAAGTCCTACAAAACCTGAACTTCTCCCTTGGAAAAAAATTGGGCATCTGCCCCTTCATACATTCCGATATCAACATTTTCTAATTCAGCCTTCCAATGTTTTGCTTCCAATTTTGCAGTCATGCACCGTGTGCTAGCAATAGTGATTTTTCCAACATCTAATTCCTGAATATCAAAGCTCTTTGTTGCTAAAAGGCAAATAAAAATTAAAAAATAGAAATGTAGAAACATGAACAAAACAATTAGAGCAATTCCACCAAATTCACCACCAACTTTGACAACAGTCTTCTTAGATTTAGATGCTCCATCATCCATAGTGATCGGCATATTTCCAGATGCACAAGTTTTTCTAGCAGCACCATTACAAATTGATTCCAAACTTTCACTTTGATCACCATTACGAATGGTCTCATCTTCGATCACCTTCAAATTTTCACTCTCATCATCATTAATTTCATCTGCCATAGGTTCTATGGCATCAACTTGCTCACCATCATCTAACTGATCCCCAAAATTGTCACTGTCAAACATAATAAGAAAATCATTAATAATAGAATCAGTTTCAACATCTAATTGATCCAAAGACCTTTGCTTCGCAGTCCACAATGACGAATTTGAAATAGGATGAACAACTCCCACTTCAGCATGACTCTCTATGACATATAGGGTGCCTAATTTGCTACCCCTTACAATTACCAATGCCCCATTTTTAACCTTCCATCTATTTGATTCAAAACTAATCTCACAACCTTGAGAACCCAGTTGTCTAGCCGAGATTACATTTTGTTGGAGCTAGGGAACATATATAACATCATGTAACAACCAACTATTTCCATTTTTTAGTTGTAAAGAAATATCCCCTTTTCCAACAACATCACAAGATTCATTTTTACCTAGAAAAATCTTACCGAAGTCACCAATTTGCAGATTTTTGAAATACTCCTTACATGGAGTGACATGAAACCATGAACCTGAATCAAGCACCCAAACATTAGTAGGAATTTCTTCTTCACTTAAAATAAGAACACCTGCATCTTCTTGGTATGTTGTGTTCACTTCGTTATTGATCACCTTTTCTTGTGTCTTTTTGTAGCTCCAACAGGTCCCTTTTATGTGACCTGGTTTACCACAAAACCAACAGTCACTGTTTATGCCCCTAGACTTCGATCTTCCTCTGTCATTATTTCTTCCTTTATGTTCACTCCTTCCTCTATTGTCATTACTTACAACAGTTAATGCATCACTGGAAGAAGGCTTTGAATGTTTCCTTCTGATATCTTTGCTGAGAAGAGTGGCTGCAAAATCATCAAATTTTAACTTGCTTTTGGCAGCCACCGAAGTGCTCACTGCCATCACCACACCTTCCCAGCTATTTGGTAGAGAAGACAATAATAAAATAGCTTTGATCTCATCATCTAAGTTAATACCCACGGAAATTAACTGAGTGACTAATGTATTGAATTCATTTAAATGATTTGACATTACCCCCCATTCTCGCATTTTCAAGTTATACAATTTCTTCATAATAAATACCTTGTTGGAAGCTGATGTAATCTCATATAGGGAAGATAATTTGTCCCACAAATCCTTCGTGGTCTTCTTAGTTGAGACATTGAAAAGCACGTTGTTGGACAGTGATAAGAAAATGGTTGCATGAGCTTTCATGTCCATCCTCTCCCAATATTCATCCGACATAGAGCCCTTTCCTTTTATTTTTCTGAGCAAAGCGAATGATATATCTTGCTTGATCAATAATGACTCCATCTAGACTTTCCATAGTCCAAAATTCTGACCTGTAAACTTTTCAACCTTCCATTTGTCTGCTTCGTCCATGGCTCCAGAAAATCTTCAGCGATTTTCAAAAAACCAAAATCTGCACCGAGCTCAACACCAGGCTCTGATACCAATTGTTGATAAAAATAAGTAGATGCAATAATGCAGAAATTAAACACAACACACAAAACATAGCAAAAAGAAAGACAACAAATTTATAGTGAATCACCTAACAGGCTACATCCACTTTTAAGCTTGGGATTCTCTTCTATTGATCTCTGGTTTTCATAGATTACAGTCCTTAATTAACAACAACATACTTCAAGCAATAAAAGCCAATCTCTAACCATTCCTACAACCACCGAAGAAGAAAGCCAGAGCCCATCCATTTTTCCAGAACCTACGGTTACATCACTGTTACAAAAGGAGAGGGCAGATTCAATGGCAAAGGTGTTACAAGTATTGATTGGGCTGCACAACCCAACAATAATGTCATCATCTATAAATAGATCCTATGAAAGAAATGTGCTTACAATCAATGTATAATTAAAGGCAAAAAAATGTACTATCACTTCATATAAGTGATATTTAATATGTGAGAATCATGGAGTAGTGAAATAAGAATGTCCAACAAAGTGGGAAAGATGATAATAAAATACTTAAAGAAATGAAAATAATATATGTTTTCATTCAAAACTTCCATAAACAATGTGATCTCATTAGTATGATAGAATCTCATAAGTGAATTAAGAACAATATGTTACAAAATATATTAACACGTCAAAATTAGTGATGGAAGCATTAAGAGAGACTACAGAAAAATGGACCATGAGAATCCATAGCATGAAAGTAAGGGTCTACAGATCTAGTATTTACAAGGATATACAATAGAAGCATAACCAACCTAGAGGGATGATTAAAGTAGCACAAAAATGAGAGTATAATTAGTTTTAAATCATATTTGAAATGTGTGGGAAGAGATAATTGTAAGGAAAAGCTAGGGGTGTGTAGAGTGGGTAAAGGATAGGCTTAGGAGTAGAACTGACAAACTCTAAAATGAAGATCTCTCAATAAATCACATAAACAAAACAAAAAAATTATATCTAAAAGTAAGATATAACTAGCACTTGCACCAGAGGGGGTGCAAGGGTTACACCGATAGGAATTTATAGAGTAGAAAAAAGGGGAGTGACATGCATTTTAGAACTTGTTTAGCATTGTTTGTGTTTTTTAACAAAGTGCATGTAATACATATTTTGGGATACAGCCACACGCTAGTAGCATCACAAAATAGACATTACGAAAAGATAATAAAGAAGTAAACAATGAAATAGAATGAAGAAATGATGAATGAACAACACTATGTAAGAATCACTGACTTGCCTATAAGAAGATCCAATCTTGATCATAAAATAGAAAAGATAGTCACAATTATTTTACTTTACAAATGAATACTATAAACTTTGATTTACCAATATCGAAAAATACATTTCTTTAATTTTAAAATATCCTAAATATGTGATAAAACTTATACATAGAAGAATAATTAATATTTTATAAAAGAACTTAACAAATGTTGATTTGCATACTAGTCTAAGATAGTGTCTAAAAATTAAATAACTATTGGCAAGGGATGTTAGGTGGAACATAATTTTCATCAAATCATTAATGGAGTGACAAGTGTTCATAATAGAAATTGAGTAAAAATAAGTTTGCATAAAATAATAGAAATTGAGTAAGAATATTATAATAGAAATAGGAATAATACAAATATAGAAATTGAGTACAAATAATATAAAAACAAATTTGTACACTATTCCTATTATAGACTTGAAAATATATTATTTAATTATATATTTTTTAATAATTTTGATAATAAAAACTTTATATCTATAATAAAATTAGTATATTTAAAAAATTGTAGATTATATGTATATTTCGAAAATCTGAAAAAATAATTATTTAAATATAATAAATAAAGCGTAATGAAAAACCCTAATCAAATATGAAATGAAGATTAGTTATTAAAAAGTATTTAATCTAAACAATAAAAAATAAAGAATTTCAAAATATAAAATTTTAATTAATGAGGGATTCAAATATTATATTCACCAAAAAAGTAAAGGAATATATTTTTTTACTTAGATTTAGATTTTATGAATATTTAATAAATAAATTCTAATTAATTTAAAATTAGATTTGTGATTCATCATGTGATATAATTAAATAATTAGAAATGCAAGTACTTAGCTAATTTTCTTAGTTAATAAATAGTTGTCTATTGTCTTGGTCATAACTTGTACACATTAATTTAGAATAACTTGTACTTGATGTAGTGGAAGTAGGACAATAAAATACAAACTAGATCATTCTCAAATTTTGTAGGTTGCTTATTTCATAGCTCAAAATAGATTTGAAATGAAAATTTGATGCATAATTGACTCTAATTTTTGGAATTGATCTAGAATGTGCAAATTTGACTTGGAAGGTTTGTGGACTTTGTGCCTATAATTAGAGCTTTTCCTTTGATATCTAGACTTGCAAAACAAAAATTGATGGTATTTACAAACACATTTGAAGAATTTTCTAGAAACAATGATTCCTAGTCAAAGATTTGGATGGAAAAAATTGACAACTTGAAATAAAGATCAAAGATAACAAGCAATCTCACAATTGTTGTCTAAGATGATATAAGTAGATGATATTATCTTGATGTTTTGTTGGAATTTAATGTTTCTCCTGAGATTTTGCTCATCCGTTAGACCCCCTGCAACCCTCACCTACCTGTCAGGAGCCTTTCTGTTTTGGGGATCCTCCCTGCAGCTCTTGACAACTCCAAAATTGAATGAGGTTGTTGTTTTTGAAATTGGCATTTACTACGGTAGGTGATTTCGAATTTTTGAAAGGGAATTTTTGTTTTAGACAAAAAGGTTTAAAGGTAGAGTATTCTGTCAGTTGGGAAAAAGTTGAGAGAAGAAGTCAGAGAAAAAGATTGCAGCAGCAAACTGTGAGAAAAACATTCTTTCTGAGCTCCTAGTAGCTCCTGAACAGGAGCAGCTATTTGTTATTTGTAAGAGCAGTGATTACTCTAGGTAGAGCTCTATGTAGCTCTTGACAATGAGCTATTGATAGCTCCTGATCATTACTAGTCTGGTTGAGCAGCTTCTAATAGCTCCCAGAAAGTTGTAATAGTTTTTTTTAGTTTGTTTTATGTTTTGTCATTTCCAGTTGATTAATAGAGAATCAAGTTGCATGTCTCCCTTGTGTTTCCACATTTAAGATTTGGGTATTTCCAGCTTGATTGGAAAACAATGCAGTAGCTCTGTGTTTTGTGGCTGGTTCTCCAAATATTGGCATGGTATCAGAGCCATAGGCCCCATTTCCTTGTGAGTTTGGGCATTTGTATTTTCTAGGTGTTGAGTTTTTTGTTGTAGGAGACATGGCTGGAGATGAAGCAAGGAGTTGGCAGCAACCACCATCCTTTAATGGACAAAACTATGATGTTTGGGCCAAGAATATGAAGACCATCATGGTGGCCAATGATTTGTGGGATTTTCTCATAGATGGGTTCATGGATATCACTGACCCAACTACATTTGTAGCTCTCACAAACAACTAGAAGACCTAGCTAAAGGAGAAGAGGAAGAAGGATGCAAAAGCTTTGAGTTTGATCGAAGTAGCCTTGACAAAGGCCATTTTTCTCATAATAGCAATAGCTGAGTATGCAAAAGAAGTTTGGGAAATCCTTCAAACCGGATACAAAGGGACTAATAAAGTTAGAGGTGTGAACCTCTAGCTACTTCGAAAAGAGTTTGAAGTTATTGAGATGAAAGAAGGTGAGTCTGTTAGACTTTCAAACAAGGTTCTCCAATTTGTTGAACCAGCTGAGAGAAAATGGAGATGTGTTAGAGGAGCTGAAGAATGTTGAAAAACTTCTTAGATGTCTACCCACGAGGTATGATCCCCTTGTCATTGCTATTGAAGCAATGACAAACCTTTCTACTTTGACAGTGGATGAGTTAATGGGTTCTCTCCATACCCATGAGCAACGTTTAAAAAGGTCTACTACTACTTCCCATGAGCAAGCTTTCAAAGCTCATTCAAATGCAAGAGGCAAACGGAGAGGTAGAAATGGCTCTCGAAGAGGTAGAGGCAGATCTAGTCAAGGAAATGCTGGTGGAGAAAGCTCGGGATGAGCAAACAACCAAGAGGGAGAAAGTAGCTCTCATAACAACTCCTGAAGAGGCACAAAGAATAACAGTTCGAGTTGGAGAAGTGACAAGAGCAACATTGAGTGCTACTACTGTCACAAGTTTGGACACTATGCTAGTGAGTGCTGGAAGAAGCGCAGTCATCAGCAAAGACATAACGCTAATGTTTCTGATTCAAATGTGGCTGAAGGCAATCAGTCCACAGCCTTCATCATGTGCAATGTTGGTGAAGAAGGCAGCCCCAAAGTCTGGTACTTGGACAGCGGTTGCAGCAACCACATGAGTGGTAATGAAAGTCTTTTTTCTTTCATTTATAAAAATGTTACATCAGAAATTAGAATGGGGAACAATGGAGTAGTTCCAGTGAAAGGAAAATGATCTATCATAATCCGCACCAAGCAAGGTGAAGAGAAGGAGGTTCAAAATGTGTTTTTTGCACCGGGGTTAAAGCATAACCTCATGAGTGTAGGACAGCTGATCCAAAATGGATACAAAGTGCTGATGGAGAAGGGAAAATGTGTCATTTATGACAAGAATGAGAAGACAAAGGTGTTTTCAGCAATACAAATGATAAAGAACTAGATGTTTCCATTGAAGATTGAGACATGCTTCTCATCTCAGTTTGTTGTAGCACCTCTCATGGATGAAAAATATACATCAGTACAACTTGTAGCCCTTAAGGGCACCATTGAAGACCCCTCCAAGCTATGGCATCTCAGGTATGGACATTTAGGCTATGTTGGTTTAAGTCTTTTGTTCAAAAGCAAGATGGTTGATGGTTTAGCAAGGATAGTAGAGCCTAATGTTAGATGTGAGGCTTACATTTTGGGCAAGCAACATAGGCAACCCTTTCAATCGGGCAACTCTACAAGGGCAAGGGCACCATTGGAGTTGGTGCACATAGATTTGGTAGGCCCTATGCAAATCACTTCCATTGGTAATAGCAGATTTTTTATGACCTTTATTAATGATTTCAGCCGTAAGACATGGGTTTATTTTTTGTAGCGCAAGTCTAATGCATTTAATAAGTTTTTATTGTTTAAAGCCCAGGCTGAAAAAGAAAGTGGACATTTTATTAAAGTCCTAAGGTCAGATAGAGGAGGAGAGTATACCTCCAATTGTTTTGTGAATTTTTGCAGGAAGAATGGCATAAAAAAGGAGCTTGCAACTAGTTATACTCCACAACAAAATAGAGTGGCTGAAAGGAAAAATAGGACCATCGTGAAGATGGAAAGAAGCATGCTAAAAGCAAAAGGACTCCCTACAGAATATTGGGGAGAGGCTGTTGCAACAGCCGTGCATTTGAATAATAGAAGTCCAACTAAGGCAGTCTGTGAGAAGATACCTCAAGAGGCATGGACAAAATGAAGATGGACGGTTGAACACTTGAGAGTGTTTGGATGTGTGGCTTATGCACACGTGCCTAAAGAAAAAAGAAAAAAATTGGATGACAAGGGTGAAAAGTGCATTTTCATGGGCTACAGTGAAGAGTCCAAAGCCTATAGGCTGTACAATCCAATCACCAAAAAAATTATCATTAGTAGAGATGTGGAGTTTTTGGAAGATCAGCCATGGGATGGCACGATAGATCTTGACAGCTCTTGACAGTGCAGAATGATCAGGGATAACTTTAGTGGCGAATCTTCGCCAATTGGCGAATTCTAGGAATCTGGCAATTCGAATTTGGTGAATCTACCGTATCTACAAGGTGTTCAAATCGCCAGGAATTCACGGACTATCGGTCTAATGCATGTCCATTCGTCATCAGTTTGTTTTTACGAGGCATGTTTAGGCAATAAATTTGCCATAATAGAATACGCGTTTCCAATGCACCGATCAATATTTTCGCCTGGAATCCCAGGGAGCATGTCAAAGTCACCTACATATTCACCAATACTATTAAAACAACATTATATGAAGACCCATTTCGCCAATTAAAATTTACAAATAGTTGCTTGTGAAGACCCATTTCGCCAATTAAAATTTATAAATAGTTGCTCATGAGGACCTATTTCGCCTTGAAAATTTCAAGGTATCGTTGTATAAGAATGCGGGATTCGCCAAATTTTTAACATACCATTTCAAAATCTCGCGGAATTTGCCAAATATGGATTGATATAAATACAATTGAAACTGTTATTTGTTCTTACACATTTTGTTCGGTTTTACACATTTTGTTCGGTTCTGAGGTTCTACTTCTCAATTCAGAAGTCAGCGAAAGCCGAAAACGTAGACTCAAAGGTGAGTGATCATTTCTTCATACTGTTATTAGTTATTAGACTATTAGTTATAATAATAATATTTCTTAATCTGTTTTCCATTCTTGCTTCAGTCTTAAACATAATTTTAAGTAGGGAATGGGATCTATATTCTCTGTCGGTCTGTCCTTCTTAAACAAGAAGACATTTTTTCCAGCTTTTATTCGAAGTGAGATCAATATGTCGAGCAGCAAGGGTAAGACTCCTGAGCAAGCAAGTAATGAAGAGACTGGGAGGCCATCAAAATGCCCAAAATGGAGAGGTACCATACAGTCTTACTTTGGAATTGGCAAAGCTTCTAATCCATCAGATCAAGGTGGAGCTATACCATCAACTCTTCCACCAAATATTATTGAAGATGGAGATACATCATCAACTCTTCCGCCACAGGAAGGTCAAGGTGAGATTGTCATTGTGTTAAATCAAAATGTATCAAATGAGGATGGCAATACCGTAGAAGATGTTCTAAGGGATACCCTAGATAGCCAAAATGAGATAATCGACTTGGATGAGGATGATGTTGGTAGCAAGAAAAGAAAAGGCAAAGCAAAATCGGGGCGTGAGTGGGAAATGACAAGGAATTTTCAAATTGGTTGGTTGTCGGAGTACCCATTCCTTGAACCAGTGGGGGTATCAAATGAAAATGATATTGAAAGGGCAACAGAGGTCAGATGTAAGATTTTTAGTTGGAAAAGTGGAAGAGACAAGACGATGCAGCTAAAGCTTGACACTATAGAAAAGCATATCAACAAAGTTTACGAAAAAAAAATCGTAGACGGAAAGGAACAATCAGTCGTATGATGGAAATCAAAGGAAGAATGTCTTCATGTTAAGTATGCCACAGATTATGGAGAGCATAACCATAGAATGTCGAAGATTAAAAAATGTGAAGGTACACTTGAGGCTCATTTTGGAAAAGCCATGGCAGCAGCAAATCTGTCAAAAACTGTTTAGATGAGTGTTGTTTTTCATATTTTGTCCAATGGGCGTCCTATGATAGACTACCCAAAATATTTTGATTTACTATCGTATTTGAGTGTTCCCCACTTTCCCTTCTCACATTGGTCAGTAAACACTGGATGGGAATGGGCGAACTGTCTTGCTGTAGTGGAAAAGCAATATATAAAAGAGAAATTAAAAGAGTCAAATTTCAGTGCATTATCTTTAGATGAAGTTACTGTGGTAGACAATACTTCTTGGGTTTGTATGCATTCGTATACTGTAGAACAACATGTTCACCAAGCTCATCTTCTTTGTGTTCATAAAATGAAGGACAGTTCAACATCGTAAAATCTATTTGAACTAGTCAAGAAATCTTTGAATGAAATTGCAGGTATGGATGAGTTGACAATTGCCAAAAAGTTGGTGTGTGTAGGAGTTGATGGAGTTGCAGTGATGCAAGGTCAAAGGAGCGGTCTTTGCACAAAGTTACAAACTACTTGTGCATCATACATGCTTGGCATTCACTGCATGGCCCACATAATGAATTTAGCATTCAAAATTGTAAGCAAGTTTCCTATAGTATCAAAAGTTGAAAATCTTGTTCATGAGATCTACGCATACTTTTGCCGAAGTCCCAAACGTTTCCTTGAATTTCAACATTTTGCTGAGGGAATAACACTTGGAAACAAGCTTCTCAAGGATGTCGATACAAGATGGATCTCCCTGCATGGACTAGCGCAACAAGTTCTTTCATATTATCAATCCTTGATTGGAGTGATGTACGAGCATCGCAGCATAGTAGACAAAGCTCCTGACCTCTTACATAGGTTAAGCGATATAGAGACACTCTTGATTTTAGCTAGTCTTCTCCCCATGCTGGATGAGATGAACAATCTTGTGAAGAAAGCCCAAGATAGAACTATGTATATCTATGAATATGCCAATGTATGTAAACTTACATGCTTGGCCCTCGATCATCTATATCTAGATCTAACACAAGAAGGCATAAATTATTTGATGTGGTGAAAAATTACTGATTTGAATAATCCTGATAATTATTTATAGTTTAATGCAAGTGGGCACTTATGTATTTGTGTACGTGGACATGAGATACCAATGTACCATTGTAAGACAAGCACTGGCATGCGCTCTAGAAAAGAAGTACCTGTTAACAAGGAAAATTTTAACAGAATTATTAAATCTATTAGTGATAATTTGAAGGAAATTGCAAAATCTCTTTCCTTGGAGATTCATGAAAGATTCCCTCGACATGAAATACTTGAAGCCATGGGTATTGTGTATCCTCAATTTTGGGTAAACCGAGATAACCCAAAATATTTTCATGATCAAGCAAAAATCTTGATCGAATAGTTTTCAGAAAAGGCAACATACAATGAACAAATAATAGAAGGAATTTTAGATGAAAAAAAGCTTAGAAAGCAATCTCGGATTTTTGCAACAGCTATGAGGGAGCAATATAAATCCATGGGCAAGGAGAAGGCCTTTGAACTGGGATCAATAAAAAAGGTTTGGACAAGCTTAGGTCAGAGTGAAATATTGCGTGGTTCGATGTCAGAATATTTCAAACTTGTTGATTTATGTCAAACAATGATATTGGGGTCAGTGGAGGATGAGAGAGTTTTCAGTACATTGGGGTTTTTGAAATCAAAGTTAAGAAACAAACTGGACAAGAATTTGGAAAATTGCTTGAGGATGAAAGGAACTGCGTATAATGTCAAAAAATTTCTTTTTGAAAGGGCACTCGCAATCTGGAGGTCCATATGTGAAAGAAGAGGGACCGGGTTGTGCAACACAGGCTCTCCAATTCCAACAGCTATCGGTACTGGTGGTAGTGGCAGTGGGACTGGGCTTGGGACAGATGACAATGATATTGAAATTGACACAAATCAAACAATGAATGTTGAATTTGAGACACAGGCCGAAGAAACTGCAGAGTAGTCTCAGAATCAAGATGACTCTTTTACTTTATCTGAAGATGAGGATTGGTTTGAGGACCCTGAATCTATTTGGGAAATGGGAGATAATTAGCAGGTTTTAGGTATTTTTTCTGCACTTCATGAATCAGTTTCCATTGTTTGAAAGTCCAAAGTGTAGTTGATGTCTGATGATATTTTATATTGTATTCAATGAACATTGAAATTGTGAATCATTGCACTTCATGTTCATGATATCTTATTTTATATTGCACTCAAGCACTGCATGTCAGCTTGAATCATATTCCAAACTGTAGTTGATGATTTTGTATATTGTATTCAAATAAATTATGTATCATTGTACTTCAAGTTCACAATATTTTATTTTATATTGCAGTCCAAGTCTCCGTGATATTTTATATTATATTGCACTTCATGAATCATAATACATATGCCAAAGTCAAACTTTAGTAACGTAGTTGATGATATTCTATAAATTATATAAGATTCAATACCATCGGGCATCGGCCTAACAATGCTTCATCGGTGGAACCCCCATCACAATCCCATCGATGGCCTGATAAAAATAGCTCACAACCTAGTATAATAGTATCGGTGTAACAATACTCTATCGGGCTGACTCCTAAGGTGCTCTCCCGATATACCGATAGAGTCAAGTTGTCAACAAAAGTAACCATGAATTATAATTTATGACCATGGGCATGAATTATCTTATTTTATCAATAATCACAAAAATATACCACACTTTGATTTTATGAACAATGCAAATTGTAGAAATTTGTGTGACAAGATCCATATTATAGCCTACATTCACATTGCATCTATAAATGCTAGTATACATATATTAATTAATAATATATATAAAGAATGTTGAAAGTTATCAATACTTAACATTGTTTATTATAATATTAATTAATAAAATATATGAAAAACTAATAATATATATAAAAAGCTATTTCTACTATTTTTATATATATTAATTAATAATATATATAAAAAACTATTTAAGCATACATATCTTAGTTTGTAATTTTAATCCAAAAGTATTTAAATTAACAACTATTTATTGGGAAGCTTTTAATTTAAAAAATTTTGAAAAATAGAAAAAAAAAACATTTTATGTGCTTGTTATTTTTAAGGAGTACATACTTCCACTTGCCTGTCATTTTCAATGAAGCTTCAAAAAGTTTACGAATATTCCTTTGTTGCTTTCACTGTATAACGCTTTCAGCGTAATTAAACAAAATTTGAAATCCCGTAGTGACGTAGTCCTTCCCCCATTCCTAACAAAATTCAATACCATCGGCCTAACAATGCTTCATCGGTGGAACCCAATCACAATCCCGCCGATGGCTCGATAAAAATAGCTCATGCCTGACGCTTCACAACCTAGTATCGGTGTAACAATACTCTATCGGGCTGACTCCTAAGGTGCTCTCTTGATATACCAATAGAGTCAAGATGTCAACAAAAGTAACCATGAATTATAACCATGGCCCATGGCCATGGGCATGAATTATCGAATGCATAAAGTATATCAGGGGAATTATGGTGCATCAGGGAAACATTATTTGGCATCCCACCGATAGAACGAAGGATAGGTGTCCATCAGTGGAGAGGGTGGCTATCAGTGAAAGACTGATGTGACATCCCATGGCATCGTGCTGCGGTGCATTTATGAACCAGAATTGAAGTGAATTATATCCCAAGTTGATTGCATAGTTGTTACAAAATCTTGGAAGATTTCGCTTAGGGCAGAAGCAGAAAGGAAAAAACTTGGAGTTCTGATGCAGAAAAGACTGGTGGAATGTGGAGGCGACTCGGCGAGACTCGCGTAAGTAATTCGCTTCCAGACCCAGCTAAGAAGCTATTTTACTCAAAAGCTTAAGATTTAAATAATGGAAGAGAGTACAGACAAACCTAAAGCTAAAGAACAGAAAACCGAAAAGCCTAAGAGACTCCTAAATAAAGACCTGATAGATCAATGTCCTGGGTCAGGGTCGAGACCCAAGAGGAGTGCTCAAATGAATCCTTCCATGGGTCGATTATGGGACAAACATAAGGGCTTAGGGGATATTTGGACACCGCACGAGGGTACGACCTCTTCATGTACCATTACAGAAAACAATTTAGGTTCTAACCAGTCTGCAATCCATGGAGGTTCAACCTGGGAAGACTTCTGGTGCCCAATGTGTTTGTGAACACAGAGCTAATTGAAGCTCTTGCTATCAGATATGACCCCAAGAAAAGAACTATTCATTCACATGGCGGGGGTGACATGATTTTTATTTCTAGGGATCTCATTTCTAATGTCTTTCAGTTAGAGTGTTCACTGAATTTATCATTCATGCTCAAAGATCTCTTGATAGAGTATCGCCACATGGATACCAGTTATAAGAGATGGAAATTACCTTTGCATAGGCTCAAGGATGATGGAGGCCAACTCAGGAGGTTCTCTAGTAGTGAAAACCTTCCTTTCCATGAAGATTTGTTCAAAGAGTATTTCCGATACACCTATTATTCAGCTGGTCAGGTTTTGGGAGTAGACGTTCCGCCTCTCATGTCGATTGCCCCAATGGTCTTAGTTGTAGACATACAGAGCAAGGATGCCAAGCCATTTGATTATGCTAGCTACTTGGCCAATGCCCTACATCGAGGGCTGGAAAAGATTAAAAATAATAGTGATAATATTATTTTTGAACACTATTCTTTGCTTATGTATTTGCTATTGTACGAGGGACAAGTCAGAGGGGTTTGGAGTCAAGAATTAAGGATAAAAGATACAGATGAAAATGGAGATTTCAAACCTATACAAATGTGGACTTCATTGTGGGATAGCTGATTTGGTAGGTCTCATTACCTTTATTTTGAAGATTTTTTTGTAAAACCATTGATGAAGTTGTTGGGGTATCCATGCAACTATAACCTATCCCCAAAAGTACAAAGATTTCTAAGACCAAAGGAAAATGACCGGAGAAATAAAGTGAATCATCACTAGGGAGATTGGTATGCTTTCCCTGATTGTACAGTGATAAGGGTTTATGGGTTCGAAGGGGCTCCACACTTGATGCCACGAGTAGTTCCTGACCGAATTGCTTTTTTAGAAATTGTGAGGCAATTGGCAAAATCTGATTCCAAACACCTCAAAGGACATAGCAAACAATCAATTATGCCTGACACCTTATGTTTTGGAGACTTTACAGTGGTTTCCAATGAAGGATATGGAGAAATTGATGGTAAATTAGCACAGTACAACCTACCTCCAGGTGATGTAAGGAAACAATTTGATGCAGAAGGGTTTATTCACAAGGCGAGATTGTCGCAGGGGCTATCAGGTTATGAACATTTGTTCTCAATCGAAGATGTCATAAGAAACCATGATGAGGCTTCCACCAAGGAAAGAATGGCCGCCTATAACAAGATTATGCTTGCAGAGGAATAGAAGAGGAAAAATGTCCCATCTTATTCAAAGGAATTTGGTGAGATACAAGATCCTTTAACAAGAATTGAGTAACTCATTGCTCATGTCAATGAACTGGTAAAGGATGTTCCCCCAGTTGTTTTTGATGCACCTCATGCAACCTATTCAGGAGTACAAGCTGAAGACATAGAGCCCTTGGATTACATACCTTCACAACCTACTCTTGAGGTATGTTTTTCTGTAGATACTGATATAAGTGAAGAAGAGTAGAGTGATGAAGAGGGTGAACAGGTTAAGCAAATCAGTGCTCCTGTGATTGCACAGTACAATCCCCCTCAAGAGCAAAATATTGTAAGATTTGAGGCATCAAATGAACTATCTGATGATGTGAGGGTCATGGCTGGACAACAGTTTATTTCTGATTGTGATTTTGTTAAATATTCTGAATTTAAATCATTTATTTATGAATATAAAGGTAGAAAAATGAGACAACAGATACAGGATATCACTCCTGAACATGAGGCAACCGCTCTGGAGGAATTGAAAAGGGAGGTAGAAAAGGAAATGGAGTCCATCACTCCTGAAAGAGGTAGGGAATTGCTTCAAGAAGCTGGAGTGTTGCTCCTACTAGGGTGGGATATTAGCTCTTCAATTGTATTTGATAGCTTCAGAAAAAGAGGGGATACGACAATGAACTTAACAGAAGAAGCAAGTGACAAAATGTATTCAGGATCTGCGTACAACCCAGATGAAGCCACCTTGCTTATTTGGTCACTGTATCCCCATGATAAAAGACCTGCTATAATTAGTAATCCAAACCAAGTGTTTGGTTATCTCTTGGTTCAATGAGTAGTGGATACCAACCCTATGGAGACAGCAGAATTGAACATAAATGTGGCAAAATTTACCAAAGCACAGATCGATAAACTGATTAAGGAAAATGACAAACTTAAAAAGGAGCTAGCAAATCAGCGAGAAAAAACATCTTCCTCCTCCACATTAGAGTTGTACTCCCCATGGCTTGAAAAAGATAAGAGAGTACTTGATGCATTGGCTGATGCAGCCTACTAGAAGAATTGCCATCTGAAATCCCAGGGGAAATGCAAAGAATTGGAGAAAGAAGTGAAAACCATCAAATATAACACTGTATCTGAAATGATAAAAGAAAGGTTCAATAAAATGATGAAATGTGCTATTGAATATTGGGAAGTATTCAATTCAGACATGCATTGCATTGGTGGAGAATGAATGATTGCAGCCTAGAATGATGGAGAAAAAAAAGGAGCTCGTAGGTAAGAATGCCATGAAAGGACAAGTATTGCTGACATATAACAAGTTGGTAGAATCACATAACGGATGTCATAACAGGCTTAGGGAAGATTTTGACTGCTTTGATTTAGTCCCACTCATGACACTTCATTTTGGCATTAGAAACCCACGAGAATATGATGATTGGAAGGAAGAGCTTGATGGGCTTCTGATTGTTACGTTGCAAGAAATAAATGACGAGGATATGGTTTTACAAAACAATCATAAGCAACTTGAAAAAATAATGTCTCTGGAATATGATATGAAAGAGGCGATCTCTAACGTGGAAACCTATGTTGAACAGGAGTACATCCATCACCTCTCTACAGTCAATATGTTTATTAGCCAAACTGTAGATTTGTCAGAATCAGATCCAATGGGACAACCATCAGATTCAAAGGAAGAACGCCAACCGACAGCATGATGAGTTCCCTATCATGGAGTAGAAGCCTTGAACAGATCTTAGGTGGTCAGTGGTCATGGGCTTCTGCTTGGAGATTAACGGATCGGTGCATTCACTTGCGGTGGTGTTTTATTTATAATTTGAGTTATGTTTAGTTGTCAAAACATCATGACTTTTTGCAAGGGGTTTGTAGCTTGTTGCCTCTCATATATAAGAGAGATCAGGACCCCAATAGGAGATCAATGGATCATCACATCATTTTTAATTAGACTTTAGAGTAGAAAATAGTAAGAAGATAGATAATAGATTGCACCAATTCGCCCATCCATCTCATTATTCATATCATAAACTATTTTTTTAATGTATATCATTTGAACTTTGAAGATCAATACAATGGAGAAGGTTACACATATTTACTGATTTGCTTTCGAGTGTTCAACTGTTGTGGATTCATATGCTTATAAGTTATTAACTTATTTGGCTATCTCCAAAGTCGTTGTTTATGTTACTCAAATTCTTTATGTTATTAAATTTGTGAGTACATTGAATTTGAATTCTTCAGGAATAGGGGCTGTGACCATGGGGTTTTAGATCTATTTATGGACATGATCATTGATCAAGTAGTAATGTGGGCCACAAACTGGATCTTGTCACACAAATCCCTGCAATTTGTGCTAATCATAAAATCAAATGTAGTTTATTTTTGTAGTATGTGGGATGTGGGTGAGGTGTAAGTTGGTGGATACTAATCAGGATTTTTAGTCAAAACATAACAGAAGCTAACAGTTCAACATGCATAACTTATAAGCTTTAGCTCTACCAAGAAGTAAATATAATGAGATAACAGTTCAACATCCTTACCTCTGAAATGGAAGCTCTACCAAGAAGTAAATATAATGAGCTAACAGTTCATCACTAGTTCAAATGATAAAATAAATAATACAGAATCCAAATAATTGATCATGACATTACTGAAGTCTGAATTTGACCTTTTTAATTGAATTTTACATGAAGGAGTACATATTGGCATTGGCAATGCAAAATCTTGCAAATGCCCAAAGACAAGTCTGCACAGAGCTGAGTTGGAACTTCGAAACTCATATTATCAAAGATTGAAAATAATAGATCAAGTCACTGTATCAACTTTTCTAGCAACTTCCACTCTTCAAGTGGTGGAATTGCCATTTTCTCTAATTGATGTTGTTTGACTTGAAGTTTTGTTAACATTTCTTGATTGTAATTGGAAATGGAACTTGTCTTGAATTCTTCAGTCAATTTTGCATTCAAGGTTATCAGTGTTCTGATGGAATCCAAATAGTTCACATCTTGGTTCTGAGGAAACTGTTCCAAATCAATCCTCCTTGCACTTTCCATCTTCTTTCTGAAAGCATCCTTTCCAATGAATCGCTCATTTGTGTCAAAAGGCTCTTGAAAACCAAGCTCTGTGAAGTTCCTTACCTTTTCATCCACCACCTTCATCTTGTCTGCAACCAAATGCAAATATTCCTTTGTTCCAGACATTCTCGAACACTTTTCAATGATAGATGACAACTTCATTGAGGTTTCAATCCAATTAGTAATCCCTTTTGTTTCAGATCATTGTCATTGGCTTTGTAGACTGTTTGTAGAACTTCATTTGTAGATTTCTCTAATTCCAACACCTTTTTGTTGTCCACTAAATATTTGTTGAGCTTCTTATAATGTTGTCTGGTAGCATCAATCAATTGAAACATGTCACACAAATGATCAAACCTCTGCATTATTTTTTCCCAAATCTTTTGTTTCATATGCCTCATTGTATCTCTACAAAATGCAGATAACCTATTTTGAAAAGACTTAATTTCTTCTTTTGCTTCCATCAGCTCTGTCTCCAATCTTTCATTTGTTTTTCTTTGTTTCTCCAATTTTTGTTCCCACTGTGCATTTCCATTCACAATGTTTAGTGTTAAGTTTTCTGAAGTGGATTTTTCCTCATCATATTTCTTGTTGCTCTCATCTAGCCTTCGCTTCAGGTCATTCACTTCTCTCTAATTTGATTTATCCTCATTGCTTGCTGATGTAGAGGCAGATTTTATTATTCTTTTTTCTAATTCATTGCTCTTCTTATCTGTTGCTTTCCTCTTTGCTTTCTCACTTGCTAGGTCTTCCTGTAACTTTTCTATTTGGGTCTGCAACCTTTTCTTCTCTCTATCTTGCTTTAGAAATGATGTGTACACCAATTCATTGTTCTTCTTTGATACATTAATTTTGTTAGTATTTTTCAGGCCAGAAAAATCCAATTGAAAATTGGTTACTTGGTATTCAGATCGATCCATTTGATTTGTTGGTTTGTTTTGAATTGTGGGAACAACAATTGTGTACTCCATGATTTCTTTATTTGTGTCAAATGTGGGTAATACCATGGTTGTTGCAGTCTCTGAAGTTATAGTAGACACACTCTCCATCAGTTGCTTCTTTTCTTTTTTATTCAAGTCTGATTTCTTTTTAAACTCTTCAATGAAATCATAACCTCGGGAGGCAAGAACAATGGAATGTTTGAATGGCAAAGGAATAGGAGTACTTATAGTTGCTAATGATCTCACACACACACTAACTTGATTTGTGGGAGTTTCTGGAAATAAATCCTTTGTGGTACTGGTGGATCCACTGATAGTGTGACTTTGACCTCTCAAAATCCTTTGCCTCTTTTGATTGCCTTGATCACCTGGTGTTTCTGTGGTATCTTTTTTTGTTTTCCTCTTAGTATTGTGTGTAATTTGTCGTTGTTGCACATGTTGACCACTACTAGTACTACTACCCATACCATCACCACCAATGGCACTCCCAGTTGCACTAAGCTGTCCACCAAGGGCATGTCCTAGTTGTGATTATATCAGACCATGAGGATGAGGACTAGAAGCTCTAACAAATTGATTTTGTCTTGTATCCCCTTGGTCTACTTTTACACCTCCAAACCCAAGGCCAGATTTATCACCTGTTTTTCTATGCTCAACACTTTGTATTGTTGAAGGGCCTCTACCTTGTCCTTTGGACCCCAAAGGACCACCTTCATAACCAATTTTTTGAAGTATGGTTGCTCTTGAAGTATATGTTGAAGCATATTCTACTTTTGCGGCCTCACTTAAACTAGGTTTGTAATTGGCATGGCTTTGTTCTTCTTCTTCCATATCAATATCATCATCAGATTCATCACGTCCATCAGGATGCCCATGCTCTATATTCCACAATTTGCTAAATTCTTCATCTTCTTCATTATTATCATACTCTTCAAGAGCTCTTGGATCACCTAGGTCCTTCCTCATAGACCAAAAGGCAATAATTTTTTATCGTGACCATGTTTTATCTATAAGTTTCGTCTCTAGAGAAACTGAAATTTTTACTCTACTAGATGGTTTATCACTTTTTACATAAATTTTTTTGTATGTCTTGATTGTCTTTTGGTGCAATGCCATAATTTCTACTAACAATTGTTCAAAAGAAATACCATTCTCAACAACACTTTTCTCCATTGCTATTTTGACCTCATCCCAAGAATCCTTGTTTCTCAAGTTTTCAAGCAAGGGTTTACTTTGATGTTGAATTCTATTTGCAGCATTCCTATTGGCCACAATCATTGATTTAATGATGTCATATGGATCATACTGCTAGTGACAGATAGGATCAAAGTCAAAAAATTTCAAAAGATTATGTGCCACACTAAATGCTTTTCTCTCGAATGTGAACCCTCCACATGAAAAAGGTAAAGAAGGAAATAAGGTCTTCTTTTGCTGATTGAGAAAGCGTAGATCATCAGCACTCTGCACCTGCCTTACATATTCCAATGCAAAAACCCTTTATGTCACATGTATTGGAAGTTTGTATGGCTGTACTCCCGATCCATAAAATCTTAGCACAGTATATTCTTCCATTAAGTACAAATCAGCCAATTGTATTTTGTTTCCTAGTTGCATGCAATTTCTACATGACATAGGCAATCTAGGCATTGGATTATTTGTAATTACTTGATGCAATGGAGCCAAAAAGTAGTCTAAAAAATGACTGTAGGTCCTTCGAGAATCATGCATCCTTATCTCATTGGTCCATTCATATACTAGAGCCATTTTTTTTTCCTCTACATTACTGTAGGGCTGAATCTGAAGCTTGTTGGTCTGAAACATTCCTCTAAATTTGAATAGAAAAAGATAGCACAAGTAGGTTGTGAACCTAAATGTCTTCGTGGAACCTGCTTTAATCATTAAAAATTGTTTATGCATGGATTCTACAATGTGTTGTGTATAATTATATTTGACATGTTCTTTAGTATAATGGATATTATATACCATTTCAAAGAGGCTTGCAACCACTTCCAAATTGCTATCCAGACCGAGGCAAAATGCAAGCATGGAAATAGTATCCTAAACCCATGGTTTAAAAAAATCCAAATTATAAGGAGGCTTATGACCACCTTTCAATTTTTTTCTATCCTTAACTATTTGATTTAAGAAATCATTTTTCAACCTTTCTTCCACTGCTTCATAATCACTAGCAAGCTTTTCTAGGTGAATGTGGTGGTTTCCAAATTCTTTGGTTGTAAACCCCAACACTTTTCCAAGCTCTTCTGCATTAATGGATAACAATTCTTCTTGGTTATCTTTATTAAAAATTGCTCTTTTCTTATCATCATAATTTTTGGCACAGACTATGATAAATTCTGGGCAAGGGAAAACTTCATGTAACATTATGCGCCCTAATCCAATTACCCATGGTGCACTAATACTATCAACTTTTGTTCGCTTTGTAGCCTTATTCTGAGATGAAAATCCAAGTTCTGAGGTACACCTACCATAGATTTTAGGATCATAAATATCATGGTACCCATCGGTGAAACCTGGGGTTTTAAGCAATTCTGCATAATGCATTTTTTTATCGGACATTGCTATAGTGGTACTGGTGGTAGACATGCTATTGCTTGTACAAATGTGAAGTTGCGTAATTTGAATTCCCTAATAAGTAATACCTATTAGTCCTCCTTAATTTTAATAAATTCTTGAGTCTCTAAAGTCTAAAACCAAACTTCAAACTTTGACAAAATAAGATTTTAAGAAATGTCAAACGATGAAAGTTGAAATGTAGCCGCAGGAATTCTTTCACTTACCCAGATTATGAGTCCCGATGATTGAAAACTGGAATGGCGTTGTTGGAAGTGGAACTGTGGAATCCAAAATAGGGTGGTGCACTGCAATGAGCAATCTGAAGATTGAAGACTTTAAAAATTAGTAAAATTTCAAAGTGCAAAGTGTTTTAAATGTTTTTTTTCTCGTAATTGGAATGTAAATGTGAATGGCACGTCTTAGGAGTTAGGTCTACAAGACTACAAGTTGCAAAATCTTCACCGTTGATCTTTTTAAATCTAACGGTTATAGGGTGATTCCAGAGGTTTAAGTTGGGAAGCCCATCGTGTTGTGCATGTTATTACGGAATGCAACTACAACCATACATCAAATGTTCATCCAACGATTGAAATTTGAGTAGTTAATGATATTAACTTTTAAAATAAGGGTATTAATCACTAGACAGTTGACACTTAGCAGTACAAAGTGCTTTAAATGCTTTGTTTCTTGAAATTGGAACATTAAAGTGAATGACACGTCTTAGGTCTACAAGTTGCAAATTCTTCACCGTTGATCTTTTTAAATCTAACGGTTATAGGGTGATTCCGAAGGTTTAAGTTGGGAAGCCCATAGCTATGTGCATGTTATTACGGAATTTGATGGTCTATTACATATTTGACCGTTTTTCCAATTTTAGACCGTATATTATAGCTATAAAATTTATTAGACCGTATGGCATATAGTTTGACTTGCTATATTTTTATTAAATCGTAAAAAATTATTATATACTATTTTAATTTATAATATATATAATTTTATAATTTTTATTACAAAAAGAAAATAGAATATAACTTTTTTGAATATTTTTAATATGAATTTAGAAACTTTTGACTTTTTTATAATAGCTATCATTTTTTATATTAATATATATATTAATATATATGACTTATAATATTATTATAAAAATATATATTAATTTAGAATCTTTTCAAAATAAAACATAATTATTTTTAATTTTTAGAATATTTTTACCAAGATTTATTTTTAATACTATTTTAGAAACTTTTGTTAATTGTTAATTATAACAGTAGATTTTTATATTTATCATTAATAATTATCATTGTTTTCTAATTTTTCAAGATAATCCATTTATAAAAGATTTTATATAAAAATTCGTAAATTAAATAATTTTTTTGATAGGCATTTAAATGACCAAAGTCAAACCGTCATAAAATTTTCATATTGATTGTTTGCTATTGTCATAATCTTAACCATTGATCTTTCTGAATCTAATGGATATAGGGTAATTCCAGAGGTTTAAGTTAGGAAGCCCATCGCTTTGTTCATTTCATTACGGAATGTAACTACAACCATACATCAAATGTTCATCCAGCGGTTGAACTTGAAACTTTAGTAATTTACTAATTTATGATATTAACTTAAGAAAATTAACATGACACATGTGTTTTAAAGTCAATACCATAGGCATCGGCCTAACAATGCTTTATCGGCGGAACCCCCATCACAGCCCCACTGATGGCCTGAAGGTGAAGACTCGTAACTCATAAGGTACACTCCCAGTCCCCGATATACCGATAGAATCAACAAAAGTAAGCACATCATTGTAACACAAACATCGGTGGAACGAATGATTGCATTCCCCCGATGGCCCGATATAACCATGCATTCTCAAGTGCATATTGCGTAGAGTATATTACTTAATTTCTCAAAAGAAAAAAAATTGATTTGAATATATTAAATTATTAATAGACAGTGACACTGAAGTTCCGAACTCAGAAGACAACTCTTTACTCTTAAACGTAAAAGAATAACGGAGATTCAAGAATAGCACAACACAACCATTTATTTTATTGGAACTGAATTTCAATGTCACATTATTACATATCTTTTTACAGACAAGTAGCACTGTAGCTCCTGTTTTGTATAAATAACATATTTCACTTGTTAGTGTGTCACTTTAGTACTTTAAATAGACAAAATTTAATAATTTATTCCAAGTTGTTGCTCGTTACAATGGATTACAAATTAATTCCAATTTCCAAGCTTTGTTGCTAAAAACATAATACACATCTATCTCTAAAAATAAATGTGGCTCTAAAAATAAATTCATGATTCCAAGCTTCTGCTGGTGGATTTGCCAACCATGTTGGGCAAACGGGGTTCCAATCAGTCCTGGGGAAATGGGAGCCATGAAGATACAAAATTTACTTATCCCCTTCGAGAACCAGAGTTATATAGAAGATGAAAAACAAATGTCTCTTTGAAAATAAATGCATGGAGCTTGCCTGGCCAACCATGCTGGGGAAATGGGAGTTGTTAGAATACAGAAGGAAAAACAAATCTACTCCCATCTTTTACCTGCAACCTCTATGCATTTGGATAGCACTTATCTCTATCAAAGCTCCTTATCTTGGTTAAAAACCCATCTGAAAAGTTAGGTTAACCAAATCAACTTCTTTCCAATTCCACCCATTCTGAACTTGAAGGAAATTCATCTTTTACTGATTACTCTGTAACTACATAATTGTAAGTAGGAGAATTTATAGTATCCCCAATATTGCATTATCTTCTTCATGAATTCTTATTAACCCTAGAAAATAAAAACCCTTATAGCACTATCTACTAATCATTGAATCACTATCCCTATTTATGGGCCACCAGTGCCACTACCAGCCTGTATAATTAAAATTTCTAATTTGATTGACATCTTGCTACGTGCCAACTTGAACTCTACCTCAAGCTGACAAGCTGTCAAAATCACTCATTCAAACCATATGAAATCATTACAAATCTTGTTTCATTAAAGCTATGAGTTGTCCAATAAATTGCTTCGGATATTCATATCACATATGGCATTAATTGCCACCACTGCCACTACCAACCACAGTTTCTTCAAAAAGATTGAGAATTTAAATGAAATGAAATGTACAACATCAAGATTCGAGGCATTGAAAAGAGTGAATGAGCGATGAATTAATCTGAACACAAAGTCTCAGGATGAAAAAATAAGCATTCTGAATTTGACCTAACACTAACAGATAAACATTGAACAATTATCATGAAGAAACATAATTCATTCATAATTAAAAGGAAGCATTGATAAATACAAAGATTTAGAAATATATTATTTTATCTCTCTAATGCCAAAAATGTGGTTTCACAGACCTGTCACCCCACACCCTGTAAAATCAACATTCAAAAAGCGCTCAAAAGCTGAAACTACGCCCCCTTATCATTATGTGTCACAAATTCACAATTCACTAAAGGATTTGTGTATGTTGTTAAACTGCTGGAGGTTCTGAGACTCTGTACAGTTCCAACTGTATTTCCATAACAAATTAATGAAATTCAGTGCGTTCTTCTTCTTCTTCTAAGATCTATCCAGTTGGTGTTTGAGAAGACATCCCTTAATGGCATCGTACAATTCATTAAATGAGTTGTCACTTTGAAAGTTGAGCATCTCGCCGAGGTCACCCAATCGCTGAGAAACAGAACTTTATAACCATTTGTACGGGAATAAAATCTCAACCATTGATTTCTAGAAATCTAACGGTTCTAGTGATATTTCGGAGGTTTCAAATCGCAAGTCTAGTGCTTGATAGATTTACTTCCTTAATGCAACTACAATCGTCCATCGAACGGCCCATATGATTTTTATTTCGCCATTGGATTTTTTTATTATTTTTATATTCATTTTAATTCGCCAATGAAAATATACTTTTTGCTTTAAAAAAGGTTTTAATCGCCAATGGAAAAAAAATTCTGGTTTGAAAAACGGGTTTATTCGCCAATGAAAAATATTTTATTCAATTTAAAAAAATTGCAATTCGCCATGATTTTCCATAGACTTCTAAGGATTATAAAAGATTCATCATTTGGGATTTTTTTTTTTCGAAAAACGAAAAAAATCGCCAATAAATTTAATATTTTTCATCGAGAAGTATACAGGATTTGCCAGAATTTTACACCTGCGCCGAGGGGGGGGTTTTTTAAAGTTGTCCCTGAGAATGATGAAGAAGTTCAAGATGAAGATGAAGATCAAGAAAATCCTGGAGTAGTAGAGATTGATGGCTCCCGACAGCTCTTGATCGCTCCTGATTAGAACAGATAGAAAAGGAAGCTACCACAAACAGCCAGATGACAAGCTCCTGACAGCTCTCGACAAGCTCTTGATAGTTTCAGATGAGCTCCTGACAGCTCTCAAAGAGCTCTTGATAGTTTCAGACGAGCTCCTGACAGCTCACGATGAGCTCTTGACTGCTTTCGATGAGCTCTTGACTGCTCCTGACGAGCTCCTGACAGCTCCCAATCGCTCCAGAATCAGGTTGTTCAATAGAACAGTAGCAACACTAAAAATTTAGACCCCACTCTCACCTCCCTAATGCCAAGAAAGACCAAGAGTCTAAGGGAGATCTACCAAAATGAAAGGTATGATGAGGAATTTGATGAGAGTGTGAATTTTGCATTATTTTCTCACAATGATCCAATTTATTTTGAAGAAGATGTGAAAGAGGATAAATGGTGTGAAGCCATGGAATAGGAAATAGATGCATTAGAAAGAAACAATACATGGGAGCCTTTCTATTTTGGGGATCCTCCCTCCAGCTCCTGACAGCTCCAGAATTGAATGAGGTTGTTGTTTTTTAAATTGCCATTTACTACAGTAGGTGATTTTGATTTTTTGAGAGGGAATGTTTATTTTAGACAAAAAGGTTTGAAGGCAGATTATTCTGTCAGTTCAGAAAAAGTTGAGAGAAGAAGTCAGAGAAAAAGATTGCAGCAGTAGACTGTGAGAAGAACATTCTCTCTGAGCTCCCAGTAGTTCCTGAACAGTAGTAGCTGTTTGCTATTTGTAAGAGTAGTGATTGCTCTAGGTAGAGCTCTGCGTAGCTCTTGACATTGAGTTGTTGATAGCTCCTAATTATTACCAGTCTAGTTGAGCAGCTTTTGATAGCTCCTAGAAAGTTGTAATAGTTAGTTTTTAGTTTGTTTTATGTTTTGTCATTTCCAGTTGATCACTAGAGAATCAAGTTGCATGTCTCCCTTGTGTTTTCGCATTTAAGATTTGGGTATTTCTAGCTTGACTAGAAAGCAGAGCAACAACTCTTTGTTTTGTGGTTAGCTCTCCAAATCTTGACATGTTTTAGTTATGCTTTCTATAATTATATCATGAAATACTTCTAGATAATATTTAATACATAATAATGAATTAGATTTAAGCCTTAAATATAATATTCTACCATACAATTTAAAATATTTTTACATTTAAAACTAATATATAATAATTAACTTTAAAAGCATAACATAAAATCAAGTTAAGAAGAAATTTCATGATAACCAAGTAAACAAAAAAATATAGCAAAATTTAAGATGTGTCCTCAAAACTAAAATCAAATTAGATTAAAACAAAATATCGAAAATTGATGTTTATTCTATATATATATGTATATTTCGGTCCCTACATTTTTGTGCTTTTGTAACTGACATGCAATGATACCCAATTGCTTACTCAAGCATATTTATGTACTCATCATTTGTTGTTATTATGAAAACTGAATACTATGTGTAAGTTGCTCAAATGATTGTGTACCCACTGATAATTTATTTTCTTTTTTCTGCAACAAAGTTTGATTTTATTAACACTCAGCACTAGATACAGAATCAGACACAACAGACAGAGAAGGATAGTTGTAGGATATAAAACAGGAGCATATATATATTATTCTTTAGCAAAACGCAACAGAACATATAAAGAAAACTAAAGGTGGACTGTTCCAAAGTATATAGCAAATATCTGAATTGCTGAAAAACCACTTTAGAGAGTCACTACCCAATGTAATCAATATGCCTTCATATTTTAGAGAGTTGCTACCCAATTTAATCAATATGCCTTCATATTTTGAGCCAAAAGACATCAGCGAGTAAAACATGGGACATCTACTCGGGTGATCCCACAATAGTGGTTTACAATTTTTGGCCAAACTCGATACTGAAATTATTATTTTTAACTAAATCTTCACATTCAGGCACCTATAGCGTTTAAACCGTGACGAATTTGGAGATGATGCAAACTAGAGTCTCATCACATTTTATCTATAGATTCTAAAAATATTTTTTTCAAATTTTTTGGAATAAGATAGCAGTTCTTTTTCCATCTCCCACCAAACCTGGTTTTTTTTAGAAAGTAGCATTTTTAAAAAGTGACGCTCACCGTATACAACATAACGTTTTTTGTATGAAAGATAAAATTCTATTTTTTTTTAATTTAGATTTGTAACTACGATATCTAGCACTTTAATTTTGTCTTATTTTTTTTTATTGAATATTTTTTCCTTAATAGAGTTTCGAAGTCAAACCAATTGCAATTCAGACATAGGCAAACTGTATACAACATAACTTTTTTTGTATGTATCGAAATTCAATTTTATTTTTTTAATGGATCAAAGACATCAATACCCAACATAAAAATATTTTTAAAAAATTAATTTGATAATTTTCTATTTTTCCACATGTGCAAAACAGAGAGCTTGATTTTCGGTGAAAAACCTTTGTTTAATAAAACTAAAAAAACACATACATAATAAAACCAAAACATATTCAAATTATGTTTGTGGGATAGCTCATCATGAGAACTACAATAATTATTTTAAATAAATTTTAAATGAATTCATTTGATCTCGTAAAAGGTAAATCAAATGTGATTTTTTATCAGCATTTTGTTAGGTGTAAAGGAGACTCATTTATAGGTATGGTTTAAAACTAGTGAGGTTCTATCCAAGGGGGTTTGATCTAAGGTGGTTTGATCAAACCCTCTTCAATTGGAATATTTAAAATGGAACTTTTAAAGCCTTAAATCATTATATTTTCTAAAAATATGTGATTTCATCAAAAATCAGTTCCTCTGAGAAATTGTAAACTAGCTTTGTGGGATCACCCACTCTCTAAATCTAAAAATAGCCAATAGACTATAGTTGTTCCTCTTATCCCCCAAAATGACACAGTTATACACAACTTCCATATATTAGAACTGGTAAATTTCCCCCAATTTCTCCCACTACACAAGTGCTACTTATTCCTCAATGAGTGGCGCATCATGTGTTCCATTGTGTATTTAAAAATGTCAAAAGAATAAGACCAGCATGAGAAGAGACTTGCGCGATGAATATATGCTCCTATGGAATGTGTAAATGAGCCTAATGACAACAAGATTTTGTGCAGAAAAAGTCAGGAATCTACTCATTCATTAGCCCATTAATTTCTACTATTTTTCCAAGATACCTCTGCTTTACAGCTAGAAAACAAAAATTCTCTACATAAAAAAGAAAAAAAGGCTACATAAAGAATAAAGTTTGCAATATTCAAAATAATTCATAAATAAGAAGCACAAAATTGGAAGGAATTTGGTGGAAGATTGTGCAAACAGTAAAATATGAAGTGGGTGATTAAGAAAGTCTTTAATCTTTGCTCAGGAAGCAACAAAGAGAAGAAAAAGTAACAATAAACTCTACAACACTACGATCACATAAAAGGCCACGAGGAGATTCTAGGTACAATTCCTGGCATAGTCACATGGATAGTTTTACAAAATGCCACAAAAATATGCGATCTCAAGGCTACCATGATTGTTGGCTATGCACAAAAACTGTTTTATTAAAAGGGATTCAAGAATTTTCAAGCAAATGCAATTGACAGGTAAGAAGCCCAAATTATGCGTCCCTTTCCGAGTATAATAGTCAATCAACAAATTTAAGATGTTACAATAAACAAAGGCACATATATTTTGCAATTATTATTTTTATTACCATTTATGTTCCTCTACAAATCTTCTAAACACTTTATTATTGGAGGAATCGCTATAAACATTAATATGAAAGAATTTGCAATAGTCTTATAAGCTGGATAATTACAAGTGGTAAACTACAATGAAAGATGCATATTACCGTGCACTATTTAGATTCTTTTGTCTGATATGTCATTCACCCTCTACTTAGATTCATTTCCTGATATGTCCTTTGGCGCTCTGCGTAGTCTGCTGCAATGTTGGTGTCGTTTGCTTCTAGTGGTACTCTCATTTGAAACCTATTCATTCTTCTTGTAGGGACAATCAGCGGTCAGTTAGCAGATTTTTCCGACATCATTAAATGTGGAGGATGGAAATTAATGGTGTCAGTGGATTTTTATTACTAGCTGGAGGTTGATAGATAGTGGTAGGATTTGTATTACCAACTGGAGGTTGATATTTACATGCTTCCGGAGATTTGAAATCTCAAATGTACGTTTTATAACACTTGGTTTTGTAATTCTGCAATTCAATGAATTCCCATACGTACGGACTACAGATTTATTGCAGTAAGCCAGCTTCAAGAGATGGACTAGGGAATTTGATTAAATCTCACTAAAACCACACCTCAATCTCATAATAAATGAAAAATATCAGAAAAATATTAACTTGGAAAACATTGCCCCAACTGCTTCAAGTTGAGTCTGACAGTACGGTCAACAATGAATTTGACCACCAATCCACTAAAATTTAGCCTCAAACCATGGTAGTTTGAGGGAGTGAGACTTGTTTCAAGCCAAAAGCTCATGCATAATATTGTTGGGATGTGAAGCCCAATGGTCATATGACCGTTTGTATTCCCCCTTCTATTCGTGTTCGAAGAACCTTGTATAGATATGTGGTTGATCATGTATTGTACAATTGTAGAATTGGTGATTGATAATAAAGTGTTTCCTTGCTTGAGAAGTGGATGTAGGCAATTGCCAAACCACTGTAAATTCGTGTCTCTATTTTGTTCATTATTTTCTATGTTATTCTTTTTCTGCTCGTTTTAATATTTACAATTGGTATCAGAGCTATGGAGTATTATTGAGGTTTTTGGTTAGAACCAAAGAGCAGAGATGGAAGCAAAAGAAGAAGAAGGTGAAATTTGGGAAATGGATAATGGTTTCTCATTTCGCGTCTCTCGGTACTTTCCATATATTTTAATGGGTATAACTAATTTTGTAGTTGATGATGAGGAGGTTGATTATGTCATTGAAGAATTTCTTGGCAGTTTGGATTCGGCTGAAGAAGAGGGTTTGAAGCAATCGCTAGTTGAAGGAGAGACTATGGAGTTAGTCTTCCAAGATGAGGAGGATGCCTCCCTGGGAGAGGAGGATGCATTCTGGTACCATGCAAGTGAAGATGAACCCGAGGAAGAGGCTGAGAACTGGGAGGAACATCTAAACAAAGAAATTGTATTTCTAAAGGAGAAGATTTTGATGCTGAGAGAGCGAATATATCATATGGAGAAGGAAAAAGATAAATTTCCAGAAAAGTGGGAGTTTCTACAAAGAAAAAAAATGAAGAATTAAGGATGGAATTGGTTGAGTTGGACATATGGGTATGTGCAAGATCATGATGGGCCAAAAGGTGGCGATATGTAAGCCATATGATGGCCCATGTGGCTGACGACTTTTTTTTTACCCAAAAATGATGAAATGAAAAGGGTTTTTAGAGGAGATTCTCAGTTTTCCACCAATATAAATTTTTCTTTACTTTGAATTTAATAAATAATTATTATTCATTTTCTATTAGAATTATGAATAAAGTCCTCATTGATAAGCTTATTGAAAAACATCTATAACTTTCAAATGGTATCACATTTTTTGAGTCTGAAACATGCATCACATTCTATGCTTTGCATAATATAAGATTTAAAAA